>VZRF01007981.1:345023-537321 GCA_013396875.1 Vireo altiloquus
CCCCCAAGGCACCCAGCCCGGATATGCAACCTCTCTTACTCAAAAGCGGTCCAATTACCTCCAAAATCTGGCCTCAAGCGAATATCATAGCCCTTCAGCAGTCTATCCACCGTCTCTTTTACCAGTGACATATTACTAGGGTCATTGACACTGAAGAAAAAAGAAAAAATAATTCTGTATTATTTCTGATTTCTCAGCCCCCAGCTGTACATTCCTCTCAGCAGAAGCATGCACTGTAATTCAAAGTAAAGGAAAAGAGATACCTTCATCACTTACCTCTGTGCACACACCGCAGCAATTATTAAAGGGAATGACCAAATCCCAAAGTAACCCTTTTTCCGGACTCTCAGCATCCCTTTAGCTTTTGATATGATTTAGGGTTTCAGTGAAGAGGAGATCCAACTTATTCTGGCCAGTGCAGTAATTCTAATGTGAAGCGCATGCGCACGGTGTACCACAACATCAAAAGGAGCAGTGGTTGCTGCTGGAGATGGAGCAAATTTCCTTGGAAAAAAAAAAAAAATTAAAGGGGAAGAAGGAAATGCATAATTAAAAAAAAAAAAAAAGTCATCCACAGGAGGATCCAGTATATTTTTGTTGTCCTTTTTGTTATGATAGAATATAAATCACAGCAAGAAAAGCAGTTTTAGGAGTTGCAGGGTACAGCGGCTTTGCAACCTAGTTTAAGGGCTGGGGGGGCTGGACGGACTCGGATTAGGCACAGGGAGAATAGGTTAAAAAGGCGAAAGCACTGCGTACGTATGGGGGCAGGTGGGGGGAGAGAGGGGGCAGCTTAACTTCTTAGTCCCTGGAAAGAAGTGCCTGAAGCGAGGAGAGGTGCGGGCGAAGGAGCCGGCGCTGGCAGCGGGGGCGGGCGGTGGGGGAGGAGGGAGATGGGCGCCTACAGTATTTCTCACGGAGGAAAAAAAATATGATGACGAACAGTTTCTTGTAAAAGGGGATTAGGCTGTTTCCTTACTGTGATGCCAGGCGCTATTCCAGGAGCAGAGACATTGGGGACTGAGGGGGTCGCCGGCTGCCACCGCCGGCTGGCACGGGTCACTGGCTGGTGCCTGGCGGGCGGGAGCGCAGACCCCGCGGCCCCGTTCCCCCCCGGCGCATTTTCCATACATCGACCGATGTTTAACCCAGCGATGCGAGTTCTTCAGGTAGAAACCTGGCCACGGAGCTGGGGGAGGGGGGCCAAGGGGAAGAAAAACACCACCCTGAAAGGCTTTTAGTGACCATCCAGACCCTGTGTAGGTGCATAAGCCCACTTACCTTAGTGGATAAAACACCCAAGCTCTTCAAATGCAGCGTGTGATCCAATTAATGCCTCGGAAGAAACAGGAGACGAGCGGAAAGCTGATCTGGGGATGCTTTGAGTGACATTTAAATCCTGAGCAGAGAGAAAGAAAGGAGAGAGAGAGAGGAATGGAAAAACGAAACCCCCGGAAAACAACAAACACCGGAGTTAAATTATTCCTCTCAAATCTGCTTTGTGCTCGTCGCTCCTTTTACACCACCTCCTCCTCCGCTCGGCCCCGCGGATCTGTGCTGCTTCATCGAGCGGATCTGGGCTCGTCCTCGGCCGGCCCGGGCGGCGCGGTGAAGGGATTTGGAACACTTTGGGCGTCAGTTAACAAAAGAGATATTAAACTCGCTGCAGGAGATTGGAGAAGTAAAGGAAAAAAAAAAAAAGGAAAACCGGCGGGTGGTGGGGAAGGGACAAGGGTGAGGATGTCGCACAGAGAGCGAGGCGGGCTGGAGAGCCGCTCATTCCCCGGCACGGCGCTGTCCCCGGCGCGGCAATGAGGCGCTCCGGAGCTGCTGCCCTGCCCTGCCCCGCCGCCCCCGGGCCGGCCACTGCCTCCTGTACAGCCGGCCAGCCTCAAACCACCGGGAGCAGGAGACCCAGGAGGGGTGCGGGACCGGGGGGATGCTCGGAGAGAAGAGGCGGCGGCGGCTCCCCGGGAAGGGCGAGGGGAGGAAGGGCTGAGGTGGGGGCGGACGGGAAGGCGGTGGGATGAAGCCTCACCTGGGGAAACGGCGGGGTGGAGGCGGGGAGCTGCCCCCGAGAGACGGCAGAGCTGCTAAAAAATATAAACAGCCAAACCGTGAAGAAGTCGGCAGCCCCGAAAAGCAGGCAGCCATTTAAATACGGACCGATAGCTACCTTGGCCGGAGCCCTCGGGAGCGGGGAAGCCCCGCAGCATTCACCTGCCGCTGGAACGGGGCCAGGGCAGCCCCCGGCACACCCCCCCCCGCCTGCCAGCGGCAACCCCGGCACTGCTGCAGCGGGGGAAACAAATCGTGCCCCCCTCCCCTGTCAGTGCCTTTAACCACCACACTGTGCCTTCAAGTAGGTAGCTGCTCGGTTTTTTCTTCCAGAAACAAAATAGCCATGCTTTGAGGGGCTGGGGGCAATTCGTCAATACATTTTTTTTCACTACTTTTTTCCATTTGTAACAATTGGAATTGCACAAAGTGAGGAAACACACTTTTTCCCTCTGAAGCAGACGAGATTGTGAGGGTGATAAATTTCTCATTTATGCATTCAATGGAAAAAACCCAAAAAACTAAGTTAAAGAAAGCTTAAGCATTTTCTAAAATCTCAACACTCACGGCCCCCACCCAATTTTCCAGCTTTTTCTTCTGTGACTGGTGTTACAGAGCCACTCTCCCTGTTCACCAGCGGAGGTTTCTGTTCTCACACAGCCAGGCTGCTTCACTGCCAAACCTCTTGAAATACAGCGCTGAAAGGAAGATGGTGGATATGCTGTGCAGTGAATCATTTGACTTTAGATGTATAATAGGCACTTTTTTCCCCTTTCTGCAATCATATGATAAGACCAGGAGGTCTCGAGATAAAACACTTTAATCCTGCACTGTGAAATTCACCTGCAAGTGCTAACATGGGACTACATCTGACACTCCTGAGCTGTTTCTGAGTCTCTGCTATTAATTGCCATTACACCACAGAAATGTGTCATTTGCCACATCTGAACATAACTGAATATCAACATGAACCTGATGCTGAAGGCTGGTAATATTTGGTGCTGGACTGATAGGAATTTTTGATTTACATATTAACTTAAGAAGAATTCAAGCAATGCCGAAATAGCTCACATTTCTTCTCTGATCTGATGCATATAGTAATAGTCAGAGAACACTTGTTCCAGGCCCAGAGTACCGCTGCCCCATATGAAGTGAAACCTACTCCCAGTCTGGCTATTCCAGCAAAAATGAATTGAACATATCTCAAACAAATTCAATATGTGTGGATATAATGGTGCATTATGTGTGGAAAATTATTGTATATCCCTGAGTTTTGGAAATTTAAAGGTTCTATTGAGCCATGTTTGGGTTGATCTGCATAACTCATTATTTTTGCTAGCTGTAAATGCACTGCTGTCTAAATGGATCTATAGCAGTAACACTGTCTTACCAACACTGCAGGCTCTGTGTGCCCAGACAAGCCTATGGGGTAGGGGTTTCATCACTATATACTGACAGAGTAAAAAGTCATACAACCCTTTTCCTTTTACAAATGTGTTCATGCTTTGCTATACACTTTTGACAATACCACTTTTTCTCTGACCACAGGGTTGTGGTCTATCTCTGCCAGTTAAAATTTCTCATCACCTTCAAAATCTCCCATTTATTTTAAGCAACTTGTCAAAGAAATCGTTTCCCTCTTTTTCTCACTTGTGTCTGTGTGTTTGATTGAAACGGAGAGGAAATAACTGGTGTGAACACCAGTATTGGCAAAATGCAGAACTGTTCATGTGATATTTTTAAGGATTGCTAAGATTTTGGGTGTATTACAATGGGCAAACAACCTGGTTCCCAGCTGGATATGGTACTTCTGCCTGTAAAAATATCTCTATTAGACTACAACTACTGTAATTTCACAGAGAAGCCAGCAAAGATGGTCATATTTTAAATGGCAGTTGCAGATTATTTTGATTCTTAGCTTTCAAGATGGAAAAAAAATACCCCTCAAAACTGAAATACTCTAAAAGAATGGCCCACAGTCCTTGCTGAGCAGGGTGCAATACTATGAAAGAAATGGGCAACAAAATAACATCATACTTGTTCATCTTGTCAACCCTTGACTACAGCACTATTTTCCTGTTACCACAAGTAACATCCCAGGCCACGTACTAAGAACTCTAAAGGGTTTTTTAATGGGTTGCTGTAAATGTATTCATTATGCAAAATAAACTTTCAAATGGAGTAAGAGTTTCAAGATAGGTTCTCAAGAGATCCAGTCACTCAAGTCAGTAGAGACAGAAGAGATGCTGATTGATAGTAGCCCAAGAAAAGTAGCCCTGTATCACAAATAGTGTGACTAAGAAGTGCAAAATCCTGCTTAAAAAAAAAAAAATCTTTTCACTACACCTCAACAGGCTGTTGCGTTCCGTCAAAGTGATGTTTCCTGAATTTTTGAGCATTTGGAAAAGATGCAGCAGTATCAGAAACATTCAGGTGAAAGTTGTTTCCATATATTAGCTAATATTTAATTCTCTAATTAACAGAAGAATGTTAAGAATAAACTATTTTGATACATGATTTCAATTTCCAAATCCTGTAAATCTATAAATTCATGTAGAAGACAACAAAATATAATCAACCCTTGCAGAAATTTCCTGAACAAGGCTTCAATATACTTGGTCTCTTTACTTTCACTTTAGGTCTTCAGATCTAGTATGACACCATGCACTATCTCATCATGTCAACATAAAGATACCTGTTACATCACATACATAGAAAAATTATTCATGCAGGTGTCTTGATTCTACTTTTCATGGGCAATGGAATTCACTTTTTCTTAGCCACAATGTTCTGGGATTCACATCAGCTTCAACTACTGTGTATCTAAAAGAATCCAAACTGGTAAATTTATTGACAAAAGCAGTTTTGTAAGACCTGCCAGTTACACTGCTCTTGGCTCTTAAAAAAATATGAATTTATCGGTATCGAACAGAAAATGAGTCCAATGAGTTGTCAGGAGACAAGTACCACTTGATACAAGCATGACTGTCACTTAAGAGTAGAACAAATGGGTGGGGCAAATAATAATCTCTTCTCGATTTGAATAATTCTGTAGGACTTTAGATGTTGGAGCTCATATTTTTTCATTCTGTAACTCACTACATGCATCTCCACAGGGTTAAAGATACTACAGGTAAGACCTTACCTCAGTTCTCGACCTAGGCAGTATTTTATGAGTCAAGGACCTGCTATATCTTTGAACAAAAATCTTTTGTATAGCTTGAGATCAGCAGAACTTAAGTGAATATTGAAGAAAGTCTTTTAATGTGAAACTTAATTACAGATTTAAAAAAAAGGTAAGTAAAAGGCTGGGTAAGACATTCCCAAGTGCTTTGATTACAGACATTTGGAAGCAACTCAGTGGGGACTGGAACAAAATGTCAGGCACCTAGAATTATGATGGACTGAGATCTAAATTCCTCTTATCAAATCATGAAATCACCACAAAAAGCTACCCCATTTTCTTCAACCTGGTGGAATAAATTAGTTTAACAGCTATATAGACAGCGATTTTTTAATTCCTTGATTTTTAGCTACATTGGCACTTAGCTAAGAAATATCTGCAGCATCCACATCCTTTGATAGGAAGGCAGGGCAAGGCAGAATGAGTGATTGCATAGGGTAAGGATAGTAAAACACTTGAAAGACAGCAAAAAATGTGCACAAAGATTATGTCACTCTGTATCTAAATCTCCTCCATCATGTTTGTGTAAGATTCAGCCCTGAAAGCAGATTGCAGAAACCTGTTATCAAATTAATGGAGCGGCATTTGTCTGCATCAATTGATTGCAGGATTTGTTCTTCCTTTCTAAGCTCTCTTGGACAGAGAGTTGGTTTCCTAAATTTTTTGTATTGGGTAATACATTCTGAAATAGTGCTATAAAAATATCTGAGGGTGCTAAAATGTTAGGTTGGAAGCTTTTGATGAAAAAAAGAGAAAAGTTTTCTTTTTAAAGACATTCAGCTTCAAACATTGGTCTTGGGTCTGGTATAACTGTGTGTAAGTTTTAAGATTAAAATGGAAGTCTACATAGTTTTAGCTGGATTTTTCTTCAGCTGGAAGGACTTCACTTTTTCAGAAAAGTTCCCTCATTATTGCCATCACTTTGACCAGCTGAGGGGACAACAGGAAGACAACTCAATAGAAAGAATTTAAAGAGAAGTACTATCAGTGGATTTAAACAATACTCAAACTGCATTTCAGGCATAATTTTTTTAAAGAAAGAACTAGAGAACAGAAGTATGCATCTGATTGTAAAACATATTACAGTAATCCTTTTAATGGTGTTCAGGAAAGGAAGATGAAACTGCTTTCATTGAATGTAGAGTGCTATTAATTCAAGCCTTCCTTGAGAACAGAGAAAACACAGTGCTCTTCACTGTCTTCCACTTTCTTGCATGCTCATCTCAAATGTGCTTGTGTCCTGTTCTTTACCTGTTATCCTAAAACCCCAGTCCTAGTGAGGAGGAGATGTCCCCCAGTGCTGCAGGAAACATAAGTACATGTTCTGTAGCACATTTTGCCCCCAGCTGATCATTTCTAACTTTGTGCATGCAATCCAAATGTTTCAGGGAACCAACACTTGCTTTATATGGGGTCTGCCTCTATTTACAAATGCTAAAAGGTAGAAATTTCACTGACAGGTCTTTCTGTTCAGCAGCAAACCCCAAGTCTGAATGGACCAGTTTTGCTGGGTTGAGTACATTTTCAAAGAACTGCATTATTCTCTACAGAAAGAGTATTGTTGCCCAAAGGGTATAGCGTGGAGATGGACTGAGGGCCAGTCAAGATGGCAAAGCATCTCTGTTGCAACTCAAGCCTAGAGGAAATTATGATAATCCTGGGAAAATTCAGCAAGCCAGGACAGGAAAAAAAAAACCAAAACCAAACCATTCCAATCACAAAACTTACTGTGGAATAATCCCTCTCAAGAAGCTATATATAGCAAAAACCTCTAGGAATACAGTCAGTATTTATCACTTTGCATTCAAGGATCGCTCTAAAATATTTCAGTGTTATTGTAAGAGTTATCTTTCATTTTCTCCACCCATCCCATTTTGTGCTCAGACTCAGTAGTTTACAACCAGCTATGGTCTGGAAGAGATTTCATTCATGCAAGTTTGTACAATATTACTATGCCAGGTTCACAGGTGAGGTAGAGGAAGCACACACTGGCTCAGCACCCAAGACAATCCATACTGAAATTAATGGCAAAATCCACATTTAGCTCAGGAACAGTAACATCAAGGCCCATCATACCAAGTCCTAAGTGTTAAAAAAACGTAAGACACCTAACATACATGATTATTCAATCTTTTTACCAACCTAGTCTCTACCACATTTACAGGGAAATTAAAAATACTTTCTAATTTTTATCAAATGAAGTACTAGATGGAAATGAAAACATCAGTTGTTATATGTTTTGAGGCTGTAGCTTTCAAACTAGAGGATATGTCATATTAGATCAAAGGCACAGGTATTCTCAGTCCTCAAGCAGTGGTAGGGGGACCTCAGAGAGGGTGTTGATGAATTTGTTTAGTGTGACCTCCCTCCAATGCCTAGAGACATTTTGTATTGATTCCCCACAGGCCAACCATAACTGGTGATCAATAACTCCTATTGATCACTTTGCCATACATGGACAGCAAAATCCTAAAGAGGGCAACCAAATTGTCTTCAGAGCCACTTTGAAGAGCTGTGAACTAACTGGCCAGAACAAGAGTCTGTCACTGGAAGCAGGGCAGCAGCTCTGGGTAGTCATACTAATCATAGTATTAACTTTGTAAATGTATTCTCACATGTGGAAAAAGCAGCTGAGTAATATCCATACTTGATGTTGTTACACAGCAAACTCAAAGTACTGCTTTGCATTTTATCTCTCAGCATGGCAGCTTTGGACATCTCCTGCCAGTGTAAATAATGAGTTTTTACAGCATTACAAAAAAAAGAAAAACAAACCCACACACACACGCCAAAAAGTAATCTAAAAATAGAGCTAAGGAACGACCTTCTCTGTAGAATAAAATAATTATGCATGTTTATTTATAAATTTACCTTAATTTTGGTGACACCCATCTGTTTAGCTCATTATGAGCAATTAAGTATGCTTTATGCAGCTTCCACAACAAATCTTGATAATCCTAACTCTATATATGAATTACTTTCATTTTCTTCTGGCCTCAGAGTTCAAGCTCAAAAAGAGCCGGATCTGTGTTTCGACTACCTTTTCATTTCTCCAGTTGTACTTTATAAATACAGATCATTTGCATCATCATAAAGCATCAAGAATCACTTGAACATGTCAAGAACTTACAAGTTAATTGATCTGATTTGATAACACTTTCTTCTCTAGTTTCTTAAATTTTAAGTCCAGTTTAATTTTTTTTCTGTTTTGAGCTTGACCAGCTTCTTCCCAGTATTAGTCCCTATTATAAGAGAAACCTATTATAAGGTTTTACACTAAGTCAGAGATCCAGTTGACACATTTAAAACTTTCTGTTGGGGCTATGGGTAAGAGTTCTCTTTTTAAGGAAAGGCTGATGGATGTTGCTGTCATTCATTTGCAATTATTTTGTTTTATCTAAACCCATCAGTTTTCTGATGATGCTGTGAGTCCACAGTCCTACAGGGGAACACTCTGTATGCACAGATTTGGCTATTACTGCTACAAATAATTCTGCAAGAATTGACTCTTTTATTCTTAAGGTCATTACACTATAAAAGCTTACTATTACTCTAATTTATACTGCCTCCACACTCAAAATTATTATTTCATCATTCCTTCAGACTTGGTTTTGAGGAAAAAAATAAACAACTACCTTCCATTTCCTTCTCCTATTTCATCACCTTCAAACATTCTCATAATAAATTTATTTGCAACAACAAACTTCTCTCTTGCATGGAATGCAAGCACTCCATGGGTTAGAATTTCCTCCCTAGTAACCCTGCCTTTCTTTCAAGTAAAGGATTTTCAAATTCTCATTCCTAAAACAGATAAATGGTGTATAATAAATCCTTTTGAAATACATGCATTAGTACAAGAAATAAATAAGTAACAACATCTGCAAACGTGAAGATTTTGGTACGTTTCAAAGGGTTTAGGACAAAGTTTGCACTTCTAAAACATGATGAGATAAATATTTTCAGCTAATAACAAAAGACACAATCACATAAACAGGCTTCTGAAGAAAATCAGGGTCCTCGTAAACATATGGGAATACATAGTGTGTTTATATTGTATGTACAAAATTGGACAGGCATATACCATGAATTCTGAAAAGAAAAATACAAATTACAATCAAAGGTTGTTCATTAATGTTACCTGCAGCACTTCTTTGCATTGCCCTGATGGCAATGACTCTGTTAATGCCTATATATACACAATTCAGCAGTGCAATATTTTGGAGGTCACACCAAGTTCTGTTGTCTGAATGTGATTCAGTATCAATGTGACATGAGGAGTGCAGCTGTCTGTCCTCCCCACCTCAACACTGCTGCTGTTTTTTCTTCACTAGATGGGCACTGGACTGGTCCATGAAATGTCTGGTTCTGTGTATGTGAGAGATAATTAATGAGAGATAACTATTAGAATAAGATGGTCTTCCTTGGGCCAATTTAGAGTGATTTCTAAGTAAACAATATCGTATACATCAGTCTTATGTCAGAATCTAGATAGGNACTGTCTGTCCTCCCCACCCCAACAAGTAAACAATATCGTATGTCTTATGTCAGAATCTAGATAGGTCCATACTACGCTACAGCATGATCCAGGTTGGAGAGTACTTGTACACAGCTGAGAGTGTTTGCTGGTCTTCACAGAGATTAGAACAATCTGTAACAAAGTTTGTCAGGACAACTATCATACCAAATATAAATGAGCTGGCTGTCACATCACAGCATAAATTGGAAAGACAATTTTGAAAATATTAATAAACAATTGCATCTTTTAACATCTCAGTCTGAAGCATAGAAAAGGCTATTCTTGACTTTGCTTTAAGTAACTTTCTGAAATAATTCCTGTAACTAAGTATGATTGACCTCCTAGAGAA
This sequence comes from Vireo altiloquus, assembly GCA_013396875.1. Classification (NCBI taxonomy): domain Eukaryota; kingdom Metazoa; phylum Chordata; class Aves; order Passeriformes; family Vireonidae; genus Vireo; species Vireo altiloquus. The sequence goes on from VZRF01007981.1 coordinate 355,131, forward strand.
AAAAAAATCTTAATATAATTAAATTTGACATGTTTTGTGAGACCAAACTAAGTGGTACTTTCCAACACTGAAATTCAGGGACCAGATTCTTTTTAAATGGCTAGGCTATAGCAGTATGAAAGACAATGAAGTAAAAAGAATAGAAAACTAAAATCCACAGGAAGCAGCCTGGACACCATGCTGTTAGACAGCCAGGGGAAAGCTCTGAAATCTCTGGAATACCAAATCAACAAAAATGCAGTGAACAGAGTAGGTTTAAATAGAAAGTGTTTTAAATATAAAGTTGGCCTTCAAGCCACTTTTTATCAATGGAACTCAGATTACAGCAGCAAGTAAGATTCTAAACAATCACTCCATAGAAGGCTATAATTCCAATATTATTGTCAAAAATAAGAACTAAATACAGTGGAAAAAAAAACTTTGGAAGCTTAGCAGAATGCATGTGGGATGTCAGTACCCTCAGAGATCTTTCAGTGAGACAACCATTTTACTTTGCTCTTCATTCATAAGGGAATATGAGAAACCCACATACAGCACAGAAGTAGAAAGCAGCTTTTGAGGCATTCCCAAAGATGCAGATATCAAAAAGTCTGCAAGTAGTGGGTATAATAAGAAGACTGAAGTAGTGCATTGCCTCTAAATTTTGTACCTTTCAAAAAACACATCTCCACTGCTGTATCCTTGGAGGGGCTTCTTGTGGAATTATATTTAGCCTAGGTGTCAGGACCTCAGCTCTAGCAGCATGAGGCTCAGCATGCACTAATTAGTCAGGCTTCTCAGAAAGCACTTGCAGGCCACACTCAGCTCTGCAGATACTGCTTACACTTCAAACACACACCAGCCTAAACAGTTCTCTTGGTCTTGTTGTAACTGCACTAGAGAAGACCCTGCAAAAAGATGCATTTTGCCCTTGTATGAAGGTGCCAATGTGCTTGAAAACAAGATACCAGGCAGTTGGGGATGAACATATACACTTATTCCATGTTATGTCATATCTTAATTATATCTTCTCTATTTATGTATATAGAGAAAACATATATCATGTCTTCTTTCTTTCTTCTTCTTTCTTCAAAGAAAGGCTTTTTCTTTGCTTTGCTTCAGCTGAAAGTTGTATGTTATGCACAAAACAACTGCATAATGAATAACAAAGGCATGCTATTTAATTTTCTTAAGAGAGACCAGTAATTACTGTATACTGACTGTTCAAGGGTGTTATTTTTGTAAACAAGAAAGAAACTAAATGAGCATAGAATTCATCATTAGGAAATGGTCTCTTACTCAATTAATACAGATTCAAGAGAGCCCCACATCCATGTGCTCTAGTCAGTGAAGTACTGCAGGAAAATAGAAAGAGATCTCCCAGGGTGCAGCACACCCTGCTTTCTCTACCATATGCCATCTAAATATGTTCCTCCGTGTCACTACACTCACAAGGCAACTTGCTGATTCTTGGCAAATTGATCAGAATATATTAAAAAAACACAATTCCTAAAGAATAAGTTTTTCCCTTATTAAAAAAAGACAACAAGTATACAAACTCTCCAAATCACAAAACTAAACAAACAAAGAGAAACACCCTTACAAAAGTGATTAGTGAATTCTGGCAACAGGTAAATACTTCCAAAAACTGGAATAATCTAGTCTTTCCAAATTATGGTCTCAACAAGTTACTGAGAAACAGAGGTCGAGAAATTAAAGAAGTACTCCATGAAAGATATCAGTGCATGAAAGATATCTGACATATTTATTTGGTTGAGGTAGTACAGACAAGAGTTATTATAAATATTAGGAAAGCATGACAGATACAGGGAAACCATAAACTTCTTTGAGATTAGCCTAAATGTGGATTTTAAAAAAATAGTGAATTTTCAAGAAGAAAAATTCTAAGGAAGCTTAAGGAGTTCAAATAATAAGCTGCTAGTAAATCACAGTTTTTAAATAATATACTATAATTTACATTTATAGTGTTAATTTTCAGCACTGTTCCATAAGGTTGTACAACAAATTGAGTAGGAAACTTTGTTCCTAAAAAGAGACTTTTAAAGACCCTGCAAAGGAACCACTAATTAAGAGGAGATGGGGATATAAAGGAAAACAGAAGAATTAAGTGATTTATATAAAATTCAATATATATTAACACACTTTAAGAGGTGTGTGTGTTATAACAAAGAATAAGGATGAACAAGGAGGAAGTAAGGTTGGATGAAAGTAAAAGTAGTAATAAAATAGCATCAACAGGTGGTAACTGAGATTAGAAATTCAAGAATTGAAACATTAGCAATCACTTTTAGAAACCCTTTGAGAATTGAAGAGGTAGTGGTTCATTGGAAACCAGTGATTTGTTTCAGTACATTGAACAGTTTTCTTAAAATGATTTAAAATACCTGCACCTCTGCAAGTTCTACATATCTTTACTGTGGGCTTTAAAAACACAAATTTCAGCTCGTGTGGTGTCTGCTTCCTAAACTTAAAATGAGTAGGAATGCTTTTCCCAACAACTCAGGAACCTGAATTTCTAACTACACAGCCTGTGGATTTCCTGAGAACTGCTTGGATTTTGGGATAATAAAATGTTCTAGTGCTTAGCATCCCTTTGCCCAGCCATGAATCCCAGAATACCTTGTCCTGCTTTATCTGAACTTTTTCAGTCACTGACATCCTAATTCCAAACTGTGCTGGAAAGTACTTTTAAAACCAGTTCTATGAACTGGCAAATTCCATTGAGTCCAATGGGCAGAAATAATAATTAAAGTGTCTATAAATTTTCAATGTTATTTAAGAAACAGACTTGGAAATAGATACACTTATAAGACCGCACATCGTGTGATATAATAGATTATTTTTTACAATACCAAACAATTCATTCTTTATACAGAACCTTTTTACAAATGGCTATTTCAAAATATGAGCAGAAAAGTCCATCTGCAAATAAGATAAATCAGGGACATAGTGAATATTCACTGGGTAGGTATGATTTATTTCCACTGTGCTCCAGAGAATCCACCAAAATCTATTACATACAATGTAGATAAGATGGGATCTATGTTAAGAAGATTTTAGCGTTTAGAAGGGTCAATATAAATCTTTTTGCAAAGTAAAGCAAAAGCTAAACATTGCATTTTATGGTAAAGGTAGTTTAAGGAGGCTTTTGGTTAAAACTTGACAGTGACTCCTGTCATAGTATCATGACTTAGAAATTAATCATGTCCATTTTGAGAAATTCAACCATATTATAAAAACCCCACAGAAAGGGAGCTGTCTTATTGTATATTCATAACAAATCACATAATGTGCAACATATTTTATTTATCTTGACTTAAATTCTAAACAAACAAGACCTTAGTTCTAAAATAACATAATAACAAAATATTCAGTCACCACTGATAGAATCAGCATTATAGGGCATTGCTGGAGAGTTACTTTTTTTTTTTCCATGTTTGAAGAGTAGCTTTCTGTTCCTCAGCAAAATACACAATTGGACATTTGTGTAAACAAATCTGGGGTTTTTATGGTGCATCTATAAATAAATCTGCTGAATATTACACTGCTTTCACTAGGTGTCCACCTATAATCATTGTGTTTTACCTCTTTGTCCTTGGCACCAGTGGGTCCCTGGCCTTAAGACTGGTCTGTTCTTCATACTCAAAATTTCCAAAGCAGCAAAAATACTTATTCAAGCATTTTAAGAAAGTTGCCACCTTCAACAACAGGAAATAATGTAAAATATTTCTTATTACACTCTTCAAAGAGATTGGTATTTAAAGTAATTTTTAGATTAAAAAATTGCAAGCTGTTTGCACACTCAAAATTACATTCCAGTTATTCCATAACACTAACACTTGGTATCTAATTTTTTTTCCCTCAAAATTTTGTTCAATTTTATCTATGCAGATATTTCTCTGGCTATTCACATTTAAAGATCTTTTTGAGACCGTTTTGAATATGCAGCCACTAATGAGAGGGATGATTAAGAGGCCTAGTAGTTGGCTATTAGCATATGGAAAAGTGAAACAGTTTCCATCTGCATACCTATTTTTATCTCTCTGTTCCTTCTCCAGTCCTTAAAGTAGAACTATTACATTAGGTAATCTGCCTTTTTAAGGCATTGGAAAAGCAATCGAAAGTGGGAAGAATCCTATGATTGCTGACTGAGCTGCCCAGAGAAGCAGTGGCTCACCTGCACATTATCATCTTAATGCTACCATAGAATGAGCAGTGACAATCTAAAATTTCAAATGAACCTAGTGTTGGACTCAGCTTAAAGAAGACAATTGTTCTTCAACAAAAGACAAACATTTCCAGAATAACATGCATACCAAAACCCCCAAACTTCATCGCATTCTGAAGTACTGGGTTTTAATTTATTGTGTTTAGATTGATCCCAGCAAAAAGCATTGCCTTCTCTCTCTTATACATTGTCTCATTATTAAAAGGGCACAAAGGGACCAAGCTCTGACACATCACCTGCAGATGGCATCTTTCAATGGGCTCCAGGGATAGGCATCAGTGGACTGAAGGAATTTCTGAATTATCTGTTTGCTGCTTGACCATGCCTGAGTCAAGCAGACATCCTTAAACCACACCTCAGCACGCACCATCAGACCAACTGCAGTCAGAAGCACTATAAGAATTTAGAGAAGTTTGGATTGTGTAGCTTTCCTACATCCTACAAGAAAATGCTTGCTCATTACCATAATCTATGAATTTCAAATTAAAGTATCTAATGACATTTAGTGCAAGGGGTTTTATGACTTTTAAGACACTGTAGATTATTGCTAGTCTGAGCATATCTTTGGAAAGCAAAGAGGGGAAGGAGGTATCCTTTCTCCACTCTGTAAGCAAGTTTCTGCATTTATTTTAATAGATTGTAATAATCTATTATTACAGTCTGACCAACATTGCTTGCTTGGGGCCATGAAAAAGAGTAACTAGACCAAACAACATGAACAAAGCTATCTTTAGAGAGCTGGATTTTTCTTGCAATTAGAATACTCTGTCCAGAACAGTATGTATAACACAGACACAATAAACTGAACATAGGCTTCAGAACTTACAGTAGGTACAAAATGAGCAGCAAGCAGCTTCTGAACTATTTCAATACCTGAAATATACTCTAGTTAGTATGACAGTGAATAACTTGTCTAATTTCAGGTAAAAGGGAGATACTGCCATGTTTCATTGCAGAATCTTCATAGACAAGGAAAAGCATTTTCATTTGGATTTACCTCATTCTTCTTGAAAAACAATATTGCTTCATTAAGCCGGTCACCATATATTTGCAAACTAACAATGTCTATCGTCAAATATGGGCTACAAGGAGCAGCCCTGCCCTTTCTCATATAAATCCAGTCAGGATTTAGGATTTTAGTCTCTCAGGCAAAGATTTAGTTTCACAGAAACTACAGGCCTGTAAACAGCCTAAACATAATCAAGCATTGATAGACATTCACTGACTTGAGGATGGCTTTTTGATTTGGTTTGGGTTTTTTTGTTGTTGGGTTTTATATACACCAGCAGCTGTTACAGCTGCTCTGTATCTTCCAGTTCATCACAGTGATGTTTCCTAGGATGCAGATATGAACCAACACAAGTATGATCAGGCTGAGAATTTTACAGCTCTCCTAATGGAGAGATGATGGCTGAAGTCAGGCACAACCTGCCAGGTACCATTGATGCCTTAGGTTTTAACTTTTATATTTTTCAAATCCTGTACTGCCCAGTGTAACTCTGAGGTTTCCTGTAGCTTGTTAAGTGCTGTTCTTTTATGCTAAGATAGACATAACAAAGCCTCTCCAGCTGGCTCTCCAAGGACACTCAGACCATCCTAAGCCCAAGAACTGTAAACCATCATCTTGAAAAGGTGGAGGCAAACTCGGGGAAATTACATCATTGGCTAAGGTTCTGGTTAGTGAATTTATGCTGATATAAAAGTGTGAAGATCTTGTGACCTGTGGCCCATTTTGGGATCCACTGAGGCAGGACCCTCTGCACAGGCCCAGAGTGTACCTCTGAAGGCCTTTCAAATAAATCCCTCCTTTATTCCTTTATTCCTGTCTAGTCTCTGTTTCTAGGTAGCCATTTAAGGCATCACCACTATTTCTAAGTCAGTTCATTTTTGCTAACTGGTGAGGTATTACAGGAGACAATTTCCAGTGGAACTGCATATTCAGAACACCATCTCTTAAGTGCTGTTTTATCCTCACTGTTTCACACACAGCCATAGGGACTTGTTCCAACAAGCAGCACCTAATACCCTATGGAATCACTTGGTACACAAGGATGCTGTTTCAGAGCTGCCTGCTACTGCAGCTCTTTATTGTACTCAAGTGTTTCATTACCTCCCAAATTTTTAACACTTGATATGCCCAAGTAAATCTTTGAGGTCTGGATAAGGTACAGACAAAGAGAAAATGCTTAAAGGATATTTAGACATGCAAGTTAAATAAAAACGTTCCTGATATCCAAATCCCATTAATTTCAAAATTGGTTGAGAGCCTCAAATCTTTACAAAGTGAGTTGTCACAGAATGCAGATTGGGCAGTTCAATTTGGGTGTGCTGAGTCCTGTGCACAACAGAGCACAGCTGAGGGCACCACAAAACCTTAGAAACAGAGAACAACAGCAACAAAATTGTTAGGAGAAAAGCTAAAGCAGGAGAGCAAGAAACAGCAGAGAAGGCTAATCTAGAGACTGTCCAGCAGCTGGAACAGAGAATGCAATGGAACAGGCAGAGATACATCAGGCAGAGAACCAGGCAGCAGCAATTGCTGCCTTAATGCAGTGCTGAGTTTTCCTGGTAGGTGACACCTGACAGTGCTTCTCTGTGTCAGAATCTGATGTAAAGGATTTAAGCATCCATTGGAGAAAGCACTAAGCAACATTCCTGGGCCTTGAGATTCCATTAACAAATTCTCCACAAGCATCAGGACTTTATAGAATTAGATATAGAAGAGAGGCAATACTGCAAACCAAGTAAAGGTAAATATTTGTTCAATTTAAGGGGGAGGGGAAAATACAGATGATATTTTATAGCTCTTACAATGAAGGAAATGGTTGGATGGTTGGTATGAAGCTAATGAAGTGAATTTATATATTATTGAATAAAGTTTCCATGAGAAAGAAAGACTGAATGAAGCAACCTGAATCTTTATACATAAGAGGCAAACTTTCTGAATAGAGGACTAAGAAAACCATCAATAAATTGTCACTGTTAAGTGCTGTTGGGGTGGACAAAGAACACAACGACAATGGGTTTCAACCATGCAAAAAAGGTCTGCTTTATTTTCACATCAGCTGTATTTATACTAATCTAAAAGCGGCGTAGCCCTTATGCAATCAATCATTGGTTTTCAGTTTCTTGTGCACTTGCCAATTTCAACATCCTCTCCACATATGTTTTCAATGGTCTTGTTTCTTCGGCTTGCTTCTGCTTTATCGTTCATCATCACATCTCAAGGGTATAGGATGATCGATGATTGGGTCAGAGGGAGATTCTACAAGGCCGTCAAACCAACCATCAGCTTTCACAATAAAGCATTATGTAATAGCAGTAACTGAGAGGCTAAGCATCTTAGGTTAGAATGGAAGATGTAACCAAAAGTATGTACTATATTACCACCTACATAAATGGGACAGTGTTCTTTATCTTCTCCGTGACTCATCCCTGGTAACACCCTACAGAGGGCTATCTCCACTAATGGCCATCAAGGTTTCCCAGCATGACTCATAGCATTGCATCATCTCATTTTAAGATGCTCCACCCAGAGAGAGAAACTAAACATTCCTACCTTTCTATTATCTGAGGCTTGGAACACCATGGGAGCACTACCACTGGATTCCTAGAGGACAAGAGCTCGATAACCATCACTGGACCTCCAGAGAAGGACCAGACTTTACTACAGGATCACCACTTCAACAGAACCACATCTATCACTTCAATAGGACTGCAGCCACCATTTAATCAGACTGCTACCACCACCCTGACCAACAGGGTGTCAGTTCTGACTTGGAATCCTCGACTAGTTTGCTTTCAAACTAGAATACTAAAATATCAAAATAAATAAAGAACTAATGAAATGATGTTTCATTTGTTGATACATCCTTGATAAAGACTGGGTCACATGAAAGATAAATTGGAAATTCTCCTGGACGAGAGACAAACACATATATAATTGGTATTATTGCTGCTGGTGGTTACTTGAATTGAAATTCCTGATTAGAACCCATTTAAATTAGGATGCAGATGGAAATTCATCACTTGTTTCAGAGGGTCAAGAACCTCAAAATTTTAGTTATAAATGCATACTTCATGCTCTAAGAAGGCTAAGAAGGTTCATCCCTGAATGGGCCTACAGAACAGTTCTTGAACACCAATCTAGAATGCATGGGCTCAGCAACATAAGAATTTCCTTATGGAAGATTGGCCAACAGTCTTATGCAGCCAAAGTAGTAAAGTGTTACTAGGTTTTCAAAACACTGCAACTGAACCTATTCTGGACTTGGCTGGTCTTCTAGTTATTAACTGTCAGGAGCAATTTCTTTCAATATGAACAAACAGGTAGTACTCGCCATCTTCAATGCTTATGAAGGGTCTCTTTCCCTCAAAATAAGAAATCCACTGGTTGGCAAAAAAAATTTAGGAAAACTAAGATGGAAAATTCAAAGGTTGCTAAAGACCAGAATATTAAAAGTTCCAAGTTTATGATAGTGCTAGAAAGAGACAACTTCATTTCAGTGATCACATGATGGTGGAAATTAGATTATTAAAAAAAGTGAAGGAGATAGAAAGTAATATAAATTAAAAGTTATGCAGCATAGAAAATTGACTGGATAGAGATACTGTCCTTAGCCCAGAAAATCTTAAGATATTTAAGCATATTCTTAATTTTCAGGTTTGATTTTAAGATTAGTGGTACAAATAAGCTCTGTGTTTCAATTAGAAATCCCAATCCACTCTGTCTCAGTTTGATTTTAGGATCCTCTCCCAGGAAGTTAGACTGCTAAGGCTAAGTCAATTCTGTCATTTTTAATTCATAATAAATTTTGGAGGGTTTTTTTAAAATTAAAATTAGAAACCCTTTATAAAGGAGGAAAAAATAGCCAGAGTATAAATACAATACCAAATGATATAATTCATAGTATAATAATGAGAGATACAATTAAAAAAAGTACAAAGAGTAATGCTTTATATGAAGAAATAATACAAACAACAACAATGCTTTATATGAAGAAATAATACAAACAACAACAAAAAAAGCACAAACCAAAAACCTCCAAAGAGTACTAAAGGAGAGGAATCTGAGGGAATCTTTTGTCTGCTAGTGTTAACTTTCTAATAAATCATGGAAAACTGGAGTAACTTCAGAAGATTAGAAAAGAGGCAATGTTGTGTCCATATTAAAAATGCCTAAAGGGATGAATCAGATAACCACAGGCCAGATGCCCAACTTCAATTCTTGGCAACACAAAAGAAAGCTGCTGCAACTGTTTGACAAATTATAGAAAAATATTTAATTCCCAGCTAAACGGTTTTAGAGGCAATTGGTCTGGACTAAAAGCTTGATTTTATTCTTTCAAAAGATTAAAAACTTTGTTGATGAAGGTAATCATGTACATGTAATAAACTTAATTTTTGTGAGACATCAAAAATGAGTAGAATTTGATATTGAGCTCCATCCATGCAGAAAAAGGTATCTGATTGCTCTGGAGGGTTAGTGCTTAAATTCCTGGGACTTTCTGCTTTAAAAGTGAGTGATAGTAATGACAGCTGAGCTGAGATTGGAGCAGCCCTGCAGATCTCTGTGTCTGGCTGCCTATGCTTAAAGTATGACTGCCCAACTGGTGATGAAAGTTGTGAGAAATATGACAGAAATTTACTTCAGATTAATTTTTTCACAGAAAAAAAAATAGCTTAAAACACTGCACAGAAAATTATTTGATCAGAATATTTCTGATTCAGAGTTCTGCTCTGAATATTTTTGACCTCCTTGAAACAAGAAACAAGAAAAGACTTCTGTGGCCATCACTAAAAACTCCAAAAGGAGAATTCTACACCCAACTTCAGTATACGCATTTTAACAAAGTTTACTTATTTTGTCTTGTCCAGGGCAAAATAGAGCAAATGACTTACAGGGTAGACAAATGAAGTGTCTGTCCAGCTGCTGGTCTTGAAACAAACTGAGAGTTGGTTTGCTTGTTGTATTTCAGTATTCATTTACAATGTGAGAGGCATCAAGTATCAACAAGTTCCTTGATAGGACAGAGAGTAATGGAAACCAACAGCTAAAAGCTACAGTCAGATAAATAATATCTGGAAATAAGACAGTTTTCAGGGAGATGGTTCACGGCATAGGATAAATCAGGCTGGAAGAGACCTCAGTGGTCATTTAGCACAATCTCCTGCTGCAAACCAGATCAGCTCTGACCACTCAGGGTTTATCCAGTCTGGTCTTGAAAACTTACAAAGGTGGAGACTGAAAAAGCTCCTTGGCAGCCCATTCTATTGCTATTCACTGCTATCAGGGCTGACCAGAGAGGTGAAGATATACTTTAGCTATACTTTGTTTTCTGAATTGAAAATATGTCTACAATTTTGAGAATATTGGAGTCATGCAAGAATGTAAATAAAATGCTACTAAGAAAGGAGCAGCTGAAAAATAAAGATACTAAACTATCTCTAAATGGTATAGTAGCTTTACGTTAAACCCATTCTTTACTCCTAATACAGTCATAGAAGCATCCAAGAGTAATTTGGGCCATTAACTCTTTGCAATGTGATATCAACTCTTCACTAAAACCAGGTATTTTTGTAGTCAATGATGGTCAAATAACATCACATACTGAAGGCAACACGAAAGCATAGGAGAAATACATTATCAATCACGACTTTCTAAAGATATTCTCAAGATAATGATTCTTGCTTCATGCTATACAAGTTGCTTTTTTCAAAAGTAACTGAGACATTTTGACATAAGGAGATGTTAGGACCCAATTATTATTATTGTTAAGGTTCTTTAGAAATTCCTCTGCCCAAATTAAGGTGCAAACGAGACTATATGTCAGTGACAATAGTATAGGTTTTATTGTATTGTAAATGAGAGAGAAAAAGAAAAGAAAAGGAGTAGAGCGTAGGTGGAGGGGGACAGAAAGAGCGTGACAGGGACAGAATAAGGAAAATATCACCACTCCACAGATCCCAACGATGTTCCATTGATCCTCTCCAGCTGCTCTTCTTGGTGGTGAAGCTCCCCCAGGAAAGCATAGCATCCCATGGGTTAATATACCCTCAGGCCAGGTGGTAACGTCCACACATGTTCCCCAGTGGAGGGGGTGCAGTCTCTTGCAGCAGACTTTGGATCTCTTGCATCACGTGCAGTCCTGTGGTGAAAGGCTTGGCCCTTTGGAGGGTCTTTGATAGATTGTGACTCCCCCTCAGCTGCCTCTCACGTGAAAGTCCTGTGGGGTTGGGAGGTTCCACAGCTGGGCCAGTTTGTGTAATTGGAAGATGAGTGTTTATTGGCTCTGATCAGAGGTTGCACACACACCCAAAACCTTCTCCTCCCCCCTCAGATGGGGGGGCAGTCTGTGTAAACCTGGCTTCTGTGAGCTGTGCTCTCCCCCCACCCCAAACTCAGCCAGGGAGGATTCTCAGTGCAAGCTGGCAGCTTTGGCCTTTAGGTGGATGCAAACCTTTTCCTCCGCCTCATGTGACTGAACAATTGGTTTCCCTGTATCTAATCAGCAGTTTGACTTTCAGTCCAAAGTCCCAGTCTTCAGGGAGGCTTCTTGATTGTAGCTCCTTTATAAAGAGCAAAACTTTATATCAGTGTTTGAGGCATGAACTATTTTCAGTCTCTGATAGGAGGCCTTAGTCACCAACAGATTTTTGGTTGAAAACAAAAGATATGTTCCTACATTGTTGAAAAAGATGTATGCAAAGCCCAGTGAAGGAATGGAATGCATCACTGCAGCCTATCTCTATTCATCATCTCATCAATGGGAGCAGGACAGGCTGTTAAATAATTCTGATATCAACTCTTAAGATATAAAAAAGGGGAAGCATATAAGCAGCTCAAGGAATGTGAACTTCCATTCCTTTGACCATATAAAATAAAATATTATATTTAGTAACAGATCTGTCTAAGAAACTGTTGTTTCAGTGTGGGGTTCTGGGTTTGCTGGGGGAGGTTGGGGTTTCTTTGCTCCTTCCTCTCAGAAATGTGTCCCACAGTAGAAACAGCCAGGAAGACAAAGAAAAACCAAGGCACGTTCCCAAAAGAGTATGGTTTCTAAACCATAATTTCCTAAAGAGGAAATTTGAAATCCATTCCAGGCAAACTTTCAAGGCATTGCAGATGTACTGCTTCATGTGGCTTACTTCAAAATATAATAATCTTAAATTGTGAATCATTTAATGCTACTTACTTGTAAAACCTATGAGATGTCTGGCACTTGAAACTGCCCACGACTTTAATAATCAATTGGAGGATGCAGCCAATCACATTTCCCTCCACGACAGTTTCCAAGGCAACGAACAAAGATACTGACATGGGCTGCATGCAGTGCAAAAATGCACAAAAACACTGCTACGTTGCCACTTTTTTCAGTACTTCAGATTGTATACTATAAAATGCTAAAACCCCCCTAAATTAGTATTAACAAAACCAGTAGCAAAAAGGCCAAAGCAGAATTAAAAGACAGTGATGAAGAACTTCTGTCTAGAGTGATTCAAGAGGACTACAGAGACTTCCTGAAGTTCAGCTTTTCATCAGCTACAGTATGGACCCTTCCCTTCCCTCCCATTTGCCACAGAAAATGAGAGCTGCAGCTCATTAACACAATTAGGACACCTTCTCCATTTTGCTCCTGTAATTACTTTGCTTAATTTATATTTGTTTGTGAACTGCCTTCATCATGAGACAGAAGAACGTACTGCTTTTTACATAGATTTATGCTAGAACTTTTAGCTCTCAGCCCCCAAGAAAACCCCTCCAGACAAAAAAAAAGATCAATAGTACTTCCATTTAAAGGAGTCATCAAATTGCTCATTAGAAAAGCAGAATATGCAGAGGAGAAAATGCTGGGATTTTTGTTTGGTGGCCCCACCCCCCTTCTCATGCTTAGACCAGAATTTCAGACCCTAGTTTCTTTTAATTAAAATATCTCAAAAAATCATGATCTGGGCAAAATGGATCTTGGAGCTAAACTGAGCTTCTGTTACTTAAAGGCTTAAAATCGGGATTTAGCAACACATGGGTTCTGGGAAAATAGCATAGAGCATTGGGACTTTTTCAATAGCTATTATTGAGAATAAATAACTTATATCTGATAATGGGCTCAGGTACATGAATGTTTTCCTGAGAAGCACCTTAGCACAGCTTCTCTAATTCTGAAGCCTTCCTGATCAGAGATTATAATGCATGTTTCTCAGTGCAAAGCCACATAGTGGATAGACATCACTTTCACCAGAATATAATATAATCCTGAGGCTTGATTTTTCTTGTGAATTCATCAAAACCCAAACCTCTTGTCTTGGAGTGACTTTTGTCTTGGAGTTTATCCTTTGATGGTTTATCCTATGTCGTCCGCCAACGCCCAGAAAAATGAATTTTATGCCTTTCTATGTCTTTAAACTGAGCCTGAGAGGGGAGAGGAGAAAACACTCCAGCAGTTCTGTGTTTTTGTACTTCAAGGTTACAGTTTTTTTGTTGTTGTTTGGAAAGTGATAACGAGGAGGACAGAGAGAGAGGGGGAGGAGGAAGCACTTTTTTTTTTTTCTTTTTTTTTGGTTTGCCTCTGCCAGCTCTCAGCTATGTTCCCTTCGAGAGATGAGAGGCGGAGTTTTTCTTCTTTTTTTTTCCCCTCCCTCTGGGACTTTGGTTTCTTCTTTTCTCCTCTTCTGGACTTGGAGCATCAGAACATGGGAGCTTCACTGGGAGGTTTTTCACCTGTCTGCAGGGGGATTTCCCTGACACCCTTTCAGCTGCGGGAGGAGAGAGGCCACACCCAGGAGGACTTTTTTTCAGGTTTTTTTCTTCTCTCACAGATAGCGATTTATTTGTTTAGCGCTATTGTCCTTTTCCTGTGTGTTTTGTTGTTTTATTAAATAAATAGGTTTTCTTCTCTTCACTTTCCTCTGGGAACATTTTCTTTCCCGAACCTGGTGGGGGGGAGGGGTACACAGGTACCTCCAGGCTGCTTTCCATCAGGGGATATTTTCTCCTCTGAATTTGTCTCAATCTGGGACACCTCTAATCTCCAGAAAAGATTCTTCTGCATCAGGAAAAAGGTGCTTTGCCTTATCCAGGAAAACCCCAAAAACCAAACCAACCAACCCCACACTCAAAATGAACAAAAAAACCACAAAACCCAAGCCAATTCACGCACAAACACACACAACAGACTTCAGTCACTGGAACTATTTCTCTCTGATCTCTGATTATCATGAAGACAAGTGAAGGTATTTAATTTTCTTTTATTTTCTAAAGTGCAGAATGACACAAGCTGTTTGATGATGTTTGTGGAACTGACTCTTTAAGCTCACAGATTTGTCTGAGTACTTTGAAATGTATTAGAGACTCAAATGCTTTGAGTAATTTTAGCCAAACTGGTTAGGTTATTAAATTTAAAAACCGAGCAGTAATTGCTAAATAATTTTAAATGCAATATTATTTTTCAATTACTGAAAAATTTAACACTAGCACTCTCTAAAATAACAAAATATATAAGCATTCAAGTAGGTCCGAAGTTGGCAATCAAGTCTTAATTTTAGTTACATGTATGTCCTATTAAATCTTGCTGTAAGATAAAATGGTTTCAGAACATAATCCTAAGTCATTTATATTCTACAACCCTTGTGAAAGAAGTGGCACTGTGAAATCAACTTCCTGTTGTTTAATAAACAGCTTTGTAAATAAAAGGAAGGCCAAAGTTTGAAAGGAAGGCGTAGGCAATGAGACTGCAATAATCTTTGTTTGCACATTCAGACAGGATAACATCCTTAGCCATCTGTCTGCAGAAACACCAGCTTTTATTCTTCAACTCTGAAAATAGAATTTTTTAATTGTACCCTGAAACTTCATAGAATACAATAAAAAGTAAGATTTATTTTTATAGTCCTCACACTATATAGTAGTAAACAATAATAACATTTCTTGGAAATATAAAGATGCAATGCTTCTGACTTGCCCATTTGCTTTACATTTTCCCTTCTATTCTGACTGCATTGGGTGGAAGAAAGAATGTGTTTATTAAGAATTTGTATGAGAACAGATTGACCCAAATGTCTGTTACCAAAATAGATTATATTATGTAGAATGGAGAGTGTTTCTTCCATGCAATCAGCAACAGTCTTATGAAAATGTCAACTCTCATATATACATTCTGATGCAGGATAAGTCAAATTCTTTTTCAATTATGAAAAATAAATACATTAGAAATACTTTGCTTTGTACTATGAGCACAGAATATAACTCTCCTAGAAATACTATCCTTGCAATCAGTTTCATTCAATGCTTAATTTTGTTCATCACTCTTGGTAGACTACCAAAATAAATCAGTTTCAGGCAGTCCTTTAAAGTCATTAATAATTAAAATCAGCAGATAGACATTTGCCATGATCAGTGGTGATCTCTGGTAGACCAGTCTAGAGCTCCTTGTGTCTGGTTGTATCATCCCTGAGCATGAAAGCACAGCAACTAGCAACTCATTCTTGTAGATTTAGGATAATGTATAGTTGCACTGGACATTGCAAAAGATAGGACAAGTCTCTTGCCCTAAAAACCATTGCAGTGCTTCCATTCCATCCTGCATCTCAGAAAGAGACCAGGAACCCCTGCATACCAGACACCAGAGTATTTAAGTGTATGAAGACATTAAACCTGCAATGTGTTGCAACCTGCTCTGTCAAATATTGTCCAGCTTGCTGTGTTCCACCCTTTTTTTCACAACCAATTTTCATTTAGGTTTTTATTTAAATGCCTCTTTGTTAAGGGCACTCAGTGGAGAGCAATGCCTACTTTAGTCTCAATAAGTTACAGCTAGTTCACTTTTATCCAGAGTTTTATAATAACTAGCTAACACAAGAGCTGTAAGATCTGGGTTAGATAAAATTTATTGTTGAGTTTGGTGTCAATTTATTAATAATGATTTCCAGAATCTTTCATAGTGCCACAGAATCATTTGCAAATGGTTAATTAATTCATGTTAGAAAAAATACAGCAGAAAAAGAACACAAAATAAATGGGAACCTCTTTTGGGCCTAAGCATTCAAAAGCAGATGACAAGAGTTAATAAGGTCACTTACTATCACTATGTATCATCCACAAGCAATTTCTCTCAGTAGACCCTCCTCTACACATTCTTTGTAATTGCTAAAACATTTACAACTCTATATTTATGTGCAAATGATCAATACATTATTATTATTTCTTCTAATAAAATATTTTGCAAGCCATGACTATTTAACCACCTTCTGTTTTATATATATGTATGCAGAAGAAATGCTACTGGCCTACTTATAAACTACTAAGTGCTGTTGCTTTATGTGTTCACCCTTTACACCTTTCAGTTAATTTACCTACATCACTGGAATTACCTCTTATTTCTTTCATTTTCTGAATAGATTATCCCAAAACCTATTGGGAAGCATCCTAGTATTTACCAGGTGTAGTCACCTGCTGTCAAATTTATGTGCTACCTTTCCATTAATAACCTTGCAAACAGGATTTTCTTACTGAAATGCAGGTATTAACCAGCCATTAATAAGTCTCTGTGTTTTATATGAAATTATATCTTTAAACACCCTTAATGATTAATATTAAGGAAAATTCCCCAGCCTGAAAGCTCAATATTAAAGTATTCATGTGAAGGCTCTAAGTTTCTGGGTTTTATATGAATTGATTCATTATAAGAATAGATGTTTGAAAAATGAGTAAGTAGTATTGGCCCGAGACCATACCAGCACTCCCACTGACCTTATCTGCCAGTCATACCTACATTTTTAAGAGTGAAGATTTGTACTTATCATGAAGCCAGGCATATGCTGCACACTGATTTCACATTAAATGATGGATCTGGAACCCTGTTCCATCCATTCAGTTAAATAATATTAAGAAAAACAAATAGTAACATCAATTGAGACTACAAAGAAAAACACTGTCCACTCTCCCCTTCTGTGTTGTGTCATGTCATCATAACAGATGACTGTATATGAAGATGTACTTCCCATTGTGTTGGCTATATGAGTCATCTGGTAAATAAATCCATAAAATTATTTCTATTGTTGTATTAGAACAAAAACATTGCAGTGGGGGCTTTACTCATCCCTAGTCCCTACTACTGTGTAAGCGTAAAAGTAGAAACACTTAATATATATTTAAAAGAAAAAGCAAACACCAAACACAAATTTATGTCTCCCATTCTGGAGGAGTTTGTTACTTAGCAAATTCTGTTCCTACAAGGAAACAGCTACACTTACTTAGATTTATGATTATTTAATTTTAGAAAATATTAGAATTTATATTCAGCCAGGAACATTTAATAGTTCAATTTCTGAAAGAAAAAAAAGGAAAGGTGATGAAAGCAATGGGGTTGTGGTTACATTTCTTACAAAATTAATTATTTTAATGAAAAGTAATATGCACAGATGTTTCTAACAGGCCATACTGACTAAATGTCACAAATAATTTTAATGTCCCCATTGAATAACCATCTCAAAGGTTGAAATTCTTGTTAATTTAAGGATTAGCCTTAAAAATGTGATTTTATTCGAGTAGCAGAAAACAGAAGTCTGCTTATAGCTTTAACAGATTTTCAACTGCCTTTAGGCCAGATATTTAAAGTGCCTAAAGATGTAGAAGATACATATGGGATTTTAGAAGTGACTAAGTGAAGTGGGAAGTAGATACTGCTGTCTAAATTGCCTTTAAATAATTCTGTTAAACATCTGACTATCGTCAAAGCACCTAAATAGATCTTTCTTTAGTAAATGCTTCTCTTCGTCTTCAGCATTGCTGGACAATGTGCTCAGTTGGTAAAGATATTTCCTTTTTGCTCTAGCAATCACACCAACTTTGAAATGTTAAGAAGCAATGGGTTATTTGGAAATATTATTTGAAGTAAGCAAAAAGCACAGAGTGTCTTGTAACCCAGAAGTCATATTCCATTGAAGTCTCTCAAATTCAAAACCAGAATGCTGTTAAATTTTTCTACCTAGCCTTCATTGTACAAAATGAAGTCTTCATTTAGTTTCACTGCTTTCAAAATAAAATGTCTTTCCAATGATTTGACTACATTTATTTCATCATTACTTTTTTGGGGGTCATGTTATACCAAATTATGTCCCTGGGGGGGAGAAAAAAATAAGAAGAACGGAAGAGGTAACAATATCATAAACACACATTTGAGAGAGCAATTTATGTGGACGCTAACAAGTTTGACCAGAGAGAAATTTTCCAACTCTCACCCTGTCTGTGAGAAGAAGTTGCTTTCTCACAGACGGAGCTGAAAACCAAAAGTTTATATAAACCATCTCATGTATTTTTGTAAACTGTATGTTACAAATAGTATTTTTTACATCTTGTTATTCCAACTTGTTATTCTGTAACTAACCAATAACGCTAAAAACATATTCACCCAAAACCCAAAAATTATACCCTACTCTAGCAATCCTAAATATATAAAGAAAAAGTTTTCTTAATAAATAACTTCTTTCATCTAAAGTTTATGCTGCTGTTTTCGCCACCACCGAACTCAACTGCAACAAATTTACTTCTGGATTTCTTAATTCAGATTCAACTTACAAACCAAAAAGAGAGTTATTTTGTTATCACTGGACCTGGGTTTTTCAAGAGAAGAATAGGCATCTTTGTCATCAGAGTCTGCCCTGGGAGCTGATGGGACAGATGTGAGAATGGCTTCTGCATTCCTGCCTCCCTCCCAGGGCCACATGCCCATCCCTACCCTCTTTACTTCCCACTGCAATGTCTCCTTCAGATCATAAAATGATACTTAAAATAGGAAAAAAATCAGGGCATGTGCTTCTATCAGACAGATTTAATGGAACAGAAGAAACTATTTTCCAGCTGTACCTTCCACCTTGTGCTCCTTGAATGAGCTGAGACCAATTATATGGGAATTTCTGTCTCCAACCACGGAAATCCTCAGAAATGGGACAAAAACCAGCTACACAGCATCCACCTGTATGTGGTCATTCAGAGTCAACACTTCATACTCAAATGCTGTAAAGAAAATAATCAAGTATGGTTACCCAGAAGGACTTGAAAGATAGGTGAAAGACATGAGTTGCAATTAATGAGCCTACTAATTTTTAAAGTCTCCTGTCCAAGTCTTGATAAAAGAGATCACATTTGCTATCAGGAGTTGAAGTTAAAAGTGAAAGGCAGCAGAAAACTGTTGAGAACTCAGTACAGTGGATTCTTAAATGACTTCCTAAAAAACTTTTTTTAAAGGATGTTTTGGTTTTATAAAGGAAGATTACTAAAATACATACCCTTTGGGCACTCTAGTTGTCATGTGTGGCTTTCCCTTGCAAGGGTTTTCTTACTCCCACTTGAATGAAGGGAGAAAAGAAATTTCTAATGCTCTTTGAAAGTGCAAGAGAAAATGTTAACTATTCAAAGTTAAATTCTGGTCCTACACATTCACTTGAAAGGCCTCACTTATTCCATTCGTCTTTCTCCATAGATACTTCTGGCAGCCATGAATGAAATTTCTCCTTCCAAATAAGCTGCTGCTCATCATCTGACAAAACAATAACTCTACAGATCCAAAGACATGTTTGCAGGTTTTGCCCACTGCCAGCAAGTGGTGATTCTACTACAGTTTATAAACCCAAATGTGATGAAGTTTTGCTGTTATTGGTGAACCTCTGCTGTCAAATTTTCCTGTGATCCGGAAAAAGACATGGGCTTTAAAAATTGGAGTAGTGAGAATGTTTTAAATAAAAGATGTTAAAACAACACCTTGTGCTCCAGAGTACTGGAAAAATCCCCACATATTCACATTCCATGACCCCATCTACTGATACAAACAGTGGTTATTTATCTCAAATTATCTTGTGATGATATAATTGCAACTAGAATTAAGTAAATCTCTGCATAATGCTCATCTTAAATGCATTTATGAGCTTGATTAGTCATATTATTTTGAGCATCTTACAGACATGCTCCATTGGAACTGGACACTTTTGAGCTACCATAACCTGTGGAAAGGAAGGATGGCAATGCATCTACCGTCCAGCTGATTGCAAGAATTGGAATTGCAGTATGGTAGTTCTGGAACTCTGGAATTTTTCTTTTCTTTTTTACATTCAAAGTAATAAATAAAATGGCAGGAAAACTGTTTATGAAACATCTGTAGTTTAACCTACTTGCATTACAAAAAGTAAAACACCAAACCAGTAGGGGAATCCTTAGCTTATTTTTTCTTAGCAACAAATTTAGAGGTTTTGAAATGATCAGGAAAATCAAATTGAAATCTTGAGCAAATGTTGATAAGGTTGAGAATTCCAATTTAATTACTGTAGTTGTAGTTTTCCCTTTAATATTTTAGCTTTCAGTTTGGACATTTCAAAGCGGAAGACAGTTTTGCTAATTCTGGTGATTATATTATTAAGTTCCAAAATAAAACCAATACTAACATCCAATGCCTGCTCACCTACCCTAGTGAGTTTGCTCATAGTGGGACAGTCATAGTTATAGAAACAAAGGGGAGAAAAATTTGTAAGGAGAATTTGCTTATGTTGCAAAGGCTCCTGAATTCTAAGTCTTGTCACATAATGAAGGTCTTCTTTAAATAAGGAAAAGTTATTCTGAATTATCAGTTCTCCTTCTGCCCCATTAACACAGTTTTAGAATTTAAAAATCTCTCTCATTTACCTCAAGAATAAAATTTCAGTACCTAAACTACATTTTCTGACAAAACTGAAGAATTTATCACTTGCAAGAACTAAGAGAAGACCATAAGCTTGAGGTATTGAAGCTGAGACAAATCAACTTGAATACACACAGGTATGTTCACCTGTATTGAACATAACACCTGTGAGTGCGGAAAGAAATAATTGTCCTTATAGGGAATGAAGTACATGTTACAGGTGTAATTGTACACATCAAATATTAAAGATATACCAAAAAGGCCAAACATTTTTCTTTTAGTCCACCTGCAACCTTCTCTTTAGTTTTAATCATAGTCTCATGTTACTATTCCAAAAGATCTGATTTTCTACCGCAGTTATCCCTGCCATTATTCAAGAAATTTAGGTATTTTATGCCCTAATAATCATCCAAATAACTGAAAAGATTAGGGGAAAACAAAAATATATTAAACCCCCTCACCCTGATTCTTTTGGTAGAATTGTACTGAAAAGGACAAGGTGGTTCCTAAAAGGACTCCACAGATTGTAAGTTAAATTATTATCATGCATCTCTACTGTAGATCAACTAATGATTTTATGGAACTGCACCTAAGCTTAATGTTTAATGTTTCATTAAATGGGATGATTTATTTGTGTTATGAGTCTGGAAAAATTTTAAAGACCTATTTCTTGCTGGAAAAAAATTGTAATAATGGAAAATTGATAATAAGATTTAGTAGAAGACAAAATATGAGAAAAACTTACTAAACCCTTTTTTTTTAGTTTATTGAAACATTGATAGCTAGGTAATCACAAATTTGAGACTTCTCTTGCTGCATGAAATGACAAGATTTTAGGAATTATGCAAAGATTCTGATTTAGATAGGGCAGGTTTTGCATAGTAGGAGAAAATTATTACATTTGCCTGTAGTATACACATATAAATTGAGACAATGTGAATTTCAGTTGGTTATATAACATCCAACTTAGCTGATTGTTAAAATAAACTGAAAAACTCAGAACAAGGCAATGAAAGAAAAATATAATTTTCTTCATATCTTAAACATCTTTATATCCTTACTGACAAAATGAACAAATTGGGATATAATGAATGCACATCACAACTTGATTTTGATCATAGTTCAGCACAGTTCGGATAGAAGAAAGCACATAAATAGTAGCCTGATCCTCATCTTGAAATAAGTAACAAAATTTTCAGGTTGCTAACATTAAAAAACAAAAATCAGGATCAGTCCTCCTAATGAGCGAAAGTTACATAACCATGTAAAAGTAAAAATAACAGGTAAAAGTAAAAATAAGCTGGGAAGTTCAAGCAAGTTTTTGAGTAGATGGCTGGCTGGATTCACATGCAGCTGCGTACATAGTTTTTTCTCAGATAAAATATTTTGCTAAAATAAAGGATGGGCACAAAGATATTCTCTTGAATGGTTCCCTACACTCAGTCAATCTGGGATTCTGGTATACCACAAAAAAGCAAACTTCAAGACCAGCAGCTGCTCTGCCGTGAATTTCTAGTGCCTCTAGAACAAGTGATCACCAATTATCATGCAAATCTCAACCAATGAGCTAAAGATGCCAAACCCCACTTTCTTCTTTCTTCTGTACCTACAAAATAGAAATTCAGCACATTGTTGATAATAAAAAAAAGAACACAGTCAAACTTTGCAAATGAAAATATATAGTGGACATAAAAGTTAAAGTAACTTTGATAAGGGTATGAAAAATAATAAAGATTTTATTAGGATAATTTTGAAGCATTAATGACTCTAATTTAGGGAATTTATGAGTGAAATTGCACAATATTTGCTGCTGTAGTCATAACCAAACTGCTAAACTTTAAAGACTCCCATTGCAATAATTTTTTTGTGAAAGATTTAATAAGTGCACATTAGTACTAATATAATTAATTAATGCTATGAAGAAAAACCAATTAATAAAAATCAGTGATGCATTAACTGTTAAAATCAATAGATTTCATTTTGAATGTTACTCTCCATGAGATTGTGCCTATATATTAGAGGGCAAAGGAAGCTGAAAATAAGATTTTTTCCAATTAAAGCAATATGGTTTTCAGGCAAATTATCTTAATTGGCTCTAGGAGACATTTGATACGTTGCACAGCATGAAAGTTTAGCTGGGTGCTAAAGCAATCTCCAAGCCTGGGTAACCACCCGTCAGTGCAGCCATCGTGCAGTGCAGCCTCCAGTAGATGGAGACAGGAAAACAAATGAGATGGATGCAGCAAGCAACTGCTGGTCAACTTCTGAGAACTGGTATTGTGCTACTGGGGACCTGCATTTGTCATAGCCATAGAAAAATCCAGCTGGATCTGCTGTAGGAAATCGAAGAGTAGAAACTTCCACACAATCTAGTGGGTTTAACCTGGGTAGAGCTTGGATTGATGAAATAAAAGTATATACAGACAATGAGTTAAGGGTTACAGACTTGTAGTTTTGTACATTAAGGATAAAAGTTGTTTTAAGTAAGTAAGAAATCATATTGAGTAAGACAGTAAAGAGTTTAAAAAATAGAAATGGAAGTGTGATTTTGTAGAATAAGTTGAGAGTTAATAAGAAGTATGTGAAAACATGCAGGCTAAGACATTGGTTAAGAATTACTGCAGTGCAGTAAAATAAGGTTAAAGTGATAGGTCAGTAAGTAAAAACAGTATATGTGTCAGTTTCCTATTAGTCCAGAAAGTTATATCTGTCGTGGTAGAGAGACATCTGGTGATTTTCTGTAATGGACGCTTTATTGTTCACTGAGTTTCATAACCTAATGAGACTGATGCATATCTGAATAATAAATCGGACTTGAAAAGCAGATCCCAGCCCTCGAGGTTACTGAATTCAGCACCCTCGCCAAATAACCCCTGGCAATCTGTGTTTTCTTTTATTTCTGTTGTTTCCAAGAGTACTTTCTCCCCCTCAGGTACTCGGGGTACATTCAGTAGGAATGTTTTTGAAACTGCACTGTGGCCTAAAGGAGGCTCGTTGCTACTCTGTGATTATTATGCCCCATTCCTCTCCTTTCCCATTTCCCTCTGTAATTTTACATTCTCTGCTAAACTCTGTGATACAGACTGTTATTATTTCCTGTTGCTCACTGTGTCAGATGCTCATTGTGTTGTGTTCTTTCTGGTGTTTCATGTACCTTGTGCAGGCTGGCAGCATCTGCATGGTAGATCAGAGAGGGTGGGAGGAATCATAGGACAGTAGGAATTGGAAGGGATCCAGACAGATCATCAAGTCTAACTCTCAAGTGAATAGCCCATAAAGTGATGGAACCCTCAACCTTGGCGTTATCAGCACCATGCTCTGACCAACTGGAAGGTTAAGTTTCACACAAAGAGTTCTCTGACAAGAGAACAAACTTTTGGTGCAGGATAGAAAGACTAAACCCAAACCAAACCTTTCCTCCCATTTCTAGATATGTTTTTTGTTATATACAGAGAATATTTTTCTTTATTTTCTAGTAAACAGTATTAATGCACTAATATAAACATGATGAAAACAGAATAAACTGCAAGAACAGAAATTCCAGCTAGATAAATAGAAATAAAACTTCATGGGAAGATTGGTCAAACATTGGAACAGACTAACCAAAAAAGGTTGTACAAGCCTATCCTTGTAAACGTTCAAAGCTGAGGTAGATTTGAGCATAAGCAAATTGATTTGACATTGAACCTAGATTCAGCCTTTGAGCAGGAGGCTAGAGCAGATTACCTCCAGCAGTTCCTTCCAACTTAAATTATTTTAGGATATTATGAAAGCATATGGTTCCTTTTCTTATCTCAGATATACCAAAAGTGAAGACAACAATGTCATTATAGTAATACAAGGAAAAAGAAAGCAATTATGGGGTTATTTTTCTTTTCTTTTTTTTTTTTTTTTTTTAGGACATAATAGAAAATAATCAGAATATTTTACTAGGGTAGTAAAATGTTACTAAAAAATGATAGTAAAACTAGTATTTTCATCTGTTGATAAAAAGCTACTTGTCAGACAATGTCAACCAGGATTATTTAGTAGTCTTTGGTTGCTGAAACTGACAGACATTCAACAAAACTCCCACAGAAAGAATTTATGACTGAAATTTAGCTGTTAAATCTGCCATTGATTCTAAAAATATATTATTGAGAAAAACTGGCAATTCCCACGAGGTGTTTGATTAATAACTTTCAAAGCTTTGGTAGCTAAGCATTACCATGTCAATGTAAGCTGTCATGCAGAAACACCACAAGAGCCAAATATACCAGCACTGTAGAAACTCAGACTATCATAAACTTCTGCAAGCTACATCATCTAAATCAAAAAGGCACATATGTAAGAGAAAAGAAGGGCAAGGAAGGCAGTATCATAATTACCTTTGACTGAGAAAAGACAAAGGTTTTTTTGCAATGGATTTTGACATTTGGATTTATGAAAGACAACAAAATCCAGAAACACAGACATTCCCTGCAAAACTTCAATTTTACTGCAGCTTTCCAAGAGAGTTTTCTTGATCTGTGGTTAATGGGATCCCAGATGATAAAACATGGCAAATGTTCAGAGCTGCTGTTATAAAGACAGGGTCCTTAGAGCAGGTTTAGATCATGTTCCCCTATTTAGGGGACAATGTGCCTGCTGAGGACCTGGGTCAGAAATGCTTCCAAAGGTTTTCTGCAGCTGAAACAGAATTTGAAAGTTCTCTCAGAGTATTTATTTAATAAAAAGACATGAATAAGAAATTTTATTATCATCATAATTTTTCCAACTGGCTATTGCTATAACTTACCCTTCGTCACTAGTGTCGACTTTTATAGAAAGTTGTACATAAAAACAAATTTTAGTAAGAGCTGGGCCATTAACAGACTCCCATATCTTCTTGTCAGCTGTAATTTTCTCATGAGGCAAGATTTACATATACTAGTTCTTTCTCATTAATCAATTTTCTTTCACTTTTGTAAACTGAAGGTTCACACTCAATATTAAAATTACAATAGTATATCCAAATAAATGCGCCACTAATAAATGTGAACTGAAATATATGTTCTTGTAGGTTCACACAAATAATAATATTAAAATTAGAATAGTATACCCAAATAAATACACCACGAATAACTTCCGATTTTGAGGTAGATAAGCTAAACCAGAAGTAGTTGAGGCTTCAAAATGTAAAATGATGACTCTGCAGAGAGACACTACATTTGCTGGGATACAACAGAGGATGGAACTCACTGGACACAATAAAAGGTGAAAAAAGTCAGTGTAAAATTACTGCTGCGATAGTTTTCAGGCACTACCTTTAAAGCAAATTCTACCTGGGAAAACGTTTAGAGTTTGGTGATGGATAATTCTACTCACATAAATTTGGGGTAAAAAATACATAAAAAGTAAGCCCAGTAATAGAGCGTATAAGCAGTGGAATTGCAGTCTCTGGCAAAAAATTTATCGGGCAGGAGCTGTTTTTTATCCAAGCCAGGTCCCATACATGTCTTAGAGAAAACACAATATTACCACTTCATCAGTTCAGAAATTATACAGAACAGTTTTCATCCACTGTTCACTAGTTTCACCCATAGATTTCAAGGCATTTCAAACAGAACTGATACCCTCCTCCCTATCCACTCAAGCACTCAGACTTTAGAAAGCTAAATTTATTTCAAGACCTTAAGGCCACTGTGATCCAACACACTGATTAAACTGAGACGAACAGCATCTGTATCTAAATTTTTACAACTTCAGCATTTGCATAGGGAAATCATGTTAAAGATTCAATTAGAAATATCAATACTGTTGGGAAGAAAGGGCTGACATGTCAAAATTAAAATAATATAAGCTTTTTTTTTTACAAAGACAGGCTACATTTTCTAAGATGTTTGGAGAGTTAATCTTTTACAGCACCATAACTTTGATGATGTTAGGACGGATGTAAAATAAAAAGCACATTCAATATTATTATTATTAATATGCAGGTTGGGTGAATTAAAAAAAAAGGTTGAAAGAGAGAAAAAGCAGGGAAAATCTGTGACAATTTGTATTATATTGAATGTAATTTATATTGGTTTTAATACAAAATTTATTGTTGTTGTTGTATTTCCTGACATTAAAATGGAAAATTTCAGAATAAAATGTTTTTCTAATTTTTTTTTTTTACTAATACAGAGCCCTACATGTACATCTTATTGGTTTCTATAATGCAAACATCTAATCTTTTCTAAAAACTTCAAGTAACTGTTGGGAATGAACCTAATTAAGAAACACTTAAGTTGCTTATCTCTATCCAAACAGTCAACCAGAGGAAAAGACACAGATGTCAGATGGGGTGTTTTCTGCAAGCATTCCAAATACTCTCCAATATGGGAGGTAAAAGAAATTTCAATATTGTGAAAAGAAGGAAAATAAGGAGAAACCTTAAGGATTACCAAATAATCCACAAGTAATACTTTGAGAAATCTTGCCTCTCTCCCCTCCCCTCCATTTTTCCCCTGAGATAGCAAAGAAGCCGGGGAAAGACTGATGGTTGTAATTACAGGAAAATATTTTGTCACAATAAAAGGGACAATTAAACATTTTCATTTCAAATGTTTATCTTAATGGATTTTGTATAGATGGTGCTCTACAGTATGCACTATTTAAAAGCTGGTCTAACTTGTGACTGCCAAAAAACTTACAAGAGGCTCTTGCTTTCTCTGTGAGTACCCAGCTAATGACACATTCCTAAATGCACAGAAATACAAGTGCATGACTTTGGAACTTACGCATTTCAATTATATAACCTTTTTGAGAGAATATATAAAACAGAGACAAATATAGATGAATTAATTTTGCAAAAGTGCTTAGGTGAGTATCTGCAGGGAAGTGACATAAATCCAATCTCTGATCACAGTCAAGGAGTGTGAGCTGGAAGGGATGACAGTGGTTATCAATATATTCCACAGTCACTCCAGAGTGACATATTAATACGTTTATTATAATAAATTATATAAATAAGGCATTCTGGACCTAACATGAATTAATCTTATTCAGAGGCCCTACAGTAAATCAACACTTCTACATTAGTTTGTTAGCTAACGTACAACCCAAAAATCAGTGAACTATGAGATTCCAAGAGAAAAATATGGATTCTCTAGACACATAAGAAGTCATCCAGGCAATGCAGTGGTTTAAATGACTCTAAGTAAGAGACAAACAAGCTTCCCCCACACACTTTTTTTTTAGGTCTTGTGTAAAAGCAAATAAACAAACCCACTGAAGACTAAATCAGAAGTTCATTTTTTTACCCTCCTTTATGTTTAAAATGAGTTGAAGTTTTTTAATTGTATTTATGGAAGAAAAATCATGTCGAGAAATATCCATATGTCAGAAGTAAGTCTATAAGAAAGCTACCCCTACCGCAAACTTATGCGAAAACAAATTAAATTTAACCCTAAGTCTCTACAATAAAACAAACTCCATTAGGTAATGGTTGGCAAAGTCTTACTAAACACACATCTGAAAGTTGGTTTCTTCCTTTAGGCTAATTTCTAAATGTGGACTCCTAAAGACATGTGCTCAAGGAAAGACTATTAACCAGCATATTAGGATCTCTTAAATAATTTGTCTAATTTATGTATCTTGTGCAACCATGCATATATTTATCCAGATATCTTGATATCAGAGACAAAGGTATTGAATATGTCTATGCTCTGTCTGTATATCCTTGCCAGTCTGCCACCTACATGACTGAATAGAAACCCATTTAGCTACTACCATACAACTAACAGAAGGCCAGCATGGATTTACTGGGCTTTTTTCACTGTGCATTTGGGCTCAGCATTCTCTAGACAACGTAAGATAAGACTGACTTCCAAAAAACTGGAAATGTTAAGAATCTGTGTTTACTGGTTGTTCTTCAAATGTGAAGGACGCCAGGCTAGAAACCATCTCTCATCAAAGAGTTTCTGTTCAGTGAAAAGAAAGCATTGTCACCATTATTACAATTATACAAACACAGGCATTACTAGTAGTTAACACTGCTGAATTCACTAAGTTTCACACCAATTCAATTGCAGTGACCCTGCAGTTCCCAGGACCTCTTACCCCAGGTGCTACTGCTAAAGGACTTCCTTCCCATTTGGAGCTTGTACTTTACACCTGTTCTAGAAACTTATCCAATAAATCAGAGGATCAAAGTGTCCTGGGTTGAAATTCACATATGGAGAACTTGCTTCTGCTAGATTAGGACTTGGACACTTGCCAATACACTCAAGATAGCAAAGTTTATGCGAGATTCAGAAAAACAGAGAATATGGAGTAGAACCTGCTTCCCCTCTATTATAAACGTCTGTCCTCAGATAAAGGCTATTATTCCTGACAAATTAACATTAAACCTTATTCTTTAGTTGTGAATGTCTCTGTAATGATAACTTAAATTGAAATAAAAATGGATGGTTACGACCAAGTACACTTAAAATAACCTAGTTGTTGGAGTCCAGGAAAGCTGGAAAACTTTTCCTGCTCCTGTGGGGGGTCACTTTTTCCCCAGAGCTCCCCAAGGTAACTTAGCCTTTGACCTAAGTCCATGGGAGAAGCTCCTTTCACTTCTGGACGAGCTGAAAGAATCAAAGTGAAAAATATTTTTGTTTAGTGTACCACAGAGTACATTTGTAGTAGTACATTTGTAGTTTTAGGTTTTGCTATATATAGTATATGGAGACAACATGGAGAAGTCAGGGCGTTAAACATGGTTTATTACTATGTGGTTCCTACCAGGTTTGTTTTGTGGTGTTTAAACTCTGTACAGCAAGGAAGGAGCCTAAGGCCTTCAGTTTGGTTTAGGTTGTTTATAGATGCCTCAACAGGCATCTAGAGAGAGCCCTCGGCTTTTACAGAATGATTCATGGATACCTCACATATCCCAGAAATATTTAATTCCCATGATGACAGAAATCCTAGAAAAACAAGAAACCACACAATACTTTTATCGATTTGTACACACAATATCAGCCAGGATATCAGTACTTTGAAATGGCATTTATATACCTGCATTGTAGGTGGAACAAGTACTAACAGCAGTGCGTCCCATATCCTTCAAAAATGCTTAATAAAGAATTTGTTTCATTTTCTTTCCAGTGAGTCTGCCAAAAGCAAGCTTCTTTCCATTACTGAAGGGTTTATGCTAGACTGCACGTTGAATAATGTCTAAGAATCAGCCTGAGCTTTGAAATGTTATGGTTTCTGTCTGTTTGGACCTTTGACTTCCCTGGACATAAAAGCAAACTCAGGTTCAATCACCTATGCATATAGGATCAAACATTTGAACATTTAATATGACAAATAAGAATGTATGTCTGTATCTGTGTTTGCAGGTGCAAAAATTTGTATGTATCAATTACAAACTTTTTCACTGTGGTCAACCTTTGTACAGGACAAGAGTAAGTAGGACAGAAGCATCTTTACCTCAGCGTGTTCCCTCAGTTCTGAGAGCTGCTCTCTCCTGTGCCAGCTCCTGGTGCTACAAGGTACCAAGAAAGCAATTTGTGAGCAGATGACTCATCCACACTCAGAATTATCTGCGGCAGGGTGGGGTGAGCAGCATTGGTAACAATATGTGCATGTATTCTCCCGGGAAGGTTTTGGAAGGCAGAGTAAACATTTTTAAAGGGTAAACAGAGTAAAAACTGTCCTTTGACAGCAAGATGAGCAAGATTGTAATCTGGCAGGCATTCAATTTACACAAAATTGTACAATGTTAAAACTATTTTACTTATGTCTCTGCTGTATATTCCCTGCAAAAATAATTAATTCACTGGGAAATAAAGCATGTAAAAAGAAAAGCCAACAAAACCTTAAAACGCAAATTTTTCCCACAAAGTAAGGGCAGTTTTAAAATAAAGTTTCCCTATGACCCTTAAGTTAATTTATAATCACATCCATAGCATAAAATCTTATTTCTTCTTCTTATCTAGTATGTAGATCCTGAACAAAAAGAAATGGGCAGCATATTTCTCTGTCAGTGGCTGAACAGATAGGAGGTATCAGATTAACTGCAAATATGAGAGAATCAATTGCAGTCCTGTAAGTCTTTGTGTCAAATTTGTCATATTTTAACTTCATAGTTGCCACAGAAACTTTATTTCTCAATTTCCAGAAGAAAACAAACACACTTCTCAAGAAGTTTTCAGCTGTTGCAAACGATCTAGTTTTCAGCAATAGTATTCCTGAATGAATCAAAAAATTTCATCTTTCATCTCAGTGCTTATGACATTCTACAAGGTGATAAATAGCAGCTGGAAAGTGTAATCTTGCCACCACATTTCTCACTTTGCCATTCACTTCTTTCAAGCCTGTCATTCAGCCATTTTTTCAACAAATTTCCAACTTGTTTGTTTAATTAAAAGCCCAAAGCATACGTTGCTGACAAGCTTTTTATAACATTTTCATTATTCTCACGAGAGCTTTGTCTATCAAGAAACAAATCTTCCTGTCTCCATGATCACTATTACTTTTTAAAGTGTGCTCAGTTCACTTACAGAATTCTAATTTCCAGCTCATTTTCTCACATATGTTTATTTTCAAACTGGTTTGATAACCAGTCTCAATAGAATTTGCTAGTTTGATCTTCTCTGATAGAGAAATTTGTACATTTGATAGCATGAACATTTCTCTTCATGAACAGAAAACAAATACAAGAGTACACAACTTCTTGGTGCAAAGAATTTCAAAACTGCTGAGAAGGGGAATATATCTGTTTCACTCTTTGTTATAAGTGATATTTATGGAGGTTAGGTTTTGTATAAAGAGTTTATAGTCTGATAATAAGTTGTATGTGTTAATAATGTTAATAAATTTGTTAATGAGTCGTATCTGTTAATAACATCAGTAAGATGTGTAGTTCGTTAATGGGTTATTGTTAATAGTTAACGATTGTGTATTCCTAAATAGGTGAATATATGTAAGTGGTGTTGTCATATAAGGCAAGGCTAGCAGAGCTTTCTGGAAAATCAGAGAGTAAGAGGGAGTGCCCTCATTAACATGAGGGGATAGATGGGGAATTCTAAGTGGATGACAGCCAGCCAATAAGCAGACCCCAAGACTGATGAGCCAATGGCCTTCCAAGGGGGTGGGGCATTGTGAGGTGGAATTATGCAAATTACATCAGGTACAAAAATTGTATCCCCCACCTGGACGAGGTGCCTCTGACTGCCTCCTATTCCAGGTCATGTACCCAGTGCTGGTATCCTTTGCTTTGTATTACTGCAGATCGCAGACTTTTATCCTTAATTGTCAAAGTTTTGCTTTTAACAAATAAAATTCTAAAATTGACAAACTCGAGACATTGTTTCTCACACTCATGAACGTTTCAAATCCACAAAAAGAAAATATTAACTCGAAGTTCAAGATAAATTAGATTAACAATCTCTCCAAAGCCTATTTCAGCTCCTGAAATCATCTAGCTCTGCGGCAGTAAAGCCCCTTCTACTGTCTTTACCATGCAAAGGCTGCTTTTAGCATTTAGAAGGTAGGCTGGAATATTTTGAGTGGCTTAAAGATAGGTTTTTTTAGATGTCTTTGACTCTAACTGCAAATTTCTTCTGAAGAATATTATCGTATCATTTTCTTGCAGGGAAATCCCAGACTAAAATTATACAGCTAATTCAAAGACTGCAGTCTACTGCCCAAGTTTCCTGCTTTGCCATCAGAGATCCTTGCTGCTGTGGAAGAATTGCTGGGCTGGACTCAGAAGTGAGATAATAATAGACAACTAAGGGAGTCCAGAGAACATCCCAACCTGGGCTGTATGCCCAACCTGGTCCAAAAACCAAATGTATTAAAGTCTCCCAATTTCTAGGGTGAGAGGGAAAAAAATTAAAAAATTCTATTTCTCTGACTCCCATCCCAATCTACTCTTAGTGAATGAGACAGATTGTTTATGTTTTTACACAATAGGATTCTAATTTGGAACAGGGTGCTATTGGAAAAAGGCAATTGTCAATTATGTGATTAACAAAAAATGTGACTTATCTAATTCACAACAAAGCAGAGTGAAGTAAAAGAAGTAAGGACTGGTTTGTGGCCCCATGTAGCACTGGCCTTTTAATACTCAGGAGATGCTTATTAAAAGAAGCTGCTAAAATAAACTTCTTATAAGAAGACAAATTGGATATGTTCTATTCAGCTGGGGGATGCTGATGGGACACAGCATATGCTTAATTTTATAAAGTTAGCTCTTCTTGCACATTTTGTGAAGGAAATTTGAATACTCCTGTTAATATTTTGCCTGGACTTCTTTTTTCTTTATTGAAAAAGAAACAGGACATTATTCCAAGGGGAGATACAAGGTAAAACATGGATTATAGAACCCTTAGAAGTAAATAAAGTGGGTCCAGAAAAAGAAAAGAAAGAAAAAGAGCCCTAAACATTTAAGTGCATTTACATATTTAATACTAATGGAAGCATATTACAAAAGTGGATAGTAGTGGTGTTTACATGCTAAGTACAGTTTTAATATTCTGAGAAGAGTGATGCACACAAATAACTTGAACATGTCTAAGATTAAACACATTTGAAAAATGGGGTAAAGTTTCAAGTGGTAGGTTTTAATCAGGACCAGAGAGAAGAACATAACTCCAGAAGGTTCTGATTTGTTGAGTTCCCTTTTCTTCTTTTTCCCTGTTCCACTTAGTATTTCATACAAACACTTTTCATAGATGCAGTAGTATTGTCTGCAAATGAATTAATGCAGATAAACAGTTCTGAATATCAACAAAAAACCTGAGCTATTCCAGCCCATGATGAATTCACAGAGATCACATCTTTGGTGTATTCAGAGACCATTTCCAGGGATTCTTGGGAACTCATGTTTCCAACTGTTCAAAGGCAGTGTGGAGCCCTGGCAGAGTGCAGAGCCCACCTGTGTGGATTATGTCACTGCTCATGACAACAGGGAAAGGGACTCAGTGTTAGAGGGTATCTTGTATTTTTAATTACATCATTGAATTCTCTTGGTTTTGTAGCATCACAGTCTCTCTTAAACATAAAACTTGAGCACAGAACCTCAGTGTTGGTCTTAATCTAGTTTTACTCCTGAATGGTTTTCCTAGTTTCATGCAAATATAATTATTCCATTTCTTGATAATGAATATATTTTCTCAGAAGCTGGTAATGAAAATCAGGTTTATGCAACAAAATATTATGAAAATGAATATTATGAAAATTAATTTACTTTGGTGTATTTATTTGCCCCTCTGTATTACCATGGAAAGAAAATTGACCTAATTCCTTTGTTTACAGTGTAGCTAAATGACATTGGTGTTACATCATTCACTGGTTTTTTTGAGAAGTAATAAGGCCACAGGAAAAGCTGGAGCAGCATGAACTTTTTTTCCTTTAGGGCTGACTACATTAACACACTCACTGAAAGAAGGGACAGTAATGATCCAGTCAGTACTTATCAGGACAAAATTAGTAATGACTTATAATCCCAGTGGTTTAAAAGTAAGGAGCTCCAGTTCTAACAAAAGTCCTGGTAATGCCTTGGTTTAAAGTCTGAGTGAAATCCGTGTGTGTAACCGTCCAAAACAGCTTAGTATGTAAAAAAAAAACCCAAATAAAACAAACAAAAAAAACCCCCAAACAAACAAACAAAAAAAACCCAACCAAACAAACAAATCTAGAAATCTGAACCAGAACCAACTTTTAGTGTTCAATGTCCATCTATCAGCATTTAGATACTGGAGATCTCTGTACAATTCTGAAGAACTGATCAACAGGAAAACTGTTGAGAAAGGTTAAAACCCCCAGTAAATTGTAAACTCTAGGGTTCCCCCCCGNAATAATCTCCCTGTGAACCATAAACATAATAAAAGCTGAGGCCATTTCTAACATAATCTCTATCAGCAAGATGCCAGCGCTTTTCCAGATTTCCTAACGGGTCCCTGCTAATTCCATGCCAAAACTAGCAGTGGATTTCTTCCTTTTAATCTCTCCTAATACCTTATTCGATTATTGTCACTGCTCTCCGACCGCGCACCGTCCCTTCAAACCCTAATTCCCCCCCGGAACAGTCAGATGAGGCTGGACGGCGGCGGCGAATCCAAGGGACACGCACGGCCGCGGACACCCCACACGTCCCCACCCCGGGCGGAGGACGGCCCAGGAGCGCGGGGCCGGGGCTGAGCCAGCCGGGCTCTCCCAGAGCCTCACCCGGCCCGGGGGAAGGATGCGCACCGACAGTGGCTCCAGCTGACGGGTTTGAGGGCACCCCGCACACACCTGCGGCATGGCTCTGCTGCTCGCCTGGGCGTGCGTGGCTGTGAGGTGAGTGACACCCCTCGACCCGCGAGGACTCCCCGCAGCCCGAAGGAGCGGGCGAGGGGTTCTTTCCTCCCCGGGGCTTCTCGCTTCCCGGGGCCGGGGCCTCGCCAAGTGCGGCTTCAGCTGCGGGACTGATGGGGACTCGCCTCTCCCCGCAGCGTGGGGACGGCGCTGGGGGACCAGGGCGATGGGGCGGACCTCTACTCGGAAAACATCACTCGGATCCTCGACAAGTTGTTGGACGGCTACGACAACAGGCTCCGACCGGGATTTGGAGGTAGCGGGGAAGCTCCGTCCCCTCGGGGAGCCGGTGGGTGGGGAGAGACGAGCGGCAGCGCTCCGACTGCCCTGTGCAGGAGCGGCTCGTCCCGCACCCGTGGCAGGAGGGAGGCGGTGGAACCCCAAAAGGGGCGGCAAAGCAGCAAAATTGCCCGTGCCCCGCAGCCCCCCGGATCTCTCCGTTGTCCTCGAACCGCTGGGGGCCCCGCAGCCCCAGCCCCGTTCTGCTCCCAGCCCCTCTCTGTGTCCCGCAGGCTCCGTGACAGAAGTCAAGACGGACATCTATGTGACCAGCTTCGGGCCGGTGTCCGACGTGGAGATGGTAAGGGCCCCACTCGCCGCCCCTGCTCTCTTTTCCCGGGATTCATTACGGTGGCATCTGAGTTGACCGTCATTAAAGCAGATTACGAGGCTTAATCTCTTTCACAATCTCTAGGGCCCAGCAAAGCACTTTGGCCGGAGCTGCATACAGCTATTTCCCGGCAGCGCCAGCCGGGGCTGGGCGCACACAGCCTCAGGTGACGGCATGGGCCGCAGGTGAAAGATGCCTCTTTCACCCTATGAAGAAGATGGTGAGCACCCGTGTCCCAGCTCAGCTTTGCAGAACGCTGCCTGGTAGGAGGCAACCAAACGAGCAGCTGCAGGGGAATGGTGCCATTGCTGACACAGCTGCCCTGGTCATGCTGTGTGCCCCCAAACTCAGGCAGCTGCGGACTTGAGTGAACTCTGGCAATTACAGCAGCCGCCCCAGGAACACGTTAAGTCATGGAAGTGAGGATGGCAATGCTGTTCTCTTTCTGGAGATTGACTTGGGCTGCTATTTTTTGCACTTGTGCACTCCTCTAACACCTGCTCACCTGAGTCTGCAGTCCAGTTTGCAGGCAGGGAACTGTGGGCTCCAAGTACTATCAAAGTTTTTCCGCTGCTCATCATCAGTCAATCTAAGATAAGGCATAACGATTCATTCTTACAAAATTTGCCCCTGGCCAGGTTTAGCTCTGTTTCCTAAGCAACTTCTGCAGAGAGGTCCTTTCTGAAGACTTGGGAAAATATTACTAAGAATTCTTGAGAAAATATCTCATAGATTAATATCAACTTGACACCATAATCCTACTGTGATGTGACTCAGATCACTCCTTACTTTGTGAATATCCAAAGGAAGATGCAGAAGAGTCACTGAACATGTCTTTTTGTTTCTGGCAATTAAACATCGATAGTTTGGTTTTGCAATCTGAAAGAAAGACATTTGTATTTTCTTAGAGCTCAGTCACTTTGAATGAATTATTATCTCTGAGAGGACAATGAGGGTAGGTTTTTTTTCCTTACTCATGTCAAATTATCTGATTTTGACATGATTTTACTTTACTGATTCATTTTTAACTATTCTTTAAATAATAAGAAAATAGGATATGTTTTCATGGACTACTTTTTTTAGTAACTACTTAATGGTAATAGGATTGAGTATTTAAGCGGTAAATGAAATGCCATTGACATGTGTGTTGGTTTGTCTCATGGAGTTACTGTCACTGCAGCCACTTGGGACTGCTAACCCCCACACAGAACTCAACCTCTGTTTATTTTCCACAGGAATACACAATGGATGTCTTCTTTCGTCAGACATGGACTGATGAGAGGTTGAAGTTTAGTGGGCCAACTGAAATCTTGAGATTGAACAATTTAATGGTCAGTAAAATTTGGACACCAGACACATTTTTTAGAAATGGAAAAAAATCAATTGCTCACAATATGACAACTCCAAACAAACTTTTCAGAATTATGCAGAATGGAACTATTCTTTACACAATGAGGTGAGGCCTTGTTGTTCTGCTTTTGGTTGACCTGTATTTTTGATTCTATCAGCATTTTCCTACATACCATATTTTTTCATTATCTACTACTATGTATTCTAGACTAACCATTAATGCTGATTGTCCTATGCGGTTGGTGAACTTCCCAATGGATGGACATGCTTGTCCACTGAAATTTGGAAGCTGTAAGTTTTTTCTGTGTCTTTCAGTTTATTAAAATAACACATTTGTTCAGAAGGTCAGAAGATCCTAAGATATTACTTAGACATAGCTGAAAATTTTAATTGTATTTTTGTATTAGAATTTTACTTTTTTCTCTGCAACTCCGACCATTCGCATGGACATGGATTTATTTAGTGAAGGATGACTTTTGAAGCATGTTTTATTGTTTATTATTCTTACACTTCTGGTAGTCAAAGTTGGTCCTTCAACAAGTCATAAAACCGCTGCTTCATTTACTATATTACTTTCAATTTCTAAAACATGTAGGTTGTGGTAATCAATTTTGAAAATATTTAATTGAGCTGTGGTAATCAGCGTGTATGTTTTATAGCAAATTAAGAAACAAAAGCTAATTCCGCTCAGGTCTCACTTCAGCCATTCTCTTATTGTGGATTTTTTTTTTCATTGTAATTAATAAATTTAGGAATTTACTGGAATAGGATGCATGTTTCTGTGGGCATTTGAACTACAAAAGGGATTATTCTGGTGGTTTTTTTTCAATTGCTTATAAAATATGTAATTAGTAATGGTAAATTTTCCGTCTGTTGCTCAGATGCTTATCCAAAAAGTGAAATAATTTATACTTGGAAAAAAGGACCACTGCATTCAGTAGAAGTACCACAGGAGTCTTCCAGTCTTCTCCAGTATGACCTCATAGGACAAACTGTATCTAGTGAAACAATTAAATCTAACACAGGTAAGATGGAACCATGTGGAAACTATTTGTGTTATGAAACATCTTGATAATAAATTACAGGGTTTTTTTTAATATAGAATAAAATTAAATTAATTCTCTTTTGCCATTTTAAAAAGTAAAATCCTTGAACACACTCTAACCATTGTCTCTTAAAAGACAGCTTTTCAATACAGTCCCATCAAACACAAAATTTTTCATGAGATTCCTAAGAATTCCCACTGCCTCCCCACCCTAGTAAAAACAATACATAAAATGAATATTATTCTCCTGTTTCCATAAGGTCACTTTACCTGTTTTTAAGCAGCTTATTTTTATGCACTAAGAAGTCTGTGACTTCATCAGAACATATTATGTTGGGTTTAAGCCAGTAATGTTCACTCACATGTTGCCAAAATAATGCTGACATACTTATCTCTTAACAGGTGAATATGTAATCATGACAGTTTATTTCCACTTGCAAAGGAAGATGGGCTACTTCATGATACAGATATACACTCCTTGCATTATGACAGTCATTCTTTCTCAGGTGTCTTTCTGGATTAACAAGGAGTCTGTTCCAGCCAGGACAGTTTTTGGTATGCTGCATTAAGGTCTTTGAACAGCTCAGCATCAATCTACCATTCATTCATTCCTTTCATTGCTTGTTTGTTTTAGGCGAATATTCACTCCAACTGCTCTATTTCCATCTTCAAAGGAAAATAGGCTACTATCTCATTCAGACATACATTCCATGCATCATGACTGTAGTCCTCTCTCAAGTTGTGTTTTGGATCAACAAAGAATCTGTTCCAGCAAGAACTGTGGCTGGTATTTGTGTTTTTCCTTTTGTCATTCATTTCATTTTATTCACTGTATTGAATCCATTGTATCAATCAGATACTGTAATCCAGAGGGGATTAGGAGAGGCAGCCAGTAGGTTTCAGTCAGCAAAAGTAAATACTAAAGTGAAACCAAATGACAGTCAATTCGCCTATGAGGGTCAAAATTCTTGACTCAGAATGTTTGGTTACCCAGACTTGTTTGTGATGCTTTGCAATGTATTTTTGTATGTAGGAAGGGAGAATTTCAGAGTAAATGTCAACCTCTTTGTTTTTTTAAAGAGGTTTATTTTCCAATGGATTTATTGTCTTGTGAAACCAATTTGAGTTAAAGCTTTAAAAGAAAAAAAAATCACATAGAATGGAGTTATTATCTGATGCAAGGTACCTCCTCTAACATCTATTCTGGAGTGCTCTCTTCCCCTTAGCTACAAGGGTATCTGAACAACTAACAAGGGCTTTAGATGGATAAAAATCTATGAGATGAATACTGTCCCTAGCACAGGTTGGACTTAAAATGAGAAAGATGTAGCCATATTGCATGGCAGAGCCTTTTTTTCCTTTCCAGTGGTTTGAATTAATGCTCTCAAAGCTTTGTGTCTCCTGGTTCATATATATATGAGGTCCATACTCCAAATATGATGCTACCTGATTTGGCTTCATGTTGTATCTCTGGACTGTTGAGTTACATCCTCTGCATTTAGAGTAAAACATACTTGCAACATAGTGGGCACGGAAGGTAACTGTACATGCTTGAAGAGATGTGCAAGTAGGTCTGTAGATGATTTGGTAATAATTATGTAAATACCCCAAACACTGGAATAACAGCTCTTAGGTGTTGTATTGAAGAGTAATGTGGACTTGAGAAAATATTTTATGAAAAGAGTAAAATAGACACCTTTCTGTATTGTAGAAAATAGTAACGTTAGCATTTTAAAGGAACATTTCAATCTTTCTTCTATATGTATTTCTCCCAGGGCACAATCCGAATTTGTAGTCCTGACTCGTTCCAAATGCCATGGATTCTGAATACCTTCATCTAAGGAAAAAAGGGAAAATTCCTTATGAAAAAAAAAACTTCTAGTCTTTTTCAGTGAAAAAGTTGTAAAATGGAGAAGGTTTAAAATGCATTATATTGCAAATATTTGAATTATTTTCACTTTTAAGTGAAAATTTTCACTTGAAGTGAAATTCAATTTTCACTTGAAAATTTTCACTTTTAAGTCCCAAAATTAAGTTTGGGAGAAAAGAAATGAATAGTAGAACAATGATGTGCCTAAACCAGTTTCTCAGCACAAAATAATCTAAATACTGTGTTTAGCTCCAAAATGGATACCAGTTATCAGATTTCAGTGTTTGCATTATGTAAAACATTCTTCAAAACTTACAAGAAGTGTTCAAAGTATAGAGGCAAGGGTAAACAAGCCACAGTTGCACAGTTTACCAACTGTAATTTGGTATTCAGTTTGATAAAGTAGCTTTCCACACTGCAGAGCATTCATCAATATTCACTCCACATTGAGAGAATTCTTACCTGTATCTGTAATAGAAGACCTATTCCTAAGTTAAAATTCCTAATGCAGTAAGTTTTTATTCAGAAACAGAATGTATCAATTTTATTACAAGCTAGCACATGGACAGATTCTAACCTAATCACACATCATTTCGAAAAGTTCATTCTGGACCTTTGAAATTGAAATATATCTCAGCATACTTGTATTCATATTATAAAATGAGCCTGGGAGATTTGGGAGAAGTAGGGATCCTATGTATTTCTATACCATCTCCTATTTGTATTTCATTAAACATATTAAGTAATGACATTGGGACATGGTTAACCTCAGACAGCTGGCAAGCCACATCGTGAAAGATTTGCAGAGAAACTCTGAAAATAATGTCACCCTGTCTGGATGCTGCAGTATGCTATGACACTGCATCCTTTCCTCTGAGCATCACTCATAGCATATCACTTCATCATTTCAATATGACCATCACAATATGACATTATAACATCTTTTACTTCCCCACCTACCCTTTCCCAACTGTTAAGCATAGAAGAGGATATTTTCCACCTTACTGTCTTTAAATACCCACAGTGTTTATATTCTAGTAGGCATAATTATAAGTAAATATGAGTCACAGAGGCTTGTATGTAAATGATTGAATTTGTTCTTGCATTTTTTTCTTGTATCAGGCAGCAGTAAGTGTATTTCCTACATTATTAATGCTGTACACTCCAACACAGAAAGAATAAATTCATGAATTCATGTAAAGAACACCATGGGGCCCATGAGCTATATGACCAGATTTACTCTGTGAAAATAGATAAGCAGCTCTGGAGGAGTAGCTTTTCTGTCCTTCCCTATCTGTAACTATGGGAGCTTTTAAATCAAGCATGTTAGTGAATCTTAAAAAATGTATCCACTGATTAAAGACAACAGCTCAGGGGACATAAGTGCTATTACTTGAAATGTTTGGATCAGGTTCTGACTGTTTTTAATGTAGAATTTGATTGATTTATTTGGAGTTCTGTAAGCCATGGTCTGTCTTGTACACAACAACAGGAGAAAGAGAGGATCACTATTGGGGAATGACAACATGTGAATCCAGGTTTCTGCCAAGCATTCCATTCACTAACCCCCCAAGGAAAGTCTCCTTTGTATTTTTTAAGCCTGGATTTTGTTATGGCCATGTTTATCACAGTTCTAAGAAGCTGCACCACATAGGATGTCGTTATCTTACCTTTCAGTTTGCTCAATGCATTAAGGAAGTTTTTCCAGAGCTTTTAGATGCTGAATCCAGTATAAATTAGTTATTTAAGGATACAAAATACTTAAGAGTCTTGTTGGTTAGCTGGGATGTAGAATGACAGCT
This sequence comes from Vireo altiloquus, assembly GCA_013396875.1. Classification (NCBI taxonomy): domain Eukaryota; kingdom Metazoa; phylum Chordata; class Aves; order Passeriformes; family Vireonidae; genus Vireo; species Vireo altiloquus. Next base: position 397,001 of record VZRF01007981.1, read on the forward strand.
AAAACCAAAAAGAGTGTTGTGCTTTGGTTTTTTTCATGTATATGAATTTAGGAGTATCCGGGCTGAAGCAAAGTTCTAGTTTCTTTCTCTTATTTTCAAGGAATCACCACAGTTCTCACCATGACCACTTTAAGCATCAGTGCACGCCATTCGCTGCCCAAGGTGTCCTATGCCACTGCCATGGATTGGTTCATAGCCGTGTGCTTTGCCTTTGTCTTCTCGGCACTTATTGAGTTTGCAGCTGTCAACTACTTCACCAATCTCCAGACTCAGAGAGCAATGAGGAAGGCAGCCAGGGCAGCAGCACTGGCAGCAGCACTATCAGCAGCAACTGTACCGGCAGAGGACGAGATTGTGTCGGTAATTGCTTGCTTTTCTGATAATAAGCATCATATAGGAACAGGCAGCTGAAGTAGTGAATGTGAAACAATATTAAAGTGATCTTAACCTGAAACAGATTACGTAACCAGATCACGTCTATTTATCAAAGACACTATTCTGATTCCAGAAAATGAAAATACTTCATTTATTTGTAGTGTTTAGTTAAATTTGCAATATGATTTTCTAGAGAGATTTCTAGAGTTTATTTGGCAGGATGTTTAAGGAAAGCTATTAGACTCTTATCCATGATACTTTTCTTGATCAATGCTGTAGGCAATGTGGTCAGGCAATCGTAGTTCTCGGTAAGTCTGCAGAATTTGTGGGACAGTGTACAGTGGAATAAACATGCATTGGCCAGATGATTATGGGATCACTGTAGTACAAGGTGTAGTACACTGTAGTACATACCATAAGTGGGTCATCTGGGGATGGGTAATTAGCCTTTACATAAACTTGGCATCTGTTACTTTTATGAAAATCTGTGTTGGTGGAAGCTTGGGGGAAAAAAAATGAATGAAGGACAGATTTTAGTACATGCGAAAGACAGGAAGTCTTTATAGTATCAAAAAAACTGTGTCAAAATTGCTTGCAAATATTATTCTGTAAATCTCATGCTAAATCGTGAATGCTATCTCACAACATATGTTAATATATTTATCACTGTGGCCTTCCTGTTTCAAAATCAGATTTACTACTACCAGAATTTCCATTTTTTGAGGAATAACAGCATTTGAACGACATTTTGCAAAACCTCTGAATCTATAATTGAATAAGGAAGTCAATCTAAGAGGTGCCCATATAAAGGCAACACCTTACCCACCATATAGTAATTTTTCCACATTTGCTGATAAATAGCAGTTAAAATAACAACATTTAAGTACTTTCCAATCATTAAAATCATAATTGATAAGTTTTGCTGACTCTTTTTTGGAGGATGAGCCATCAGAAAAAAGAGGTTCACCTGGTTTTATATAGCATGAGGAAAATATTGATAGCTACTACATGATGAAGACGAACAACAGCTTGGACCTGTCCTTCACACATTTCCTTATTCAAGTTTGAGTTAATCATAAGGAGGTTCATTAGAAAGAAAAAACAAAACAAAACGAAAAATACTACTTTTGTTTTCGCTGAATTCCCTGATTAGCAATATGAAAACAGTTAGGCCGACTCTGCACATGCTGCTGGTGCCTTCACAGCCACTGCCACCACTCCCCTCATATTCCCAGTCTCAGGAAAACAATTGTTCCAAAAATAATCTTCTGCTTCTGCCCAGATAAGCTAAGAACGTGTTCCTGATGATAGGGCTCCTCCAGATTTACATGGTCTATGAATCACAGCAGACCAAGCTAAGCACCAAATATAACATTTCTGTTGAACAAATGAATAAAAGATAAAGAAGTTAAAAGACTCAAGTTTCTTATCAAGGTCTTCAGCCATAAACAAGCAAAGACCCAAACTGAAGACACTCCTTCCTATTTTGTAAATATTAACTTGTTAGATTTTCCAAGTAAAAACCAGAAAAAAATAAGCATATAGGAATGAAATACACATCTAGGAAGCACACTGCAACCATTTACTCAATAAAATTATTTACATCTAGCTGACAGCATACAGATTTAGAAGAGTAGTAAATCCTGTAACATTTAGGTCCCAAAGTAAACTCAGTCTCTAAAGCAGCCCACAGTGTCCACAAAATTCTAGAGACCTGATCTTGCTCAAAGCAAGACAGTAATTTTCAAGCCCTGTATGTCCACCACTGTTTTGTCCCAGGACCAGTTCTCTATGCGAATATACCTCTGCAGTAATAGAAAGAGCAAACTCAATGAGATCATAAAAATGAAGGGTACTTACAATTGAAGGCAAGATGATGTAGTTAAAAAGACTTCTAGAAGAATTAGCTCTTGCATTTGAAACGTTCCCTTCCAGAAAGGCATTCTGGGAAAAAGGAGTGGTTACAGGGTAACAGATTTTAAGAAGCTTTTCTTTTTCATTCCTTGGTTTTTTTCCCTCCTGTGGTAGAGATAAGGGAGAAGGAACTTTTGTATGTTGTCACATAGATGTGCTGCAGTCAGTGATATAATTTCAGCTGAAACAGACCTGAAGTGTCTAATTTGAATGCTAACAGTGTATTTAACACAGGCTGATTGCATGAGTGTATGACCATTTCCTCAGGACTTCATTCTCACGGAGTGTTGTGCTTCTGGTCTTAGGGCAGTTATTTTTAAATAAGGCACATAGCATAATACTCAGTTTCTTTCTTAATGTAGATTTAGGAAGTCCTTTCTGAGGTCCCGATTTACTCTTTGTTGCCCTGTATTCCTCAACTTGTTCCAATTGTTTGCCTCCAAATCCTTTCAACTCTTTTGCTTCCAGATTTTTCTCTTTTTTTTTGGTTGCTACAGTGCCCAATTCTTATTCTTTACCTCTTTGATAGTTTATCTTATGTCTCCTGCATTTCTTCTTGTCTTTTTCCCTCATTTTCTCTGCCTCTTCTAAAAGTATTGTTTTCCAAGTCACTAGAAAAAAAAAAGCTTAAGAGAATCCATATTTATACATTGTTTTTAACAGTCTACTTTATTTTATTTTTAAAAAATCTTTTTTATCTCTCATACCCTGTACTTTGGTACCTTTTCTAATCTATGATTTTTTTTCTTTTAAATTTCTTTTTACTCTTTTAGATGGCATAATAAAATTTTCCATCTATTTTGGGATTGTAATATTTTTATGGGCGATTTTTCAATGCATGAAAGTTGTTAGAATTTTACATCTATAGAAGGAAGAGTAGCAAACTGTCAAAAATGCCGTCTTTTGCATTTTTAGAAGTCAGCTAATATTTTTACATGAGGACTTAAAGGTTTATTTAGTTTCAGAGAGTCCATTTCTAAAACTAAAAGTAAATGTACTTACTTAAGAATTTTTATGGCTATACAACTGCCAGTGGAACTCTGCTACCAGCAGCAACATTAAGAATTACACACAGACTATATATTTTTAATGATCTATTATTTTAACTTGCCTGAAGAGGAAATAAAGAAAATTGTGGTGGGAATAACCTTAGGATGTTGGAAGTGGTACCTTTTGTATGACAAGAAGACCCAGTACTGCATAAGAGAAGCCCAGGGAGACAGGTTTGGTACAAATGAAAATAGAAAATAGTTACAAAATAGCCAGGTAGAAACTTTTACTGCTTGAGTGAGGGCCTAAAATCAAGATAAACATCTACAGAATATATTCCTGTTTTTTTTTTTTTTTTTAATTCCAGATTAAATATTTCTTGAACAAAAACAAATAAAATATTTCAAAATGTTATCCAGCAGGCTCCTTTCCCCTTCAGCCTAGTTAATTTTATTTAAAATTTTGCTTTATTCAAATGAACTAAACTCTCTCACGTAGGTTTTTATAATGTAGCCAGAAAAACTGTACACTCAGAAAAGAAATATGTCAGAAGACAAAATTTTGCTCTACTATACAATGAAAGTAGGAAAAAATGCTGCAGCCATTGAACTGTGGTGGATTCAATAAGGGAGATGAGGCTGTGCCCGTGAGCTCAGTGGAGAGCTGAGAGCCCAGCAGGCTTGGGCTGGCTCCAGGAAAGCCTCTCTATTTACCTCAGTTAACTGACAGCAGAATTTGGCTTGCTCTCTTCATTAGCTGTAGGCAGTCGCTGTGTGGAATACAAAACTATGGGTGTTCCACTGCAGAACACGATGGCAACAAGCTGAGTAGTCATCTGGACCCTGACACAAACCACTCGTATGGTCGCCAAGCTGGTTTTAGCATGTCAAAACCAAACATCTTATACGTACATATATAAAACCATGATGGCATTTAGTTTTTAAATCCATTTCAAGTGTATATTTTCTATATCAATCACATTATTTCCTCTTGATGACTTTCTTTACCTAGGGAGGTCCCAATCCTGGAAGTTGCAGGGGAAGGAAATTGGTGATACTGTGTGGAGCACACCATTTGCAGTAATGCTTTGTGGAATGATCAGGGAGTAACCCCATGGATCAAAAGACATCCAAGATTTCCATGTGAGAAGCTACAAGCAAAAGACAAAAGATTACCACCATGTAACAGCTTGACTACAGTTATGTTCTAAAAGACCTCTTGTTTTAACAGAAATCAGCATAGAGCAGTGAAATACCTCTGGGAGAGCTTCCTTCTCCCTCCAGCGTTGTGTTTCAAAACAACATGGCTTGGGCAGGAAATGATTCTCATTTTCTTTAACAACCCTGGCCAGCTGCAGAGCAGCCATATGTCACTGATATAGAGGATTTAGTTTCCTATAATTATGTCAGAATATATTGAGTATGTTTAATGAGTATCCTGGTGTAACAGAGTACTTCTCTCTGGATTATCAACCACCCTTTAGGTATTATCCTAGAAACAGCTACATGTTTTAAAGTCTTGACTGAGAGCATTGAAGCCTAACCCCAGTACTTTTTTTGCAGGAGAGTAGTGAGGACAAAGTAAATAAGTTTAATTGTAGGAAAAAACCATATGGACAGACATTTAAGAGCCAAACATGACTTTGAAAAATTAAATCTGTTTAATGTAAAAACATATTTTGACAGCAGAGAAGCTCTGTGCCAATTATATGTTTTTTCTGGCATGCTACAAATAAACATTAGGAAGAAACTCTACTATAGCACATTCCCATTGAAAAGAGAATGACCAGGATTCCCATCTCTGCTCTCGTTACTGCATATCTGGTTTATATGATAGCAATTTTAATACAATGGGCATGGGGTATTTTTAGTTATGCTTCCTGCCTCCATAGATCTTTAGATTTTTCCATGCAAATTAAAATAGTTTGGAATAAGGTAACAGCCTCTCCTGTAATGAACTTTCCTGCTGCAAGATGATGAATATGGATTGTTCAATAGCTAAGGAGAGTTTTTACAGATCACACTGGTGGATGTAGGGGCTAAACCATGTTTAACAGCCCCCTGGGGAGATAAGTCATTAGCATGTGCCGTTATGTGTGTAATATGAATGGTTGAAATTACTCAAACTGTATCTACTAATGAGAAGAGGCAAAAATGTTATATATTTAATTAAGCATTCTGCCTTTTACAGACACTGAGTTCTGGTTCTAGGTTGGTTTGTGTGTGTGTTTTGATATGAGGAAAGTTCAGTATCTTTAATCAAATTTTGAAGAAAAGGAGAAATAACACATTTTTATCTAAACTTCTAGTTTATTCTCATGAACCTCTTTTTACTGCATTGCTTGCAGGAAAAAGAGATGTGAGTAAAAGAGAGATAAGGAAGGACATACAGACATAACTTTAATTTGTTTAAATTAAAGTTAGCCAGTATCTGGGTTGCCTATGTAAGATACTCATGTTACTGTTAGATCATAAACTAAATGGGTAGTGAGAATATGCATTTACAGTACAAAGCAACAGAGAAGAGAATTATACAAATATGAATTACAGAAATCTCTTGAGGGAAAGAAACACAAGAACAAAGTGCATTCATAAATCACAGTTAGCATCCAGGAAAAAAAAAACAGAAAAAGCAGACAAAGAATTCTCTTTACTCCAAGGTTATATATGCTGTATTTTTTTTTAGATCTGGGAGGCAAGAAATTTGCTGAAAGCCTCCTGAGATAATTCTGAGTATAACCAAATTCTAGTGAGTTGTGAGAGAGCTGAGCTTTATAGACAGGATGAGAGTGCTTTGTGAGCTTTCCAGGGGATGAGATAGCTTGGCTGCAAAAGCTTAATAAGAAGGCCGACTATATAAGAAGGCCATCTACATACCAGGGTATGTCTAGTCCAGTGTGATGGTGTCTCACATTAAACAATGAACTGAAACTTCAGTTCTGTGTTACCGCCTACTCATACAGAGTTGCAAGTTTTTGCCTGATGGGACTAACATTCCCATGAGTGCAAGAGTCCTCCTCTGAATCAAGGTTCAGTAACTTAAAAAAATCCGTTATTTCCTTATAACACAGTGTGCTGTGCCTCTGGCTTCTTGTTCTTGCTACTTGTAAAACAGTCCTTATTTGACTGATTGGCTCCATGAGCTATGCAAAATAGGCTATTCATTTCCATTTTCTCTCTGTGTTTTGTTAACATTTCATGATGGTATTGTATGTAATCTTTGTCAAAAGAAGAAGTTAAATTTAGATATAGCAGACAAATTACTGTAGCTGCTGTTCAGAACAACTGTAATAAGAAATTATGTGGTCTTCCCACTGCCTCTTCTTCTCAGTTTAGCAGTGAATTCCAATGAAAAATATGAGTTGTGGTTCCGGAGCAGCTGTTTGGTCTATAAGCAGCTCCCATACTGAGAAACATCCTCATTACACACCTGAGATAAATTTGGACTTAGAATTCCATATCCTGAGTAGGGATTTACAAGAAAATAGACTTGACCCTGAGTTTGCTGTTATGAGGACACAGGAGTGTTAAAGACAGTGTAAAGAATTACTCAGGGTTTTGCTTGACATGAAATCACATTGAGATAATGCTCCTACTTTAGCAATCCTCCTTCTATAGGAATGAGATTTAATAAATATAAATAAAATAACAACCAGGATTATACTTTTCCAAGTTCCTGTTCAAATGATCACAAAGATTTTACTACCTCCACATTCTAAATATGCTCAGTACTAAACATCATACAAAGACCATACGCTACAGGTGTTCTACTTAGTATTAACTCCATCACCTCAACACTGTAATTCCTGATTTACGCTTGAATAATCCAGAGTAGAATTTGACCCACCTTGTACCAGGATATTGTAGATGGAAAGGGCTAAGATTCAACTTAACACTTGTATTTTTAGGAACCCCATGTTGTTCACAAAAGGTCAAGTTATTCCACAGTAAACTGAAAACCAAAATACCTTACAACTTGTACAGTTCTTCTCAAAGCAGGGCATTCAGGCAAAGTGGAATAGAACTTGAATGAAAGCAGGAAGGCAGGCTCAGATAGCCAATCTGTTTATAGAGTGGGATTATTATTATGATTAGTGCAAGTGGACATGGATAACCCTCTTTCTGTTTCTGTGACACATCTGTAGATCCTCCTCCATTTAAATCTGTCTGTTGGCTGCTGTGTTACTGGAAAATACAAAACTAAACATCTGTGTTCCAGATAGAGAAGGAATGCTGTTTAAAACCCATTCAGACCATGACACCAGTCATATAATGTATAGAGGGCAAATTGGAAGAGTGATTTGTTGTAGGGGAAGAAAAAGGGCAATAGATAAGGGAAATACATACAGAAAAAGTACATTTTTCCTTTTAAAGTAAGATGATGCTCTCTTCACCTTTTATTCAGACTAAAATCAGCTGAGAGGAATCCATCTCTCCATAATTTTAGAGAATACCAGTCCATTCATTCATGAACAGAACTTGGCATCCTGGTGTAGAAATGTCACTTATTCTGATTCTCTGACAATAACAATGACTTCTGGAAGGCTAATTCCTGTTATAACTATTTTAAGTCACCCAGGATACACCAGTTGTGTTAGATTAGTCTGTTATTCAGAAATTATGTCCCAAGTACAGGAGTGGGCAATGTATTTTAGAAAATGCTTCCTTTCCTTTTAGTGACTCAGTCATTTATCTGGTTGACTAAAATCTGTTCCCATGCTTAGAAGTCCTGCAAGATACATTCAAAAAATGCTGACAGTAGGCTACATTTGAGTGAATGATTGTCATTAAAACACTCCCAAAGAATAATTTTGGAAGTTGCCTATCTAATAGCATTTTTCTACCTTAAAATCATTCCAATGTTAATCTTCCATTTTACTGTGGGTGTATGTGCTGTTATATTGGGAGTTATTTGTCTTGTCCAAGACTTCCCTCATCCTCTTCAGTCATTTGGTCATTGTTCTGCTGACCAAGAAAAGCTTTGTATTCAAATCCAAGAACATCTGTGTATGTTGTGTGATTTTGTGCACAAGATTTTCCATCAATAATCTGGGAAATGAGTTTTGCATTTCTTTATGGGCAAAAATTTAGGCATAAGCTCTATATTAACAGAACACTATAGTACTTCATATCAAAACAAACAACAAACAAAGAAAGTCACTCTCAGCATCCTTCTGTATTTTCTCAGCCATCAGATGACTCTTACAGCTGCTGCCATGCATCCACTAATGGCCATCCTGGAATATGGCAGTAGCAGCAAGGTTTTTGAGTATTTCCTCCTGTTTGACACTACTGTGAAGGTGGGTAATCGATATCCATTAGAGCAGGCTTAGAGCCTGTGGTAGATCCTATTCTTAAGCCATTTCTGGAGGGAAGAACTCTATTACTTCTACCCTTGCGAAAGTGAAATAATGGCAATTTGGCCCCAAATAAAACAGATGTACAGAATGAATATACATGTTAGCCTGGTAACTAAGAGGTAAGCTGTACATGTCCCTGAGTTCTGGTTGAATTTTCATAAGGATTTTCATAGAGCTTTCTGAAGAGTAATTGGACCTGACTGCGAATACTGCACAAAATATGGGAGTAATTTGGTTTCCTTTTATCATAAATGAAAATAAAAATAGTCCCATTCTAATTAAGTATAGTTTTCTTCAGTTGTATGTATGGAAGTGCTGTGGGAATTATGACATATATTTAAAAATGAAATTTTATCCTTGAAAAAAACAAGAGGACAATTTAGCATTCATGTGTTCAGCAGCTCTAAAGTTAGTCCATTGTCTTTTGTGCAGTAGTTTTCTAGTTCTTGCATGACTGCTTGGCTCCATTCAGTGTTTACCAAACTTATCAATGGGTTCAGCCAGGGAAGACTGTACCTGAGCCAGCCCAAATGTGCTGTTTTGTTTCTACACAAACTTCAGTCATACCAATCTACTGCAATTCAGGCATACCATTACCTTCTTTTCCTTTTATCTCCATCTTTTCTTTTTCTCTCTTGGAGCTTCCACTTGTCACAATGTTAAAAATATGAAAAGCTCATAATTTCATGGCTTTACAACAAAGCTTTAGGCCATAAACATATATAGCCTTCTATATATATGCATGATTTTTGTGATTTTCTGAGATTGCACTATAGCAGAGAAGCAACAATAAAATCAGAAAGTTAAGTTAAAAGGTGGAAAGAAGTCTAAAGATGACAAAACCTAAGACTCTGTATCCAAATATCACCCTTTTTTTTTCCTTCTTTTTTCTTTCACAGCATTCTGACTCCAGCTCTAACCTTAAGAAGCGAGTAAACTCCATAACATCTCAGGCAGAGCAGTCTCCTGAACCCAGCATGATATCAAATACTGCATCCCAGGGTCAACCACTGTCCGTTCCTCTACGAGCCCCACCACAACCACCAGCTATTGGAGGTGCAAGTAAAATAGACCAGTATTCCAGGATCCTCTTTCCAGTGGCATTTGCAGGATTCAACCTGGTATACTGGGTTGTTTATCTTTCAAAAGATACTATGGAAGTGAGTAGTAAATTTTCTGAATACTTGTTTATAGTATGTAATATGTTTACTTGGCCAGTATTATTTCAGTTGTTCATTTACTCTTGCAACTCAGCTCATCGGTCCTTTCTGAGGAATGCTAGAATGATTTCCCAAAAAAATCAGCTGCAGCCCTCAGTACAATGCAGAAAGGCTGTTTGAGAAGGGGAAGTGTAAACACTTCTCTCTAACCCACACTGCACTGGGCAGAGTATGCTCTGTGAGTCAGCACAGGATATCATTCTCAGCAAAAAAAAAGATCTTAAGTCTTCTATTTCTTAACCTGCAGTAAGGAATGGTAGAAATACCTGTTGAAGCAATGAAGTGGAAGAGGTAAGAACTTTAATATCCTAAGTTTTTTTCAGTGAGCTAGTACCATAAGTCTCCCCAAAAAGTTTGCTGTTTAGTATAAAGGATGAATAATTGCAGTATAAAGTTTGTGAATCGAGAGTCCCTAGTTCTGTAGATTTCAACACATTTTTCCCTTTCTTTTTCATATAACTGTACTGTCTTATGCAGTTAAAGCTGAAAATCTTTGCTTAAATTTGTTTTAATCAGGCAGAGAGTGATTATATCTTTAGATATCCATGAGAGATCTTTAGATGTCCAGAAGAGACATGATCCCTGCAAATTGAGCATGTCTAGAATAATGAGTCAGCAATCAGTTGTTAAACTTTAAGTCTTTATGGTTTAAATCTCTCTTTTTTCCCCTTTTTGCCTAAGTACATTGAACGGTGTCTTATTTCCTTGGTAAAAAATATATTCCTTTGCCTTGTTGCCATAGAGTTTTGGATCTCACTGTTCATTGCAGTCAATATGATTGGTACATTTAGCTTTATTTAGGACAACTAGAGAGATAATGATGGTTTTTAGATAGCACCAAATGCACAAAGTCTCTACATCAATAAAAACAGAGTCTGGAAATCTGGTATGAGTGGGGATCAGGCTCTACCTTTATTTTCTACATCAAAGGTAAAGCAGGCTGAGGGAAATCTGGGCAGCCAAGAGATGCTGAAGTTCAAAGGAAACGAGACAGTCCTGATCAGCTGATTGGTGGCATCCTGCCTCTGCTGGAAGGCTGCTGCTCTACCAACCTCTAATTTTGCTGATTTTTGCTACCAGTATGATCCAGAAAATGCTGTCTCTCAGAGGTGGAGTGTGCTGCCAAGCAGCTTCTATGGAATTGTGAGGGCAGGAAGGTAGGAGACACTGTTACTTACAGATGTTCCTGCAGATGTCTCTCTCAAGAGGTCACAGCTGCCAGCTCCTGGCCACTCCAACCCTGCCCAGTGCTAAATTTAGCATTTGTGCCAGAGTTACTTATCCTGCTGTTAAAATACTGACTATGTGTGCAAATTACTTATCTCAGTCAGAGAAAAGAAGTATTCAAAAAGCTCATGTCTGATCATTACAGCTTCTGTTTAAAGGCCAGATCTTCAGCTTGCATAGCTTGCCGAGACTCCAATGATTTCATTCAACCATTCACATTTTAGATCTAGAAATATTTGGAATGTAGTTGCCATTTCCCTTTGTAGTGACGAAATATTTACACTAAACCTTGTATATTAATAGTAGCATTAGAACCAGGCTTTTAAAATATGTCCAAAGTCTCAGACTAAGTGCTGACTGTAAATATTTTTAAATGCTTCTGTGCAAGCTCACAAACATGCTCAGAAGCTCAGAAATAATGTTCTGTAGTAGCATTACAGAATGACAGGAATCCAGCAGCAAGATTTAGAAAAGAGAAGGGTATTGACAGCTGGAGTGTTTTGAATTATGAAGAATATAAACAATTATGTAAATTTTGACCAAGCTCTTCTTCCTAAATTATATTTCTCCATTTGTGTATTCAGTTATAATTAATAATAATTGTAATATACATTGGTAGGTTTCTAATTCAATTGTTGTATCACCAGTTGCTACTTTCAGTAACTGGGATTATTCTTGCTTTAAAAATATGTTAAAAATATGTAAGCTTTTAATTTCAAAGAGAGGCGATACAAAAGTTAGGTGAACAAAGCATGGCGTGCTTCAAGGGCAGTTAATCTTTGACTCCCTCAGGCCCAACAGATTTAATGTTATTACAGTATTATTCAGCTTATTCAATTTAAAAAGTGCATTTTGTGCAGTATTTCAGGTATATTAGCTTTTTAAAGTCACTTTTTAGAGTTCATGTGGCTTTTGTTTAAAAAACTAAAAGAGGGAAAAATTAATTAATTAATGGAAATAAACAAATTTACAGTGCACCAATTCTTGTAGTGCAGCTTTCTAGGATTTGTATTAGTGTAGTTGGGAGTGCAGAACATCATTCATCAATTCATGTGCTTAAACCGGACAGCTACCTACTGTCTTTGGAGGAGAATAAATCAGGCATTTCATGGACCTGTTTGTAAAAGCAGATTATTAGCACTGGAATCAAAGGTCATTTTCAACTCCCATCATTATTTTCTGGCCAGACTCTTCCTTTGGCTTTGAAGGAAGTGCAAGAGCAGTTTTTTACTTCATATTCTGGATTCAGAGCCTCAGCTGGCATGAGCAGCCTTGTTAATGTAATGACACAGAGTTGCATGAAATGAGGAGCTCTTTTCTAAGATGTTTGGTACTAGTTCTGTACACTAATAAGCAATTTTCTTACGGCTTAAATAATGGACCATATGTTACAGAAATGAAAAAGTCATTTTTGTGTATTGTATCTGGTAAGATTTGGGGACTCAGTACTTTTCAAAGTGCTCCTTGGATAACTTTTTCTTCCCCCTCCATTAAATAATTTTTTCTTCAGGTTAATCACCTTTTCTCTTATTATACATGTAAACTAAGAGACATTTTTTGATTTGGAAGTTTATATAAAGAAGAAGGTGTTTTTAATAAAATGTACGCCTCAAAACATTTGAATGTTATTATCATAGACTGGTTTGAATCAGAGGGGAGCTTGAAGATCGCAGAATTCCACACTCCTCCCATGGCAGAAACACTTTGCACTGACCAGGTTGCTCCAAGTCCAATCCAATCTGATCCTGAAAACTTCCAGGCATGGGGCATCCACAGCTTCTCTGAGTAACGTGTGCCAGAGCCTCACCACCCTCACAGGGAGGGACAGCCAGCACTGGACAGACAGCAAAAATCTTTGTCTGAACTCTGTATTTATACTTCCATATATACTGCACCAAGTCAAGCTTTGCAAATGAGGAAGTTTAGATGCAAACTTTCGTTGCAAGATTAATATTTTTCTATATTTTAAATCAAAAGACCATAATTCTTGAAGAAAAAAAATGAAAAAAAAAATCCAGGTTAAAATCAAATAATTCACCTGAATGCTATTTATACATGGATGGGGGATAACATTCATCTTGTGGTCTTAATATTTAAATAAAGGGTTCAATTCTCCATTGGAACAAATGGGAAGCATTTTTATTAAATAGCAGCCATCCACTGTGCAACTTGATACATAAGATATTTCAGTGTAAATGGGTTTGCAGTGGGGAGTAGCAACAGCATTGCAAGACAGAAACTATTGGTCAAAGCAAAGAAACTGAACTAGCATAGTTCTCTGTCTGCATTTTGTTAGACTGTATATTGGTGGAACCTAATATAACCAAAGGACTAAAAAATGTATGAAATAACAGATGCTAGTTTTTAGACCACAGAAAATGCTGCAAGATACTCATAAGATAAGCTCTCCTTTCTCTCAAAACATTGTATTAGTTAATGCTGACAGCTGTTACCTATAGTGGTATCACTGTGCTATTTATATTATGAAAAAAAGAATCACAGTCACTCTAAGAGGACTTACTCTCTCTCTATGTTAGGTCAATTACTTTAGGTAGAAGGTTTGAAGATGTGGCATCTCCACGATTTATACATGGGTGTTGGAACCGGCACATTTCTGTGGTTCATGTTCTTCTTTAGGGTACAGTAATATCTGCAATCCAAAAGAAGCTTTATATGGTAACAAACAAGACACATTTGTGCAAATTAGCCAAATAGAAAAGTGCTTGAAAGAAGAGCAAACCTTTCTGACAAATGAAGAAAAAGATATTCTAGCTTTTTATTTTGTCACACAGCATATTTTTGGCTTTGTTTTCTCTTTTAAATCTTCCTAAGTCCTTGAGTTGAATACTAATTTATGACAGTGACCTTGGCAGATGATTTGAACACTTAGTTTATTTTAAAATTTGCTTGATTTAGAATGCAAAGAGTCCTTTTTTAAACATATGCAAGTACTTTTGTGCTTTGCCATGTAACTCAAAATGCATATGCCACTGCCACATCATCTTATGCCTCCTATTTCTAAATTTATCTATTCTAATTTTTATATGCAACATTATATTACAGTTTCTCATGTAATAAAACATGGAACGATGGAGTGACTCAAACTAGATAAGGAGATGATGTTAAAATTTTGATGCTAAGTTCAGAAAAAGAAGCAGAGGCCAACTTTTATGTTTGGGAGCACAGGAAGATACAAAGTCAATGGATGGACTGAAGTTGCTGAGACCTGGATATTATTTGGATGCAGATAACATAGCAGGATGGCAGGAGAAGAGTTACATAGTAAGTCAAAGATGCTAATGATGTCAAGTGAGAAGAAATAAGAACAGAGAAAGAAACAAGAGCAGGAAAAGTATTTAGCTTCAATACACTGATATTCATAAAGCTTGTAGTGCATATTGTTACATCATGTTTCAGTTTAAATATTGGAAAAATAAAGTTTAGGAGAAACAGTCATTGCCATACATACTTAACAACTGAGCTTTGATGATCCAGGTAATGAGCATCAAATTCTTAGAGGATTCTCCCTTGTAATGTGGTTCTACTTTGAGTCTGCTGATAGGGTTCGAAATCATGCGGGTTTGTTGGTTAACTCAGTTTTCGTTAACAGTGGTTAACAACCCACAGCTTAACCTTCTCTCTAAACTTTTCTTCCAGTTTTTTGAACCTTCTGCAATGCATTTTCGAAATGACCCTCAGTCCCAGTGAAGAACAGCTCAAGGTCTCAAGGAAATCACTCAAGGCCGCCAAGGCTTGAAGAAACTTCAAAGGATTTGTCTGTCCACAGGTGCTCTCAGTTTTCAAACAGGAAATATTTATATTGGACACTACCTGGATGCAAACTACGGACAAATCAAGAACTGCAAACTGCTTAGGGTTCTAACAGTATTTTCTTAAGATTTCTTAGAGTGATTCTACTACAAAAATTCTTGTTAAATTATTTTGTTTAATTGTCAAAGGAAAGAACGTTCATTTCTTCTAAAACATTCATAAACAATTGCATGTTTACTTTCATATGAAACATTGATAGAAGTGTTTGGATTTTTTTAACAGAATAAGGATTGCTAAACCCAGCTGATTTTGAAATGGTACAACTTGGCATAGTTTCACTGAAAGTTTAGGAGTTGTACTGACTTCCAGCACTTGAAATTGAACCAAAATAATGTTGGAAAGCAATCTTATGAAAAGGGGCTATAATTCCATCATGTTTTAACCCTTTCATATAAAAGGGATTAGTTCTTAATTATTTTTAATTTAATTTTCATCTTTGTGATGACATTTATAAAGAATGAGATACAAGAAAAAAAAGAAAATATAAACTATTTTTGTGTGGTTTAGCTGATTAGTTACCACAGTGTAATTTTCTTTGTTGAAAGTCACCATGGAAGTACAACCAGACTAATAACAACCAATTTCTTGGCAGGATCTAGAAATGCTGGACTGAAATGTCAGGGAGTTTTCAAGGTCTAAAGCTGAATATACAGAAAGATAAAGCTACCCATCAAGCTAAATGCAAGTCTCCAGCTCCAGAGAACTTCCTGGAAGGAGGTCTTGATAACTAGTTAAGGAGCAGCTTTTTATCAGCTGATTATACTGAATTGCCTGCAGCAAACTCCCTAGAAATGTTTTCTAGAGCCAAAGTACTGTCAGCACATTCAGAGTATAAAGGTGATATTTTGCCACTCTCAACACAAACAGTTACAGAATTTCTTCATTCACTCTTCATCTCCATGATCCTTCTCAAGGATATAATTAGGAAACATATGCCTAATCAGATCAAACCCAAGACCAAATTATGGCAGGTGTAATGGACATTGGGAAGAGTCAGAAGCAAAGAAGTTTTAGTTGAAGCCAATCAAAAATCAAGGATTCCATCCTATCTTGAAATTAATTTCAGTACGATAAAATTGACCAGAAACATGAAATAATGCACAGATTCATGATACTCAGGGTCTTTTGCTTTGTCTACACAAACGTCTTAATCCCTGTGAGAAAATATTTACAGGCTGACTAATTGATTCCAGTAAGTCATCAACTCCTTTATTGGTACTATAACCATTTTAACTATTTGATGGCTTTGCTCCAGCTATTTTCCTCCTCCTATTTCAATAGCTTTTACTAGAGTGGTAGCTGGAGTGATCATGGGAAATCCTTTTAGTACACCTTCTTCTCTAACTCTGAAGGGCTTAAATGGAACAATTTAAGAATTCTACTCAATAATAAATATTGTTTGCACAGAGAGGTCACTTTGCAATTTGCTTTATCTGATTGGCTGGAGGCTGCCACACTAGGATATATTTGCACTGAATTCTTTCTTCATTTTGCTTTGGAACTAAAATTGTGAAAAATTTTCCTATTTTCAGCCTTTATATACTGTTGTAAGAAAAAATTAAACAATGGATACTTTGCAAGTATTTTATAATTTGTAAATACATCTTATTTTGAAAAAAGCAAATTATACTGTAGGGACCCAGAAGTTATTTTTTAGATTAACTATACTAATTCTTGCTTCACTGACTAATTTCTATTTTGAGTACATTAATATCTGTAAGGGTTTCCAGACTACTTTCAAACTGGTTTATGCACAAAATGAAAATGTTTAAAAGCTATGGTAAAACAAGTGACACCAAAGGAGCTAAATTTTGTATCCAGTCTTTGCTTAAAAGAAATCTAAATATTAATTTTACAGCAGATGCAGAGAGTTGCTAAGTAGTCACTATTTCCTTGAAATGCAGTATTTCAGTGTATAAAATGGTGGTAACTTCCTGATTAGGAAGCTGTATCAGCATCTTCAAAGCGGTGTAGTAGCTCTTGGTATTTAACAAGACATTTCAACATGAGCACAAAGACTGATTATCTTTTTTTTCCAAAGAGCTTTTCATGTGACTATGACAGAGAAATGTTGGTTCTCCTCCGCTTTTTGAATGTAGGAAGGGAATGTGTATTTTTCCTGTTATATACTTTGTAGAGACACAGGTGTAATCAATAATGTTAATAATGTCAAGTTATATCTTAGAATAAATGTAATTACTTACAATTAATGTCAGTTTTTAACAATCCTGGTTATGCTCAAACACTAACCAACCAAGTGAGTAAAAGTACAGATAACTAGAAAAAGGTTTTTTATATATATATGTATATATTTCTGTATGCATACATACATATGTATTTCTGTAGAAAATATAAATAATAAATAAATAATACTATAATAAATTATATATATTTCTTTCCTTAGCAAAAATCTAAAGGAAATTAAGGGATGTGAGTTTCTTCCAGTATTTTTGCCTGTACTGCAATAGGAATAGCAGGAGCTAAAGTTGCTCTAAGAAGGGAATTCCTATGCGTGAAACAGGGTACTGTGAAGAGAAGATGTGCAATTAGCTTGAGCTATTGTATTCTGGTGCACATTATTCAAGACCAACCTACCTTTCTATGGATCCTGGTAGAAAGGATGCTCTGGTTTTATGCCACACAAAGTGACCAAATGTAGGTTACATTCGGTTTTAGCATGTTGTGCTTGATCAGAAGTGCAAGAAACAGGATAACTAAGAAACAATTACAGAATAATAGTACATTAGAACCTTCAATTACATATAAACTTTTATCATTCTTGATCTGGGCTCCCCATCCCATTATTGTTTTCATCATTTCTAAGCCAAATAAAAACCCAGAAGTTTTAAGAGACAGAAAATATGCAATGGCACACTATATCAGTGTTGGGGTTTTAGAAGTTCCCCATTCTTTCTTTTTTCCCTCTTAAAGGAATTTTTCCCCATGCCTTGTTGCTAAGGAACAAATTGCAGTACTTATGAGAGATAAAGGGACCTGGCCCCAGGGGGAGGGTCCGGCTGGCTGCCCTCTTTTTGCCTGGAGTTTCTCATTGAGCGGAGATGCTGCGCAAGTTTGGAACTGGCGAGGGGGAGCGGGGTACAGCCCGGCTCTTGTTCTCTGGCATCGAGAGGAGAGAGAGGCCACCCAGCCTGCTGCTCCTCTGCTGCTTCTGCTTCTGCTGTAGCCGGCACCCCTTGCCTGCCGAGACATCTCGGGGTTCCACTGCAGCTTCAGAGCTTGATACATCTCATCTACCACCCGGGATTTGGGTCTGTCCCTGCTGTTCCAGCCTGCTGTTCCCGAGGCTCCTGCCGGGGCACCAGGCCCGGCTGCCCCAGGGGTTTGTGCAGCAGCTTCTCGTCCGCCATGCCCGCGTGGTGCCGAGCTCGCTCCGCAGCGCCCCCTGCAGGCCGGGGGAACATCGCACCCGCCCTGCTCACCGGGAGCCGCCAGCGCCCCTGCCGGCCGTGAGCGGCACTGCAGCGCAGGGAAAGGGCTGAGAGCCGAGAGAGGCTGCGCTGGGGTCCGTTCTGTTTGTTATCACTGCAGTAGTTACTGTTGTTTGTTTGCCTGGTTATATATATTTATTAGTAAAGAACTGTTATTGTACTCCTCATATCTTTGCCTGAAAGCCCCTTGATTTCAAAATTATAATAATTCAGAGGGAAGGGGGTTGCATCTTCCTTGCTCCTGCCTTCCTTAGCAGACACCTGTCTTTAAAACTAAGACATCAGCCTTGAGACCATCCACTCCTGTGTTCAAAGGGTAATCCTCCCCAGCAGCTGGAGCAGGAGCTGCATAAACCCCATAAATGTGGAGAGAAAAGTCTTTTTTCAGTGTTTTGATATTTTGATGCTGTCAGGTTACAAACTCAAGGCCTTTCTCTTATATGCAGATAAAATTCAGAGGTGACTTTGTCGCTGCTTAGTTCATTACATTCTTTTTTCTCTTCAAGTTCATGACAAGAGCAGCATTCCTCATCTGCCTTCTCTAAAGAATTCATTCTTGCAGGATTTTCTTCTAATTGGTAATCAGTCAAGGCCTTTCAACTCTCTGCATAAATGATGTCTGTCACCTGGCCTTATGTAGAAATCTGTGAAGGAAAAAGTCCTTATCCACAGTCAGAGTGGGTAGGGACTTCAGAAGTAAACTCTTGTGCTCTGCATCACTACTTCAATAAAATCATCCCTCATCCAGCACTGGAATGGTGCTTGTGTACAAAGAGTAATGCTCTGAAGCTCATTTCCAGGCAGCAGCTAGATGCAACCCACAGCAACTCAGTGGCAGCAAAATATTGGAAGTAGAAGTTGGTGACAAAGCACAAATGAGAATCAGCCATGCTTTGAGATGCAAGTCATAAACCAGAAAACATGACCAAGAGAAATGAAGGAATCCAAAGAAACCAAAGCATCTCCACAACTGTAAAGTAGGAAACAGAATTCCATACCTATTGAGAGTCCTTACAAACAAACAAAGAAAGCAATTCTTACTCCTGCCCAAACCCAAATTATATGTGATCTTCAAATCACAGTTAGAGAAAAACCCCCTAACCCAAGTATGTAATGTAGTTCTGTAAAAATAAGACAATACAAGACATTGAGGAATCTCATAAACCATGTAACATGCATTTGTATTAAATCACTTTGCAACTCCCTTTGCTTGTTCTCAAAGGAGTCATTATTTCATGAAAACATGATCTGACTTCAGTTATGAATAGACTATTTTATTCTCCATAAATGAGAGTAACCTCTAATAGTCTTAAGATACTAAATTTTTTACATGCCTTAAGAAGCCAATAAACCTCCTCTAGGCCATGTATAGTTACATATTTAAGTATTACAGCAAAAGTTTTTGTCCCCACCATATACCTGTTTTGTTTATAAGAACATTTTCATGAAGCAGATAAAAATACATTATAATTTAAAACTAAATAAAACTAATAGAGGAATACTTATTGCTGCTATTCCTGTACATTCAAAAAAAAAAAAAAAAAAGGCTAGAAAATATCAACTCTTAGAAGTTGACTTTTCTAAGGGATATAAACTCTGTACCCTCATGTAAACTATGTGGAGTCACTGTGTTCTCAATTGAGACGTGACGGGGAATGGATGTGAGATTTAAAAGTGATATCTAAGCAACAAAGTCATGAGTTTTATCTGCGTGTGAAAGAAATCACAGTAAAAGAAAAATACTAAAGTTTAAACTATTTCATCCTTTTCATGTCTACTAAATGATCTGACTCAACTATTATTTAATGCATAGCATTTGCAACCACATGAGGAAGTTATATTAATAAATTGTGTGTTCCATAGATGAGTCTGTTGGAAGGATTGGATAGTGATGGTGAGACCAACTAGAAATGATCAGAAATAAGCTACTACTTCATTTAAAATTCAAAATTCGCTGAACTGAACTTTTAAAAAATAAGGCAGGAACATCTTTGTGTGAACAAAAAGTTGAAGTTCTTTTTCATGAATGTAATTAATGTGCATTCTCAAGTTTTAGTAATTTATAAATTCCTTGTGGCCTAAAACTTGTTACACTTCACACACCCCACAACTTTCATTTTAAATGAGTAAAAACTATTCCCTTCTGGTACAGTCTTCACATAAAATCCAACATTAATTGTTCAGTATGAGATGTCTGTTTGCACCTCAAATGTACTCAAAAGTAAAAATAAGTCAGACTTCATGGTTTTGATAGTCTGGTTTAAATCAAAATGTTGAAGCTGTGAGCTTTGCCCTTACTACTTTAAGGGCTTTGTTCTGATGTCACTTCCAACACAATAAAAGTGGAGTAATTCTAGTGAAGCAGACCAAGGAAGGCCAAAGTGAAAGGAAATAACTAGTGACATATATAATAAGCTGTTTTAAATACCAGTTTTTAAGCCTATTTGATAATTCAGTTATAATAGTACTGCATTACTTAACTCATATAGACCAACTATTAAAAAAAAAATACATAAATCAATTTAGGCTGAGAGCTCTTAAAAAAGACCAGGTAAAGAAAAGTAGGGTGACCTACAACTTTCAGTAATTACATGAATTAATGCAAATGTATCCCTAGATGCTATATTAAGAATATCTATTACAGTACTTTTTATAAAGAATAAAAACAAAAAAAAACCCAAGCCATTTTTTATGTGCCCTATGAAGGCAACATGAGGAGATTATAATAGTGAATAAAAGACAAAACACTCACAAGTGCAGGAACTTAGAAGCCAGAAACAACACAGAAAATCACAGTCTTTATAAGAAGTTCTATATAGAGTGGACCTATTTGTACTTCTGCATACAAAAATTTGATATCAGAATTCACTTTTTATGTTTGAGATCTGTTCATTAACAGCTCATTATAGAGCAGTCATAGGAGTATTATTGTGTGCTTGAAATAAATTAAAACCACTGGGTAAATGTGCTCTACTCAGGACCAATAAGGAACAAACAAAGTTAAGTGATCTAATAATTCCAGCTGCACTAGAAGTTAAGATCCACATGACTCTAACAGCCTGCCTTTATTTTAAGATTGGAAAGTAATTTAGTCACTCACAAGGTATCATTTCTTTGCAGCTGATTGTGGAATCACAAATTTTATAAGTTGAACACCCTAATGTTCTGAAATCACTAGGAAAATATCCAGGTCATTGATATGCAAGCTAAGGCTTTTTCTCCCTGCAAGTTCCATTTGAAGGTGCAGCAATCTCAAAACATCTCCCATGACACCCTTACAAGGAAAAAATAATTTCTGGAGCTACTAATGGAAAAACAGCCATTGGAAACTGTTCTGATTTAAGTACTAAAATGAGAAGGCAAAACTGGATTTTGTTAGTCTGTATTTTTGCAAAGGAGAGTTTGCTCATTAAGATTATTCAAATAAATGTCTTTCATTATGGTCTCCATAATGGAATACTGACAATTACAGACAAAATAAAACTTACATTTACCATCTGAGCCATATCTTTTATTGGCCACACTAACAGTTCCTCAAAGGCTTAGAAGATGGAAAAAGTGTTGGCATGATTACATAGAAAACTTGGAGCAAAGAGGCATTTGTTTATGATGTTGAAGGACAGGGAGCCTTCCAGTTCCTTCATATCACTGGAGCAGCACAAATGTAATAACATTTGGACTTGAGTGCAGTGCAAGCACGTGCTGCTGTGTTCTTTCACTGACATGTCATTATCCATGGAAGCCAAAATGTCATGAAAATTAGCATCAACTAAGGGAAGCAGAAAGTACTCAAGTCAGCACGACTGTGCTTTCAAAGAAAAATGTTTCATTCTAGAGACAGAAAAAATTTCCTTGGAAATTGTCAGGGCACAGTTTTCCTCTGTCATTTCTCATTTTATTCTGCATGCTTTTCTAGGCAGTTTAATGAAAACTGGATAGGTTAGGTCAGTCTGGGGTCATCAGGAGTGACACCAGAGATGTGTCACTCTCTCTTAAGCCATTTTTAATACAAATGCAGGTCCTCTGTCCAGGAGGAATTCTGAGTAAAGTTTTAATTTCTGTGACATGCAGCCTGTCTCATGCCAAAGCTGTTTGCATCTACATGACAGAACTGCACAAAGGCTGCTGGATGGATTCTCCACTAGGGGAAAGTTAAAAAAGGACTGAGGATCAAACATGGGAGAAGTGGTTCTTGCACTAGAAAGCTTAAATGTAGAACTGGACAGAAAAATGACCCTGCCTTCCCTCCCTGTGAGATTTTGGTCAGCACAGATTAAATCAGAGCATTCACATAAGTTGTGATTTTATTAAAATCAAAACATTAGTTATCAAAATTGTTTCTTTTGTTCATTTTAATGCTTCTGGCTAAAATTTTTTGGGTTTGGGTCCAAACTCTATCACCACCCCCTCCACCCCCCACTTTCCTTAAAGATTCTGGATGATTTTTCACTATAAAAAACCCTGAAAAGCTTTGATGCACTAAAAGCGCTATGGACAAAGAAACCTTTCAACTTTTTGAAATTGAAAAGTGATATGTTTATTTTGCAGCACTGGGCACATGTGAGATCACCCTCCAAAAAGCATGTGCGAATTTCTAAAGCATTGGCTTTCCTTATATTCACAAAGGTCTTACATATTCATCTAAGTCACCTGAGATGCCTATACATATGCATCACCTATCCCCGCTCTGTATTAAAATGAACTGAATGTTCATTANATTTGCTAATAATTAAACCCTAGTTTCTTGCTTCTACCTTGCTAGCTACAATATCAACTTTTAATTCTTTTTAACCCCTGATTCAGCTTCTCTAGTGAACAAAAATTTTGTTTGTTGAAGAGACCAATTTTCCATTGAAAAACAGTATCATCAGAGTGATATTCATCAGTTTCTTTATAATTTATTCCAGAGGCAAGAGAGTTGGGAAAGTAAAAACGTGACATTCAAGGAAGTTATTTGTTTCCTAATGATGGTACATCACAGTAGAATTAGTGATAAAATGCAGGATACGCATCCAGAATACTATTCCTGGGATGGTATGCCTTTCATTGTGAAGAAATTCAGAGGGTTCGGACTCCTTTAATTTGAGACAGCAGCTCCTGCTGCAAATTTGAAAATGAAACAAAGAAAATTGACAGGACTCTCAACATCCGATGCCATTCCCGTTGCAGAGCCAGTGTAGCAACTGCAGTGTAAAAACACTTGTGGCCTCCAGAGGAAGGGCCCATACAGACTGAGAGGAGCATGGTAGCCATCCCAGACTTTGCCAAGATACAGAGACAAAATACAGTCAAGGATGTCAAGAGACTTTCAAAAAGATGCAAACTGAATGAACAAAGCACCACGAATGTGCCAGCAATGTAATCTGCTCAGTCTCTGGGTAAGAGGAGGAGGTGTGGGCAGTTATGCACAACAGTGAGGAATTATTCCTAATTACAGAGAATGGTTATAGCCTGACTTACACAGCCAAAGGTATTCTCTTCCAGACACTCCCTGAGAAGGAGTAAATGCCTCATTACTGCTGATGAGCTGCTGCTAGCTGGGACAAGCTGGGATCGTGACTCTCATAAATGTGAAATCAAGGAGCCTCAGCTATTTCTGTCATCAAACTACCTAGCTGAGTCTGCCAAAAAGGTTTTTTTGTCTTAGAAGATGCCCAGGAGTGTTCCAGTCCTGTGAAACCAACTGGTTCACGGATTCCTGGGTTGCTGAAGTTCACAGCAGGTTTTGGTTTTGTTTGTTTTCCACTTCATTCCAATAAAAATGATGAAAAGAACAGCAAATTCTATTGTAACTCGTTGAGGTGCGTGGGATACGTATTGCTGTGGTTTTTATGACAAGGCTGTACCATCACCTACTATCATCCACTCAAGGCCAGGGCAGTCAGTCTCAGCATTCCTTCCTCATTTCTGTCAAGTGTGGTTACCACTATCTCATTCTCACTATCTAAAAGAGCACTCAAGAATTTTCTTCCAAAATGTAAAGACTTTCATAACGCCAAAACCCCAAACTTGCTTTGTACAAATACTTCATATCTTTTTTTCACATTATAGTCTTTGTACATGTGTCTGAGCAATACAAATCACTGCTTTCTGACATTTTATTCAACTGCTGAATACATTATTAATGAATATTTATTTATTACTGCTGAACCACCTCTAGAAATAATGAAACAATATGCACTAAGTAGTTTTAGTGCGTCTTTTATTTTTATAAACCAAATAATTTGGGAGTGTATTATTTTTTAATCCAATGTGCAATATTCATTTTAAGGACAGTGTACTCTGGTTAGATTTTCATAAATGCCTTCCCACAAGGATGCTGGACTAGCATATCTCCTGATAGCTCTTTAAAAGATAGAAAGGAAGTATTCCAGAATATCATTCCAATTATGTAGCTAAGGGCACACAAGGGATCACCCTAAATCCCATGGTCCTTTTTGAGTACACAATTCAGTCAAATCATTATGTTATTCTAAATGCTATAGACATATGTTTTTGCAAGAGCACGAGGGTACATATACTAGGACAAGGAAAGTTAACAGCAATTTGAGATCTTAAAGAAATCTTTCATTACCTTACCACTAATTTAATGCCAATTCACATCCAAGACTATTAACATGGTTTTAATAGCACACACTTGTCACATAAACAGTGGTTTATGCCTACCTTAGAGTGAAAGGCTTAAGAACAGACAGGTTATCTCTTTGGTTTTATTTAAATAAAACACTATTTTCCATGGAGAGAGTGACATGAGCCCTTAATTTTTTATGACACATACAATATGGAAAAAAATTTGCATCATATATTTAATCTCTATCTCTATCTAACAGCTAAAACATGAATTATGTGCTACTACAAGTTGTAGAAAATGGCACCTCTGGTACTGCCACTGAGCTTTTCTTCATTAGTACAACATTCCCTCCATTTTCATATTCTTACAGTCCTTCCTTTAACTCCATCTCATAGCAAGTTCTAAATAGGAGAGAGACAACTTCAAAGAGTGGAGATATTTCAAGTTTTCATAAAATAGGACAAGGCCTCTTACAAATCCCAAAATTTCAAACAAGTGCCCATCCAATACATATCTCTTTAAAGAAAGAAAACCTGTGAAAGTCACTTCACGATTGCATCGAAATACAGACACTTATAGTAAATCAATAGTAATTCACTGTTATATAACCTTGTACAAGTCTCCCAGCAAGCTGATGTCATCACTTTGTCTTACAAATATTTTACAAATGACTCAAAGCTACTTTTCCATAATAGTTTCTTCAAGAGTTCACTTCTACATTTCACTATTAAATGCTTTGATTATGATATCCCTGTAATATATTGAACTTTTATTTACCTTGTAGACACACATATGTTCGTCTGCTGTTTCAGTGTATGCAATTAAGTGCCCATAATGCTGGTTTATTGACTGAAATGCCAGGGTTTGCTGGAAGCCAGACAGTATTTCAGGCCAGTATCTTATTGAGTTGGTGCGCTAAAGTAATAGCATAATGCTAGGGTTGTAAGTATGTGCCAGGTGAATGCACAGAGTAATTAACCTCATAACAAAGTAAAAATGCAGAAAATGTAGAATTTAAATGTCTCCAGTCAGAACAGGAGAACAGGCAAATATGCTGAGAGGCCTCTAAAACATCTT
Organism: Vireo altiloquus; assembly: GCA_013396875.1. Classification (NCBI taxonomy): domain Eukaryota; kingdom Metazoa; phylum Chordata; class Aves; order Passeriformes; family Vireonidae; genus Vireo; species Vireo altiloquus. Next base: position 423,014 of record VZRF01007981.1, read on the forward strand.
GTCATGCAACAGATGGATTAACAATTGCAATTAAACTCTCCAGTACTATTTCTCTAAATAGTACCTGTGTAAAAAGTGCAGACTAATCTGTGGTGAACAGGTAAAGAAGAAAGCTGAGAGATGCTTTTCAAAACAGAGAAAAAATCTGAGTGCCTAAAATCTTTTACTGAAACAAAACTCCTACCTGATTGCTTACAAGATTGTCAGAAATATATTTGTAAATTTTAAATATATCAGGGTTATCTTGTTTTATTGCTGGGGTTTTATGTTATGTAATGCAGGATATAAAAATGTATTCAAGTACATCGTGAAGCCCTGATGAGTCAAATGTTCAGCACTAAGCATCTGATTTTCAGTCTAGTTCAACTCTCTGTCTGCTATCAAATTAGATTGACATAAACTGGGTCTGAATAACACTCATTATTTGGCCTCTTTATGACCTGTATTTTCTCTCTGGAAATATTTAGAGAAATTTCAAAATGGAGTTGTCATTTTTCTACTGCTAAGAACAAAGCGGTTCACTTCGGAAAGTGCCTTGGGTAACTATCTGGCTGCAAATGTCAGGTTGAGGAAGGCTTGAGGAAAAATTTCTTTAAAGTGTCTTTTATATCTTGTTTTAATCTACTTGGCATCCATTCTGCACATTTGTTAACCCAAGTGCTTGATCCTTTAGATGCATTTATCATTGTAGAGACAGCAGTTTTGTACCTCATCTATCAGCTATCTGCTGATAATATAGCACCTATCTGCTATCAGCTCTTCTAGCTGGGTTTATTATCCTAGTTATAATATTAGTACCATGGCAGCTTAAACCTGCAGGTCATTCCTCAGCAAAAACAGCTCTAGCAAGTAAACCTGTCACAAAAAGGAAGATTCTTTTCCTTCTAAACTTGTTAAATTGCTTTAAAGCCTTTGTGGTGATGGGATACTTTCAGATATATGTATAGCCAAGTCACTTAAATTGCAAAATTTATTGGACACATGTTTTTCCTGCTTCTGTTTAGGTACACAAGACATAAAATGTCCCTCTAGTGCAAATAAACTGGCAAAAACCCCCTAATTTTATGCAGCCATCATCTACCTTCTATTTCTTCACATTTAAGCACAACTTACAACATGGGGCATTTTACCCCCAGTTTGGGGCATAAGGACAGTAAAAATTGAGTATTTTCACAGTAATTTCTGAAATTTTGCTTGAGTATAAGGCCAAGGGGAGGCAGAAAATGGGGGGAGGATGAAGACATCATCATATACACAAAATGAAAACAAAGAAATAAATCCAAGAAAAATCAAAACCATGAAACCAAAACAGGCCAAATTCATGCAAATCTGATCACTAGCATTAGAGAATAATCTCTCTTTTTGCCATCTCATATAATGTTTCTGTAGGGTGACATTCCCCATCACTGTAGCAATGGAGCAGGCAATGAGCTCTATGATAATCCTAAATTAACCAGGAAGATTCCTTGTCAGCATTGTTCTGTTATTCTGAAATGAGACAAAAAAAAAAAAAAAAAAAAAAGAGGGGGCAAAATATAGTATTTATACACAATCAGCTCATATTCAAAATTTCCAAGCCAAAGAAATATTATTTGGGAAAATAATTTCCAAGCAATTCAGGTTACTAAACTTTACAGGGTTTTGTGAAGAGAACAGTGTTCCTGCTTTAGGCTTGTTGGTCTTTTATTTCCATCTCATTACTTCCCTGCAAATTGTGCAAAATTTGAAGTCGTCTACTAGCAGCTAAAAGCTGGTATCAAAGCAGCGCTTTAATTAAAAGAAAACTGTACACCGAGCTCAGGGGCTTCACTCATTTTGCTAAATAGAGAAATTGACAGAGGTACTTGTTAATATGGGAAGATAATTATGGAAACTCATATATAAACTTATCTTTCACAGCAATTTTCACTTGGTGGCCTTATTAAAAGTGTTCAGGACTACTCCTGCTAGCAAAGATGTGCAAAGCCAGAAGGGTGAGTGGAGAGCACCTCTCTGCTGGTTCCATTCAGCACTTCTGAGACTTAACCTTGAATTTTTCAAGGCTTAGAAGAAGCATATTTATTTCATGTGTTGATAAATAAATTTTACATCTAATGTAACATAGTCAATTTTCATGGTGTCCTTAAAATAGGGGATTTTCCATAGGCTTCAGCAATGTCAAGTCCCCTTGATTATTTTCATAGACCATGAGAACTCCATATGGAAGTGTTGGAAGACACTGGCTATATACTTCACCGTCTCGTTTCTGAAAGCACAAGAGAGAATTGTGAAAGATTTCAAAACTAAATTCTGCCGTTGAATTCCTTTTAATTAATTATAATCTCTCATAGTCTCATTTACTTCCACCTGATGCACCTTTCATTATGTAATTCTAAAACCCTGTATTTGTATTAAACATTTTTAAGATGAGACTGTTAATGTGAATTCCATGCAAGATTACACATATGTTTAATATAACAGTAATTTGAACATACTGTAATTATGTACAGGTAGCACCAAATAGAGCAATTACTGGTCATAGGACTTGTTCATCTTCAGTTGTTAATTACTTACTATAATAAAATAGAACGTAATTGCTTGTTTTCAATTTCAGATCCTACTGGCTGCTTGTTTCAAAAGAAAATGGAAGTGTTCTCTGATTTTTGGTCTCTACATTTTCAGTCTTAGTATGGATTTACATACCCCCCTGTTTCCCCCCAAGCCAATAAAGTAATGTTTGTTCTATGCTTCTTGATTAAAATAAGAAAAAAACTGCATTCTGTTGATGAACATCTGTTCAAGATAGTTAAATGCAAATTAATGTTTATTGTTTAATTTGCTGGGTGGGTTCAACATCACTGAATTCTCTCCCCATGGGAATTCTCCACCTATTGATATTCAAATAGGCCTGCATTGTTCACCCCTCACCCAGTCAGCATATCCAAATACTGACAATTTTCTTCTACCACTGCCACACCTGTAGCTGCATTGAATAAGAATGAGCAATGTCCTTTGGAAAAAAAGCATTGATCATGTCTATAATAAGATGAAGAAATGCAAATTAGTATCCATTTTGCAAACAAGAGGCTTTCTGAACATGAAACTTGAAAGATTTGGGTCCAAAGTGCCTGATATTTTTCCCTCATATCTATTTTTAAAGAATAAATTTAAAGAATGCTTTAAATTAGAACAATCATTTCAAAAAGTCCACATTATTTTGGTCCAGTTTTACAACATAATTATTTTTAGTAATTGATTTTTTCAGAAGACTTTTCAAAATAAACGACTTAATTTTACATCATTCCTGTGAAGTGAATGCAAATGTGGTGGAGGTTTTGTTTGGGTTTTGGTGGGGGTTTTTTTGCTTATTTGGTTTTTATTTTTTGTTTGTTTTCTTTTTCTGTTTGTTTGGTTTGGTTTCTTGTGGGGTTTTTTGGTTGGTTTTTAAAGGGGGTTGTTTGTTTGTGATTTTTAAAACTTTTTTTAATTGATAAGAAAACAAAGATGGCAGCATCACCAGCTCAACATGCACTGGAAAATTCTAATTCTTAATAATTTAGGTTAATGTTGTGTGTACATCTCAGCTGACATAAGACATTCAAAATTACAGATCTAAATGCAATTTTCTAAGGTGACATGAGTCAAGACAGAAAAGAAATGAGAATTCATAAGCTCACTCCTCTGTGGCACAGCACATTTTATAGTTATCAATAGATTCACAGTAACCGAGGAAATCCAAGTGTTTTACTATTGCAAAATAAAACATTCTGCAGAAAAGTAAAACTCCACCTGCTCTTCTTTTAGCTGGAATTTTCCAACCCTCTTTTGTGTATTCAACAAAAGCTGAATTCTGATTTTAAGGAGGCAAAGGATAGCACTCACCTACCAATAGGTGGATTTGCTCCAACATTCAAAGAAGTGAGGAACTAATACACAATTTTCTCAGCCACAATCCAGATTCAGGTATAGCAGTGTGGGTCCAATTTCCATTTACCCAAAGAACACCAGTTAGATAGTGAAGTTTCCAGTAAATGCAATAAACAATAAATTTCTTTTCTGATACAGTCAAAATTCTCACATATGACCTTGAGAAGTTCATGATTTCTCTGGATTTTACATCTGGGAAATCCTCACAGTAATGATTTCTGTCTCTTCTACACACTATAAACTCTTCAAATCAGGGTCTGTGCCTTCTTATATGTTTATTTCACTAAAACTTCCCATTTAAGTACCAACCCATCATTCTCTGAGTTTCCACAATATATAAATACACTAAGAATTATTTGAGTATTCTAAATCATGCAAGTTAATGTCAGGAGACATTTTATCTCTTTAAAGAGAATGTCAGGAGCCTCTTCATCCCACTTATTCTGCAATTGGTGAACATTCATCCACCTCACTGTGGGTAGAAACACCTCTCACTTTCAGAAGATACGATATTTTTATGCACACACTTATATGCAGCTGTTATTAAGAATGCAGTCACATCATTTTTTATTCTAATAGTGGGAGTACATAATCAGTTCAAGTGCTGCACTAGTAAGGAGAATTCAAGACAAATTATAAGCCATAGATAATTACTATTAATAGAAAATATGCCTCAAGGAGAATGGAGTTATTAGATAAACATCATCGCAGTGCTTAGTAGCTCGGGAGTGGATAAAAGAAAGGAGAATGACTTGCTCTGGGATTCCTCCACCCTATAGGATTTGAAAGGATGTTTTTTTAGAATCCTTTCTGTTCCTAGCCACATAAATGCAGATTTCCTTTATGAGGCATGAGGAACTCCAGAAATGCCATCTTGGAGCAGTGCAGTATTTGGTACCTGCTGTGGGAGATGTCTCAGCTTCTCAGCCAAAGCAAAGGCTCTTTCACATTCCTGGGATCACAGCTGAACTCCTCACAGAAGCCCTGCTGGAAACGGGAATTACTTATCAAAACCAAGATTTCATGTATATGACCTGTCTGCTTTAATTTGAATTTGCATAGAGGTGACATGTTTTGCTAGCTGTGGTAAGCTTTCCAAGCTTGTTCTTCTTCTCTTCTGAAATTTCTGATAAATCTTTTGTTCTTCCTTTCCTCTCCACCACAAAAACTGGACAGGTTGTCTACCTGAGGCAGCTTAACAGCAGAGAGAAATCTCTGTGGAATATTGGCCTGCACAAGGCCACTGAAAGCTGAGAAGGAGCACTCAGGCAGCAGGAACATGAGAACTGACATTGACACTGTCTTGGTGGTTTGTGAGTGAAAAACAGTCTCCATGGGAGTTACACACAAATCACAATCTATATATCTGCCTGTTTGAGTCTCTTGTCACATTATATGTTACTTCCCAGACACAGTTCTGTGGCTTTTTTACAACACAAACTCACACACACGCAACTCCTGTTGGATTAAGCAGCAGTGCCAAATTTGGCACAGTTTGATCCCCCTCTGCGTAAAGATTTCTCAGAAGGGACATCTGTGAATTCAAGTGGGAGGCAATGATGGCCCTCTCCTGCCAGCTGGCTGAGCGGCAGCAGAGATGTCAACTGTGAAACATCTGCTCTTCCACCTGCAAGAGCCATGGTGGCAAAGCTGCCTTCTGACCAGTGGGGGAAGAGAAAAATGCATATTTTCTAATTATGCAATTGCACTCTCCTGCTTATTTTCCATTTGGGAAAGCAGAGCAAATTGGCACAACAAGAGGTTTTGCTTACTAAGGCACACATGGAATCAGCATCACATACCAGAAACAATAGTCAAAACAATTCTCAGTCTCTTACCAAAGTAATGACAAGAGTTATGATGTCAGGTAATTTGAAGTAAAGAAACACAACGGTGGTGTAATAGCAAAGAAATGACACGAGAAAATATTTGAAGACAAAGACTAGATTCCTTGACATATATAAATTTTTCCTTTATAAGTCACAGACATCAGAAGGGGAATGATTTGTCTTTGAGACACTTCACAGAACAGCTAGTTCATGAATTCAGGAGCCTATGGTAGCTTTACTAATTCATTGGAGGTGTGCCAGAGCAGTGCCTGTTTCCATCATTGGCCACAAACACACCTGGATGGGCATTTCAAAGTGTTCTGCACTTCTCAGCATCTTGACTTGTGCCTGACAATACTGCAAGGTAGACAAATATGTACTCAGAGTAGAACCTGTAACAGGTTAGCGCTGCGGATGCTAACAACGTGTCGAGGAGCTGAGGCTAGGAATAAAAGGAGGACCCTTTTTTCGCCACTGTATCCAGAAGGTGTTTATTCCAGGGCAGTGGAGCGAAAAGAGCCGCAGCACACAGGCTGCACCAACTTTTAAAGGGAGTGGCACAAGGGAAGGGTAAAATCCAAGGACCAATCCCGGGAGAAAGGGGAAGGTGTCGGGGGAAGGATAACACTGCTTGGGGCAAATGGGGTTTACATGGGAGTTACTGACACTTGGGAAACCCAAAGGGGCATCGAGGAAGGAAGAAGGCTCTGGGTGAAGGGGCAAGGATCGAGGGAGACTGGCAGGTGTCCTGGGAGGGGTTGGGATGACAGGCAGGGAAGATCCCAGAACAAAGGGAGGAGATTGCCCAAATACAAAGGCTTGGGGAAGGGATTCGGGAGGAGCTTGCAGGGATACAGAACTCGTGTTTAACAGAGGGGGTGGCTGGAACAAACCATTTACAGAACCGACACAACACTTAATAAACGAAACTCCATCAGAACATCCCTGAAACCCAGGGTTTAGCTCAAAACGCACCACCATACGTAACTCTTTCTGCCAGCATCCTGGTGATAGGTAGCAGGTCAGAAGCCTGAACAGTGTGAACATGTACATAAAGTGGAAGAATCCCTGTTAAGAAAAAGTGAGGTGGGAATCATTAGATAAGGACTTAATATTTCTGAATGACTCCCCACTTTAAAACAGGGGAATGTACAGTCAAATCCATCTTTGGAGCTGTGCTTGTCAAAAGCTCTCAGAAGCAGTTTTTCAAGTTCTCACTGTTGATGTTTGGAGCTGTGTTGCCAAAGAGAGCTGACAATGAAGTGCTGTCATTAAGACCATACAACTGAACCCTTCGTTCAGGAAACAAGTACCAATGTAACATAAAAATAGTTACAGATATTCAGGATTGTTTTGTTGTTGCTTTGTGTACATTTTGATGGCTTTCTTAAAGATGGGAATATCTCTTCCAAATCTGATGTTTGAAAAGTACCCTCATAAGGCTGACTAAAATTAGAATGAATAGAACTAGAATAAACACAATTTCATATTAGTTTTCATCAGTTAGTATTTTCAGCTCTCCATTTAACTGAGTGATCATGAACAAAATTTTTTTCTCTTACTAATGATACAGTCTTCTTACTCTTTCATGTGGGATCACTCAGATTGAAACACACTAATGAGGCTTTTAGAGCTGAGCTCGCATTTCCCATTTTCTTTGAGCATTGCTTCAGAAAGCAGATTTGCTATTCGTGGAAGTAGAGAAGATGAAGAAGCTTTAGAAATGAACCCAGGGTGGGTCCAAGGGATGCTCCTCAGGATGCACCATTGCCTTGTAAAGCAAGGAGGTGGGGGTGGGATGACAGAGGAGGCAGTATGAGCAACCTACACCCTACAACATTCCAGCAGTACCTAATGTTCCCTTTTTCAAAGGTGTACAGCACTCATTAATTCATACAGAATCAGGGAGGTGATGAGCAACGCAGGTCCATGTTACACCATAATACTTCAGTGTAAAACCAGCCCTTCCAACAGGCTGAGAAGCATAGAGACACCAGGAATGGGTAAGACAGTCTCCAGGAGTTCTTTTGTATGCAGCAAGAACAAAGCACTCTTGCTCAACACAAAATAAAACCAAAACCCAGAACACTCGCGCAGATACATTTTTACTCCATAATAGGTTTTTGCTCAAGACAAAATAAAAGTTAGAAAAATGACATCTTGTTTTCAGTAGTATCTTAAGACAGCAACAGTAGATGTATTAATAACAAGAAGCTAAGCAAGCTGCACCTGAATGTTTTAGGTTGGGAAGCTTTTCCTGCTCTTATTTGTATACTGGAAATGCATTCAAAAACCTAGACTAGAGTGGTTAGAAATCAAGAAGCTTACAGAAACAGTAAAAAAAAAAGAGAGAGAATCAGAAACTTACACAGAAAAATAATTAGAATAATGCAATTCTATAAAAGGACAAAAATAGAACCTGAGAATATTAACAGGAAGGCAGGAAGAAAAAAATGAATACCAAACATCATTCCAAACCCTTGAGAAGGTGATTTCAAAGAAAACAGGGTGATAAATGGATGACAACATGCATATTGATGAGCCCAAAGCAATTCTCAATTACAGTTCATTATCATTAACCATTTGAAAAGTAAAAAGCGGATAAACAACTCAGCCTGCTCCAGCAGGAGTTGAAAATTGCCTGGCAAGAGATTCTTCCCTCTCAGGAATTCTAAGTAAAGGCAAAGAGTGTTGCTCCGAATGTAACACTTAGGATTCAATTCAGATAATAAAAAAAGACTTGGGGAAAGGGGAATTGAGTTTCATTATCCAGCAGACAACACACTAATCAAAATATTCTGAACCCTCTGTTAAATACATCCTCCCATGCTGGCTTGCAATATTATGCTAGTCTGAGCACCAGGTTACAGTGCAACTCCCCTGACCTTTCCACCTTCATTTAACCTTTTCATCTCTCACCCAGCTCAGCTCACTCTGAAGTAATGCCCTGTTGGCAGGTTCCAGGGTCTGCTGATTGTTTTCCTGGTGCTCACTGCTGTAGGAACCTTCCCTGAGTATTGCTGACTAAATACAATTCCCATGCAACTGCATACATGCTGGGGATCTATTCACAGCACACACATTATAGGTTCAATGTCAAAAATTTCTCGCCTTGTAAGCATAAAATGAGTCACCTGCCTTGCTTAGATTAAGTTTTGGAAGGAATAAGGATATCAGAAGGGGGCACGATTTAGAAACTAAAAGAGCAAAGAGACTTTGGGAGCCAAAGACTCATGGTACTTGCTGTAAAGAGTACAGTGTGCTCTGTTTGTCACACTGAAGATTTAGAAACTCCTTCTCTCAGAGCCTGTGACTGATTGTTCTGGTAAGCCTAAGTGGTCAGTCTCCTTGGAATGAGTGTCTAGAAACTGATAATTTGCAGACACCTGGAAGGATTTTGAAGACTTGCTGGAGATGGAAATGAAAGAAGGGAGCTCAGCAGCTCCTCAGCTCCACCATATACCAATAAAAACAGGTTTTAATTTTGGTAGTCTGGCATCAAGCATTTGAGCAGATGAGGCACCTAAAGGAAGATTCTGGAGCACCCTCCTGCAAAATAATCAAGAGTTTGGCACCAATGAAGAGATTACCAGAGTGCTACTTTGGAGTCATCGTACCTCCTGACAGGAGGGGTGTAATTGTGCCTCCCCAAGGAGCCTGCCCTCCCTTGAGGCCCTGGCAAGGGTTTGTGCCTTGAGGATAATGTGAGTGTCCCTATGTGGCACAGAGGATCCAGCTCCATCTTCCCCAGCTGAAACACCCACGAGTGGACGGTCCCTTCTGCCATGGCACAAGCAGCAGCTCCCAGCCAAAACTTCATTAATGGTGTAATCTCTTTTAAAACTACTTAATCCATATTCTAAATTGATTTCATCTGTATGCAAAATCTATTTTTCGTATGTCAAAGCTTCATAAATAAACAATTTATAAGCTTTTTTTCCACCAGACTTTCAGCCACACAGACATAGGAGTGTCATGAGTAACAATCAGTTTCCATCAGAATATATGTATTTATGCCCTAACTGTCCCAATAAAAATCAAGAAAACAGGCAAAAGCCTGGCAAAGAAAGAGAAATCTTGCAGTAATTTGGTAAGAAAACCAGAGAGGATCAACTCAGTACTTATTTTCATTCTTTTTACTAAATCTTACATACAAACTTATAACTTTTGCTAAATTCTATGCATTCTTGGTATTTTTCCTCTTTTGATGTTACAAAGTCTTCTGCATTCATAGCTCCAGTCTATATAAAATAGGAGGCCATTTTGCTAGCCTTCAAATTTTGTAAGATTTTCATAACTAGAGCACGAAGGAAATTCATATCCTGCCACTGGGTCCCCAGTACAATAATTACTGATTCCCTTGATCATTCATTTTAACTTTGTTAAGTAAGAAACATTCATTTTAACTTTGTGAAGTAAGTTGCTTTAAACTTTTATTACCATCCTGTACCTAGTATAGAGGGAATAAAGCATATGTGCAACAGTAGGCCATTACAATTTCTAGGAAAATTTTATTTCTTAATCAAAAGCTGAGAGTTTGTAAAACCATCAGCAACAGAAACTGGGTTTGTTTAATGGTGCCATATGATAAAGTTCCCACAAAAAAAATTTGTTCAGAAGTTCCATTTCTTTGAACACAACAATATGGTTCTTGCTCTCTGTGGCAAAACCATGCAACAATTTGGGTCTGTACAATACACACTTGAGAGTGGGGTTTTTTTACCGAAGCTGTTATTGTCTAGTCCTAGTCAGAATTTCAGAACAAGTGCTAAGACTTGGAACAAAGGAACAAATTCATCATTTTGAAACCTTTTCTCTAATGAAATTTACAGCTTTGATGCCCAGTTTTACACAAATACTTCCAACACCTCTAAATGAGAATGATCTAAATTTCCAACTTTTTAATTGAGTAAGCAGAAAACTACATATATGTAGTTGTTCAATATTTGCATTTGATCATTAAAATTTAGAAATTGTATCCTGATATTTTGAAAGCATTTTAGTATTTCTTGAAAGAATTTTTTAAAACTAATTTCACAGTAGCTTCTGTGTAGTACATAAATTCAATTTTGTTTTACTTTTTATTTTGATGTTGAAATACTGTGGGATGCTTTCCCATAAGAATAATTATTTCCCAAAGTAATTCAAATGTATGTGGTCAGGACAGGGTTTGGGAAAACAGAACAGAAATTATTAATCAGGATAAAGAATTTAAACTGTATGACTTGTCAATTTGTGCAGACATTCTTCTAACACTTAAACCAGAGTTAACCTGCCATAAGCTCTTTGATGAGAAGGGCTCTAATAACACTTCTTTTAGCAATTAAAAGTATCTCCTCTGAATTAAAATTTTTAAGCAAGTGTTTAAGCAGGCAGAGCGAGGGTAGAAATTGGGGAATAGAGAAGTATACAATTACAAGACCTATTCAAATAATATACTAATCTTTTAAAGTACCTCCGTACACACCAAGTGCATCATGTTCAGGTAGCAACTCATGGTCTAAAATTACTTTCTGAAGCAGAAATTTCTACATAGAATTAAGAATTATCACCATTTTTTATTTGTTCTTTAAGCAACTTTACATTCCACTTACAGGTGACCTACACAGATTCACACAACTCGCTGCCATCTCACATATTTATGAAGTTTCATTTATGAAGTTTTCATTGCAGCGGCCTGATTTTCATGACTTCTGGCAAACAGGTGATATAGAGAAATCACACAGCTCTTTGCGAAAGCCCCTATAGAATCCTCAACAACAGCTACCATTCTCCTATTTCTAAAGTCTCTGTCAAATATGGCATTAGGAAAATAAAAAAAGGGAAAAAGAACCATCCATAACTTATTTTATATTCAATTATTTTCCTGCAGCTTTGATTAACAAAGTTCACTATTGAAGACATTTTCTGCTTTATTACTCAATATTACAACAATGCTGTATTTTTTAATTTCAAAAGACATTTCAATGTAACATCTACTATTGAAAATGTCTTGCGGACTATCAAGCCAACAAAACTTTCACCATTAATTTCAATAGGCAGAAGCCTTCAAATTTATATTAGGAAACATATTTTACTGATGTCCCAGTAAACAATGTGATTAGTGGGGTATATGACCCACTGATCATTTCAATTCATAACTATTGCAATAAAATATTGGGCTTAACTAAAAGCTTTGATGTCATCAGCATCCATGAAAATGGAGCATAACGAATGCATGAATGGGAGACCTCTCCAATCTGGAAGTTAATTTGCATGACATTATGACCTTGTTTGCATTGCAGAATATTAAAATATTCCTTTTAGCAAACACTGGCGTGTTGAATACCCAGGAAATGCTGTGCTGAGATATTAATAGGTTATTAGCTATATTTCATCTTCCCCAAATTTTTCCAGATGGGTGTAATAAAAGAAAAGAAATACTTATTATGGAAGAAATGGTAGGTTTTTTCCCTTTAAACATCCAAAATAATGTTAACATATATTAAGAGAATGGTATTAAGCTATTGTCAATTCTCCCTGTTAATATGACACTGTATTTTAGAGTAAAATACGTGCTATCATATTCTGTAAGAATAACTATTTTTCAGTATAAAATTATTTCCTTTATAAAAAGCTGAATATTTTTATTATTATATTCATTAATGAATAAACACAAGGAAATAAGGCAGAAATACATTTCATCCGTCAGCACAAGTTTTTCAGCACTCTAAGCAATAATGCCTTATTACCCTCAAAGACAACTGAAAGGAAAAAATGAACTTAGCTCACAGCCCTAGCCCTTAGCCAAAGCCCCCCTTTGGCTGTGGGGGTCAGGGCCAGAGCCTGTGCTGTCCTGCTGCCCTACCCTCCCTGACTGCTCACTTAAAGCCATCAGACCCAGGGCTGCTCCAGTAAGAGCAGTGAAAGAGTAGCCTGTGGACTGCTCAGGAAATCTGAGCTGCTCCTGTCTCCTCACGATGGCAGGAGCTGATAACATTCCCCAATGGATCTGTTCAGCTTGTGTCCCATCTCACATCTGATGGTGACTAACTTGACTTCTTCAATAGGAAAGTCAAGGAAGAGACAGCAGATTTACAGTCGCATTTAGTGTTTGAGATAAATGGTATTTTACTGTACTAAAGTCTTTGTTAATAACAGAAACTAAGAAATATTTTCAGAAAGTATCATAAATCCTTCAGTCCTATACATGATGTCACTGCACATGCATATATAACTTGTACTTGAGAACTCATCAGGAGGTTCAGGATGTAAGACATTTTCCCTTGAATGCCTGGCTTCCAGATCAACTCTTTGGAAAGCATTTATTCAAAACACACTGAGAATGGGAAAATAAAAAAAAACTTTTGCACTTAGCTTAAGCATTCCAAACCCTATTTCAAAAAGGGACATAAATATTCTTAAGGCAGGAAAAAGATTACCTAACAGCAGTCCACAGCTAGACTCCTATTTTCATACAGAGCTTTCTGCTCCTTCAAAAAGAACCCAAGAACAGCTCTTGTTTGCTGGAAAGTGGTACTTAAAAACAGACTATTAAAGAACTTAGAGATGTAGAATATTCCAATTGATGGCCAAAATGTTCTTGTTTTTCTCTTTATTCTTTTGCTTCTATTGTTTCAAATATGTTAGCATGCTGTTGTTAATGAAAGTATTACAAATCAACTGTATTATTCTGTGATTACCAGAAGTGCAACTGCAAGATCAGAGACAAGTGGAGTCAAAAACGAAGTGGGATATTCCCAGTCCTTGGATTGGAGGGGAATGCAGAGTCCCTGGCAAGCCCACATAGCCCAGGCCCAAGGGTGGGCTTAGCCCAACTCCTTTTAAGAAGGATTCACACATGGTTGAGACATGAAGGGCACCAAGAGAGTATAGAATCTCTGACATCAGACTTACTTATATATCCAACTTACATCCTGTGAGATTCTCCAAATATACAGTCATTTCATCTGTAAAACAAATATTATCTGTCTTCAGGGAAGGGGATAAGCATTTCACTCAGAATTGCAGAGGACAGAAATTGGAAGGGAAACCTAAAGCTCTTCTCAGAAAGTAGAGGCTCTGATAATGGGAGTGCAGGGGGCCTACCCATAGTCAGGCTGCTGACAGACCATTCAGGCTGCAGGGCCATTCAGAGATACACCAGTCTCTGTTTCCCTTGTACTTATTTTCCCTTTTCTTCTTTTGCTGTGTTGTTCTTTCCCTGTGCTTGTTGCCTTTGCTGCTTTCTATACTGTTTGGACATTGTCCAACTGCCAAGTGTCAAACCCATTTGACTGTGAGATCTCTCCTTCTCTGTGGAAGGACAGAGCCTAGGCTATTCTAGGCTAGTCCTCTGACCTTGACATTAGAGAGACCATGGACCATGTTGCTGTGACCCAGCTTGGGGCAAGTTGAGAAGTGGTCAAGGAATCCAAGCAGTTTTCTTGTTTAGTTAATCTCTGTTATGACTCTGTACCCCAGTTGCTATAGTTACCATTCCCCTAAATTCTGTTCCTCCCCTTGTGTTGGCCAAGTCCATTCCCCCTCCCCCTAGGCAGAGATTTCTTATCCCTCTTCACCCATTCCTCTTCACCCGCTCCCCTGGGCGAGGAGCCCTTGTCACTCTCCCCAAGGTACATCCTTCCCTCTGGAAAATTCTACCCCCTTTGGTATGTCATTGGTCCCTATCCCTTAATCCCCGTTCTGTTACTCCAAGATTGCTCCTTGTATCCCGACTCCTCCCATGTACCACCTCCTAGCCCTCATCTCATTGGTTTCTTGTTTTCCCCACCCCTGGTATAAGTTCTCCTGCACAACCTGCCTCTCTGTCTTTTGTCCCTGGACTCTTCACTCTGTAGTACTGCTGGTACCCACACAGGAGACCCTTCCAATTTCTTTACTTCTGCGGACGCTTTGTACCATCGGGTAGCAGATTGCCACCCAAGAGGAGACCACAAGGTCCAGAAGCTGCAGCAAGCCATGAGGATGCTAGGACACGGTGGGCCCTAGGGCAGCCCCTACAGCATCAAGACCATCTTGTGCTAATTGGCTTGAAAAGGTAAAAAAATGTATTTTTAAGTGCGGCAATGATGAGGCCCTATGCTAGGGCCTGAGCCACAAAAACTACTCCATATACATAAATGTTTAGAAGGCTTCAGATTTACTATTTCAATTTCATTTCATGCAATGCAATGTAATGCGTAGCAAGCAAAAGCAAAGTGCAAAAGCAAAACCTTTTCTCTCTCTAGCCATGTTGTGAGAGAGCGTCGTGTGTCTCTCAGTGAACAGAACAGTGTATTTAAAACAAATCCAAGGTAAAGTTTTTCTGTTGGCCAAGGAAAATACCTTCTTCAAAAGGTTTTAATGTTTACATTTTTGCCGCCTGGGAACCTTATCCCAGAGCTTTGACTGACCTTCATGCTGTAACAATCTGTTTCAGGCAAAAATGCCTGAAAAATCTTTTCATGATTTCCACACTTAAGTGACTTCATTTTCTGAAGACTGACAATGCCACAGAATCATCAAGTCCATGTAGGACATGGAGCTGTCGTTGGAAGGCAAAATCCCTTTTTATTCTTTATGGGCATAGAGATAAATTCTGAAAATTTTGAGGAAATGTTTTGCACTGGCTAACAGCATGTGCCAGCAGGTCTGAGTTTATGTAACGAGTGTCATAAATCCAAACCCCAGCTCTTCACAGCACACAAACACTGACTTTGAGGACTGCTGCATGCATAGCAAGTGCGAGCTAATGCTGGAGAGCCTTGGCTGAATCTGAAGAGAATAGGAGGTGTGATTCATAGCGTATCTAAAAGCGCTGGTCTTTCCCCATCATCTCAGGAGAACTTGATGGCCTTCATCTCCATTGCATGCCTGCTTCATGCTGCACAAGGGACTGGAGAGGAGGCTGGAAGGGACTCGTGTGTCAGTTCTTGCCATTATCTAGGGACAGCAGCTAAACAGCAGCTTAAGGGATGTTGTGTCCTGCAGTTCAGGCATAGGCCTGATCCAGCCAAGCAAATGTCATTCAACTGCTGCTATACTTAAAGTGGTACTGAAAAGGGGGCTAGTAACACCTATGCTGCTTGTGGTTTTTTGCAGCAATATCTGAAAAAAAAAGAGTTAGTGAGACCTTTTTTTAAATTTTTAGTGGAAGAAGACTCTTCAACTTGAAAATGAGCAACAAGAGCAAATTTAGCCAAAAGACAATTTGAATAGGGATTACAGAATTTGAAGGTAAACTACAGAAAGGTCACTGAGTAAGTTTTCAGAATTTAGATACTACATAAAGCCTCTGAGGTCTTGTACGTTATAGACCCAGCTACTTTCAGAGAAAAACACATTCTGATTGAATGCATGTTGAAAAGATACCTTGAGCAGAGTGCAATGTTATTTTTTTTATCAGTGACCTTAAAATGGAGTCTTGGCTGCTTTTCTTGTAGTGCTACTGAAAGCATTATGCCCACTTCTCATAAAAATGGGACAAAATACATGAGCCATAAGGGCAGATAAGGCCTGAAGCAGTTTGTGTTTGGTTAGCAGGTATGGCCAGCATGCTTGGCTCCAGACAGAACCCAGGAACTTTATTTATAAACAGCTTTTTTTTTTTTTTCATTAGAAGGAAATGATACTGAAACCATAACTTCCAAAAAACTACACAAATGATTTGAAAGTTTTGGGCTACATGAATCTGTTATTGGCAAAGTCAGTCATACATATAGATAGGTTTAATTTCATGGAGAAATATAATTTAAGGCATTTAGAAGGAGAGATTGCTATTTTCTCTTAGAAAAAAAGCTCTACAGTAATTTCTTTCTATTTTGACGGTTTTCTGCAAACAGCATAGTTGAGATTGATAGCAACAAAAGAATGTGTCTTTCCTTTAGCAGCAGGTGAAGGATAGGCTTTGTTTTAGAGAACAGAATATGAACATCCTTATTTTTACTGTGCGGATACTTAGTTCCTTCTACTGGGCAATCCAGTCATCCACTTATCCAGTCCTGTCTACAGGTAATCCTAGACCTTGTCTGGGATAGGAGTGTTACAGCAAGAAGCCAAAGACTTAAGGGTTTTGGCTGAATTAATGATCATTTCAGATTTATTTGGTCTGTATTCATTCAATAGTGTTGTTGACAGGTCACATCACTTTGTTTTTTCTTTGAGTTAACATACATGATTCTATCAATGCATGGCATGCCGTGTTCATTTACTAGGTGGAGGTTTTTTTACCATTTCCTAAGGGAAATAGTCCATGTGTTTTTCTTTAACCTTTCATTCCTTCATTTCAGATGGCACAGAGGCGCATTTTCCCAAAAACATTCCACCAGAGGAAATCTTTAGGGAGATGAACACTACTGCATCAAGGACTTGTGAACAAAACTCAATCAGAGGTGGTGTGTGGGGACCAAACTGAGGTTCTCTACTGTCTCCTGTTGTGACTTAGGATCACTTCTTAACAAGGGGAGCTCTATAAATTTGGGATAGTTTAAGTTTTGATTCAGAGGCCTTTCTGAAACACCCATTTCACCTCATTTTGAAAGGTGCTTGGGCCGGAGGGAAGCAAAAGCTTCCTCTGAGCATCAGTCACTTGGCTTGAGCAGCTGCATCCGATTTCAGGCATGAATTATGCCTATGGTCAGATAACACATCTGAAACCTAGAGGCTCTGCAGCCTTGATATGGCCAGTCTCCCTCCCCCCTAGCTTATATATAGCAAGAATATTTGTGTGTTCTGAATCATTATTTTTTGTTGAAACATCTAAAAATACTACTGCTGGAGGAAGCCAGCCATTTGAACTATGTATATTTAGTCTTCTCCAGCTGCTGGAAATGCTGATAGGATTTGAATTTATCAGAAATTTGGTTTAGGCTGCAGGTTTTTTTCTTAGCAACAGTTGCTATGCAAATTATTCAGAGTTTCTGCTGCAATTGATGCTGGATAGATATTTGGAATACCAGATTCTTAAAAATATTTGCTGCAAGACACCAAGTTCTTAACCTTTCAATGTGCTGAAATTTGACAGCTATATCAACAGAATCACTTGCCCTTCCTTATTGCTCTTCAGTCATGAAATCTTAATATATTCTTAATGGTACATAGAAAAACTGGTTTCTAATCTTCATAGTATTACACACAAGAGCAGTTGAACAGAGATGAAATTGTCTTTTTCTCTACCCTTTGTTTACCACAGAGGGCTCAGTCCTTTGTAAAAGGGAAAACATTATTCCTGCCCGGGGGCAGTACCAGACTCTTGAGGGAAAAACAGGGAAAAAACAAGAACTCCCATCTTAACATCTTTGTGAAGTTTGGTTCAATTTTGCATGCATTGTACAGAGACATAAATCAAGTCACGAATAGGTTAAATCAAGTGTTAGAACTTCACAATAGAAGTAGGAATCAAATAATCCCAAACTCCCAAATTTCCAACACTCAGTGCAAGTCTGTAATAAAGAAATACTGATCCTCTTTTCTCGGGTTATCTCTTGAGAGTGTTGAATTTCTATTATCTGCTACTCTGCATTTAAGCAAAAGCGTTGTATGTAAGTCCTCTTGTTCTGCCAAAAGAACCAGTGGGGGAATTGACCTAATGCTACCACTGTCATTTAGAAGTAAATATTAGATATGGGCTGAGTTCTAATTATATTTCAGTCTAGTTGAAAAGCAAAGATTTAGTGTTTGAGGTTCTGGGTGAGTTAGAGCTGTAGTTCAATACTCAGTCAAAACTTGTCTTCCAAAAACCCCATGAAGTTAATACAAGAGCATTGATTACTCAGAGATTTTGTGTTCAGTCTAGAAGAAGAAAATGAATTGCTAGTATGTTGAGATCATACACATAAGCATGTTTCTAGAGCTACATATCTCAAAAACCTGCCTTAACCTAGGAAAAAGATGACTTAAACCCAGCCTTTTCAGCTCCTTGAGAAATTTTATATGACAAATATTATCCCTTTGCTCATTCATCTTAAATAGAGGGGCACGGCAGATCATCACCAGTGACCTATTGATAATTCCTGAACTGTGAACACATGAGAAGATGTGAGAACTGCAGGTCTATGGTTATATTTTGCATATTGCTAAAGCACTGATCAGCTTAGAGGAAACCTTAAGGATTCAGCTGGACTCAGTTACAAGTCCAAGCTGCATCAAGAGGAATGACTAAAATGACTAAGGAGAGGAGATGCTAGGAAAAAAGCTAACCCTGTCAAAGCTAACTAGGAAGTGAAGAGTCACAAGTTTACAAAGATCTTCAAAATTGAACAGAACTTGGATTACTTGGAAGATTTCCCCCTAAGTTCTAGTTCTGTACCTCTGCTAGGTGCATTGATATTGTATAACTGGGAAGTTTGAGCTCAATCTCTACATGCCCTTCTGTAATCAGTGATTGCTTCTGCAAATGTCACACTGATTAGCCAGATTCTTATTGTCAGAGACTTGTGCATTTCTGTTTTGTGTAAACAATCAGTGAACAAGGAGTCCTCTTTCAAGGACATGACAGGCAAATACGTTATGTAATATCTTACATTAAAGAAGTGAAAAGCATAACACTTGAGACCTTCTAAACTCTCCAGCTAAAAATGGTGTATCAGCAAAAAAATTACATTTGTTATTGTGAAGAGAAAAATCTAGATTTAAGTTATTATGTTAAGTAGAATGAAGTAGAAGAAAATTCACAGTTTAGTTACTCCTGTCCTCACTGCCATAAGCCATTGTGGCTCAGCAGATGTGCCACGCACTTAACCTTCTGTGTCAGCTGGGGAAGGTGAGCCTTTTGGGAGACATGACAATGAGCATCACAGAAGCCTTTTGTATACATAGCTTGGGGAGAGGGAAGGGGGTAACATCTACTGTAGTAACTTCTTTGTAAGCCATGAGCAATGAATTTACTCACTGAACTGAACTAAGAGACAAAATGCTAATAAAAGCTTGCCTTGGGCAACAACTTTTTTTTAAAAAGAAATCCTACTTCCATCATCTCTGAGCATTACAAAATCTTCGTCTGACTTTATTCACCAGAACGTTCACTTCTAATGCAGAAGAGCTGCAGTGCCACACTTGTGGTGAGCATTCTTTCTTGAGCAGAGCTCATCTCACCTTGTGTCAGACATACTGTAACCAGTTCCATTTCGTCAGGGAGTTTGGACTCCTTTAAGGACACAGGGAAGAAGCAGGTTTGTTCTAGGTACAACTAGTCCCTCACTGGAGTAATTGTCTGAACCAGCAGAAAAAATTGCACGCTAGAAATGAGTCTGTGAGGAAGTCTAGCTGAGCAGCTCAGATGCAGGCATGTATTTGGTAGGGAGTTTAAAGTTAGGTGAGAAAAAATTCCCTACCATTCCATCTTCAGTCACAGTTAGTGCATACCTGAAGCCATAACGTATGGAAGAAGTTATCAGACAGATCAAAAATGAGTATTTTAATAATTATTTTTGAACACTGAGTCTCATCAGACAGGTTCCTTTATTCTGCTAATTCCTAATATCAGGGTAGAAGGCTTCCTTCTGTCTCAAGAATTGTCTGTTCTATTATAGCTTTAGCCATTAATATATTTCTGATAATTTGTTTCTCCCAGGAATAAGCAAAGTTCTTTGAAGCTTTTTTGTGCATTTTAGGTACATCATGCTTCAGAGTCAGTCACAAAATAGGGCCTTTCACTAATCAGTTCATTGGATGGGTCACCAAGAAGAAAAAAAGAAAGGAGGAATATTCAGTTGAATTGTGTCCCCTTACACATTAGAGATGAATTGTGTTCTCTGAGTGCAGAGTAAAGAAAATTACTCCCTGTTTCTTGTCTGGGCAACATTGTGCTCATTCAGGACAGGTAAAAGGAACTAGATGAGTTTGGCCATTGAATTTAAAGTACTGGCCTTATGCACAATATTTATTGTATGCTATGGAAAACCCATTTTATCTTCAGGATCCTTTCTAGAAGTACAATATAAAAATAGAAAAAAAGCTACAAGTTTATGCTTAAAGTTATAATATGGTCTCTAGAAAGACTGAGGAAAGATAAGCCTAACTTCACACAAAGGTTTCAGCACAATAGGCTATATTTATTCAAACATTTATTAATTTTTCATTTCTTGTAGGAATTAAAATCAACTATTATCTTATTATAAGTGAACAAGTTAGATAAAATACTATATAGATCATTATCATATGGCAAATTTAGTGTTATTTTAATGACTTTGCTGCTAGACTGTAGGTTACTAAGATTCACTGAGAGATTTGAAAGCTAAAGCTGATTTTCCACCATAAAAAACCCTTATTCCATCCTCCTCCCAACCCATTTCTTAGATATGTTTCCTATTTTCTCTTCTTACATAGCCTCAGCAACCCCAGCCTAAGAAAACTAACTGCTTTGCTGTTTTTGAAATTGCTGTGAGCATTCCACTGTAGAGAAGCTGCTTTTCTAAAGCAAACATATATGAGTTTCTGAGATAGAAAGGCTTCAATTGACATCAGAGGGCTTTAGAATTTCTTCTTACTGTTTACATACTTTTTAACAAGGCTGAATTCCCTTTGTAGAAATCATTAGTGCAAAATTCTTTAGCAGACTACATTCACTTCAGTCATTTCAGTTGCTGTTAATTCTGAAAGGATTTAACGTTCAAAGCTAATGAAAGCCTTCTGCAGTAAAGAGACCACTTCTTTCTGTGCCTCTCTGTACCACTGCATGCAATAAATCCAGAGCAGGAAGAACAGAATCAGAGCAAGAGTGATTTGAACCACAGTCACTTTTCTAATATGTTTATTACTGACCACTAATGCTTGTTATGCTGATATAACTAATGGGGTTATGGTATTTTGCATTTCTCACTTCCTACCTGCTTCTGTAGAAGTCAGATCAATTCATCTGACCTTAGTCTCATAGGTCAATAAAATGCCAAAATCCTACACCCAGCTAAGGAGGTAAATACATTCTCCAGTTAAAAACTATTCTTCACTATGAATCTGCCTCTGGTAAGAATCCTTTCCTTATGATTTTCAACTTCGTAAGGTAGGTTTGGGACAGTATAATGTCAGACCTTGCTCCAGCTTCCACAGTCTACTGAGCTGACTGATACGGTCCTGATAGCTGCTATAAATCGAGTAACAACAAAATCTTTCCCCAAATCTCTTAACAGAGATCCTTTCTGCCAATGACAGGGCCAGCCAGTTGACCCTGAAAAGCCAAATAATGCTACCACTCTGAATTTCACAAACTCAAGGCACAGGTCATGGAGGGGGTCAATCTCACATCTCACATCTTTTCCTTTTTTCCAACCACATTTTTTGGCAGCCTTCAGCTACTGAATTAAGTACAGATCTGAAGAAATCCCACCTTTCATTCCAGGATAAAATCATAATATAGGTGAAAATCTAGAAAGAAATAGAAACAAAACCATGTAGAACTTCTTTTGTATTGGCTCTATTAGATTTCCTGCTGAAAAATTCTCAGAGACAAGCACGAGCCCACAGATCAGTGCACTTAATATTTTCAGTATTTGACAACCTACTGCTTAAATTAGGAGCCAAACTTGGGGCATAAACCAGAGAAGTTTGATACACAAAGAAAAAAGGGAGCTGAGCACATCCACTGCCATCAGCATTCCTCCAGCACAAGCTTTAGTTACCTGGAAACAGCTCTTGTGGTCATGCATAGCCCATTGTGGTGCTTAATACAGCTATGAAAAAAATCATTGCTGTCCTTTTTGGCTGGAATAAAGGGTTTTGCTTGCTGAGTAGGACAGTATCAAACAGAAAAAAAAGAGACCCTCTTACAACGTGGGATGGAGTGTGAAAAATTCTCTTTATCTTCGTTTCTTTAAACAAAAACAGAGGAACTGAAAAAAGGAAATTTGACTCTGCCTGGAAATTTTTTGTTTTAAAGGTGTGTTTATGAGAGATGGAAAAAAACCTCCTCTGAACTATGTTTTCAACATTTTTAAATGCAACAGTTCCTGTTATTTCTCTGCTCTTTAAACTGCTTTGTCATAAGAGGCTGTCCTATACTTGATAAATTCCACTTTAATCAGCTGGTGCCTTAATTTATGACTCAGAAGAATAAAAAAAATTGGTCAATCAGTCAAAAATTCATATAATCAAATAAAGAAAAACTCATAGAATTCTGTGACACAGTGTCTGGAGGCAAATAATAATTAACATTCCCATTTTCAAAGGGAAGTTTTATTCTTAGAGGTGAATAATTTTCCAATTCAAAATCCATTTTCCTTATTGCTTTCGTATCTTTTTGAAGCAAAGAGACATGCTATTTACAAAAAAACATAAATCTCAAATAAAGCGGAAATGCATTTTAATACCAACATTTGCTTTCCTGAGGTAAATGTGGAGATTGTAATTTCCCTCGATTTATGTACTTCAAAGGAGATTAGGCTGATACTGTACAGGAAGAATATATTCAGAAATGAGTGACGTTAATTAATTGTAAACACTGTACAAAAATATACTCTTGCTTGTCAAAGTGGCCTCCATCTTAAAACAATGCCCATAGCATAGTATTTGCCATAATGCCATTCACAACTTTCTCTATTCTCTCTCAGTCCATGCAGAGATGTTTGACAACTGAGATGGGTGATTAAAGATTGTGCTCCCATTCTAATATAAAATAAGAAAAAAAAAAAATAAGTTAAGTAAAATATATTTGATATGTAGTAAAGAAATCAAGATGCTGTGACATTTTCTCCCATCTGCAGAACTGATTAGCAGAACAGCTACAAACCATTCCTACCCAAAAAGAATACTGTTAACAGTTTCTACTGGACTGTGGTCACTAGAAATTACTTGTAGTTTTACTATCCAGAACTCTAACACTTTAAACTCTGTGACTTAATGAAAAGCACAGCATAACCTTCAGCAATAAATCTCTTTCAGCAAGAACTCGTGTGCTTAGACTGCCAAGTGAATTTAAATACCTTCCTAGCAGAGAAACAGAAATTCCTCTATGGTGTGAGCAGGCATCAGCTCTCCCCGGATCCTTCAGCCCAGCTCTCAGACGCTGCACACAAGCACAGCTCTGCCAGAGAGCTCTCAGGGTCCTTAGAAGGTCCAGCCTTCCTTAGAACCCCACCACCAAACTCAAGGCAGGATTGATTTCCCTGCCTGCAGTGGAGCACACTCCTTACTGGATACTGCTTCATCATCCCTGCTAGACATGACTTTTCCCTGGGGCTTAGGGAGAGGCCTCTGGAGAGAAAATCTCTCTTTCATAAGGTATCAGGCTGCCCCAAATGGCAGATATTTTCAGATGAGTTGTTCCTGAAGGAGGATAACCTCCCTACAAGGTCTTTACTCTTCTGCTTTACCCAGCTCCCCCAGCTGAGCTCTGCACCAGCATATTAGCATGCACAGCATCCCCTTCTGAAAAAGCAGAAACGTTTCCAGCAAGGGCACTCTGTGCAGCCTTCGCCTTAAAATATGCTTAAAATAAAGTGGTTCTCAGCCAAACAGATTCCCTGTTATTCCTCTCCCTGTGCAATGTATTCGGACTTGGGACATTAGACCCTCTCCATTAACTCCTGTGAGTTTTCATCCAGCCCCTCTGCCTGTTTCTGGAGCAGATGTTGCTCCAGGCTGAGGCACCTCTCCTGTGCCCTCACTCTACTGCTGTGGCACTAGCACAGACCAGGCTCCCCTGCAAGAGTGCTCTGGGCTCTGCCAGCCCAGGGAAGCAGCTTTGTGCCATTATTTCAAAATCAGGACAGAAGATCTTGGTTATCTAATGGCTACACATTACATTAAGGTAGGCTTCAGTATTCCTGTAGGATGTTACTCTTTACTTGGAGGAAATAGTAATAGGAAATTTATTGGCTCTGTTTAGTCTTTATGTGTTAATTAGCAATCTTCAAGTGCCAAAATAATTTGCTTGATCCTTTCAGGTTTCACCATACAAATGATAGTTTCTGGATGGATTCAAAACCACTCCTGACTTTAACATATCATAGGTTGTTACACTTTTTTCTTACACTGAGAAGAGACTTTCTTTACAATTAGGTTCTGCAGCCAAGGCTTTCTTGTAAAAGAGAAATAAAACTCTGACCTATAGCTATTACTATTAATTTATAATAACTATTTTTATTGTTCAGTAATCATGGCTACAGATCAGATATTCATATCAGTTTGCTTTCAATTAATAAAAAATACTAAATGAGGCCAACATATATGTATTTATATTGCCACATTTACATACATTTATGTGTTTTGAGTGTCTCATCTCTGGAGATTCAAAACCCACCTGGATGAGTTCCAGTGTCACCTGCTCTGGGTGACCCTCCCTTGGACTCGACAATCTCCAGAGGTCCCTTCCAACCCCAATGATTCTGTGATTCTGTGCCCATGCGTCCTGCAGGTCCACATCTACTTCAAAGAGGAGATACTGACCAAGATTATCCTAAATAAAATTTTTTTAATGCAGAACACTACAACAGAATCTATGATTTCATGTAATGACACAATTGGATTTGAGCTACTAAAATTTCATGCTGGCAGAAATAGCCATTTCTTACTTTGTCGTAGCGTATGGATTATATTATGTTAGAACTTAACTACAATTTGAAATATGTAAAATCCTTTACACAATCCCTATGAATTTTATATTTACAATTTATCTTTAGCACTGCGTAGAGGAGTTAAGAAATTAAAAATATCTGTTACATAAACAGAAACAATGCAAGACAATCAAAGACAAAAGATCCAGGTTGATGTTTTGGTTTAGTAAAATACTTTAAGTGTCAGCTCCTCTGAATTAACTGGGACTATTTATATACCTTGAGTTACATGCTTTGGGCTGAAGGCCACAGGAGAGCGTGGCTATACTGATGATTAGTTTGGAAAGATTTCACTTTCCTGCCCACTCATTGCCCCAGCTCAGTCTGGAGGTGAGTGAGTGGCTTTCACAAGAATGGGCATCTCCAGGCTGACTGCACAGCATTGAATCCAACCCAGCACCAAGAAACTCAGGAGCAGGACAAGGCTTTGTCCCCCTCCAGGGCCTGCTTTGCTGTCCAAGCAGCACAGCTGGAGTTGTGGCAGGAGCAAATGGAAATCACTGAGGCACCATAGGTGTCTCCTACTTCACCACTCACAGGTGCTTAGACTTGATTATGCTGAGCACAGAATAGGAATGAGACTGGCAGAGAAAAGAATACAAGCTTAATGAAAAATACCTTCTAAAATACTGACTGGTATATTTTTAAAATTGTTATAAATATAGACAATGTGAT
Source organism: Vireo altiloquus (assembly GCA_013396875.1). Taxonomy (NCBI): domain Eukaryota; kingdom Metazoa; phylum Chordata; class Aves; order Passeriformes; family Vireonidae; genus Vireo; species Vireo altiloquus. The sequence continues at coordinate 448,950 of VZRF01007981.1, forward strand.
CTCTGGCAAAGCCCTCAGACCTTCAAATCTATACTTAGCTCAGCAAATCAACAGGAGTAGAAGCTAAAATGGAAGTGAAGGTATAAACTGTAAGAGAACTAATAAATCATTCATCAGTCTTTAATTATCCTACTCCATAATCAGAGAATCAAACAATAAGCATTTTGTACCCAAATTGAATACTTCTACCTGGCTATTGACTAAAATTGGGAAGCACTTAAAGACTTCTGTTTTGGTTTAATTATAGACAGCCTAATTTCAATCTATTTATTACGTCATTTGTGTCTCATCCTGAAAATCCCATATGCATTTCAGCATCTTTAATTGTGTGATTAGACCAATGACATTAATATCTGAAAGACTTTTATTTTGAATAACATTACTCTAGTACCAGAACTAATCTGTTCTGAAAATTACTTAGGCACACTTTACTGTATTTTAAGAATGTTCTTCAGGACACAAATGTAAGCAAAAATACAAGAAATATTTTATTTCCTGACTTTTCTCCATTGTTATTAACCTCTTTTAAAGTACGTTATTTCTACTACAACTTGTGAACTCTTATCTGGGGCCCCAGTGAATTTATTTTGCCACCCTCCCTGGAGTAAACTCCCTAGGAAACCTTAAGGGATAGAGTGATAGAAATCACTCAGATATCAGAATATCCCCTCAATTTTTAACAAGAATATGACATAAAAATTTGGATAATTAAAATAAAATTTAATGACATTTTACTAATTCTGAGAAAGTGTTAAATTAAGTAATTCAGAGGTAATGGAGACTTGGTTTAAACTAAAAGCCAAGTTTTCTTAAAACCTCTCAAAATTACACCTGATCAATGTTTCCTTCAAAGAGAATATGTTGGCAAATATGTGGGCTTGACTATCTTAAAGGGTATTTTTCCTCTTAATATTGTTATGCTTTTGTGCTGTAAGGAGATGTTTATGTAAAACAACATCATTCAATGTTAGGTTTACAAAAGGGCCTATAATCTATAATGATACATGCAAGATATCCTTTTTATTATGTTAATGGAAATTTAACAATAATGGAGAATTTCTGAGACATTTAAAGATTTACTCAGTCAAAAATATGCATTCCCATTTAAGAGACATAGAGCCTAAATAAAGAAGGAATCTTGATAGTCTGTTTAAAGCATGACCATAGGCTACTTTTGGTAGTGCTTTTGGTGCTTTTTTTTTGGTATTCAGTTTACACAATCACATCCAGACCTACTACAATTTCTGCAGTATATTTAGCCAGTGTATACAAGTATTCTTCACTGGAAGGTATAACAAAACTTAAAAATGAAAGTGTTTTTTCCAGATGTCCTTTTGAATATGAAAATCTTTTCCCAGCAGCTTTGTTACCAGTATCTTCTCCTCCAAATGGATTCAATTACATTACAGTGCCCTCACACATAGTCTTGGAGGACTTCATATTTTAAGCAGGTTAAAAACAAATCAGCCAAATCTTTCTGCCTTTGATATCAGTGAACCTTTTTCCTCCTGGTTTCAGTTGTGTTGGTGACCTAATTGGCTGGAAAGTTTTCAAGAGTTAGAGATATTAGATTAAAAGTTTTGTCAACAACATCTCTGAGATAAGGCTGGTAAGCTCCAGCATTGCTAGAGGCATCTACTGCCAGAACACTTAAGAGATCTGGACCTTATCTTCAGGCATTGGGCTTTTTGTTTGTTTGGGTGGGTTGTTTTTGGTTTTTTTTAATCTGAATTTTAACGTATGCCCAGAAAACCCAGTTTCCCTGTGAATATGCCTAAGCAGGTCAGCAAGAGAACAATCCTATAGAGAATAAAATTTTTCACAAAAGCCTAGCATTAGTGCGTTGCTTAAAGTTAGATATAGAAAGAAATAATAGAAATATGATACTGACATTAAATCTGGAACTATATTTTTAACCTTACACAAAGGATCTTGGACTACCACCACCAAGTTTCAAACAATAAACATAGACCTGGGCATAAGGCAATGAGTTGCTTGGGAAGAAACATGCTCCCCTTAGATCACTGATGTTACAGTATTAAAATTCTTGGGGATGAAAAAACTAAGGATAGTTTTTGCATCTTCAGACTTCATTAAAGTGAAATAGTTCTCAGAGTGCTGCCTGACCATGGTGTGGGCTACGTCCTTCATAATGACCCATGTTTGAGTCCCTGGATAGAGGAAGCTATGCCATTTTTAAGCCACCACCACAAAATTGCAACTGCAACCAGCTGTGTCAGCTTCTCAGCCATGTGGCTGTCAGGAATATCTCCTGTGTGTATGTGTAAAGTATGTCAATAGTGAACAGCCAAGGTGAGAGGTATTTTCTTGCTGTAATAATGTTCTTGAGCTAAAAAAAAATTTTATGGGAATTGTTCAATAATTGCTCTAAGAATTCTTTGAGCCCGCATACACTTTTAAATTAATCTGGTCATAATCCCATCAGGAACACAAACTCCTGAAAATAGAATTCCAGGTCCAGATACCACAAGGCTCAGCTTTAAGTAGTGGTTTTTTTGGCTTTCTAATGGCAATGAACTAGGCTTGTCAAAAATTAAGATCCAGATTACCGGGTCCTTAAATATCAAGAAAGGAAGAAAGCTGACATTTTTCCTTGCTTATTGAAATCTCATCCATATTATATTCAGAAAGTAAGTTTTCATTGAGAAAATAAAAAAAATAGCACCATGAAGAAGCTTGACAGTCCATACCAGTTTCATGTCTTGACATACAAATAACAGGTATTGACTGCTAATACGTTCATTTCGTATGTGAAGAGTCTTCTTCCTTGATCTTGGGAGAAATTGAGCACAAAATAACATGGTAAAAAAAAGTTTGGCTGGTGTGCAGGTGTGATTGTGCAAGGGAAAGGAATAGAAACAAAGCTGCACATTTTCTATCAGTTCCAGTGCTTTCTGCTGCCTCCTGGCTTTATTGACGGGATGTGAATGTCAGCAGGTCTCCTGGTACTGATAGGAAGAATAAAAGGAAGAGATTATTTTTTAAATTGTTTTTCTTGTTTTAAAAATAATGAATATAGATTACAAAGAACTTGTTTTATAAAATCAGCTATTTCCTTTTTGATTTATTTTATTAGGTGTTTGGTCAAAAGCTGTGTTAGTAAAGCGTGGATGCAGGATAATAATTTTGCTGGAAAAAGTAAGGATTAACTTAATGCTGGAACTTGTCTTGTTTAAGACTAGAACGTATGACTTGAAATCCTGGAGACACTTAATATTAAAATATTTTGAGTGCATGTGTTTTTATAGCTCTCTTGGTAGTCTTACCAAAAAAACTAGAACACAAAACCTGCAAAGCTGCTCCTAAAGGACTCACACGTTTTTCCTGGGAAGGTTAGTTACATTTCTACTCATGCCTGGTGCTAATCTTCTGAAGAGTATTGAAAGGAGCTTTGAAGTGGGAGCAACACAAATGCCCATATCCCTGGCGAGTCAATATATTCATTCCTCTGAATTCCAACTCAAGACTTTGGAAATGTTCATAAAAGGCTAAGACAGAAATGACAATTGTAATTGCATTCTTTAAGAGCAAGTTCATACCCATTTTCTGCCTAATGAGCATCCAAGATAAATCAAACTTACAGTGGTCCCCAAGTTTTGATATAGAGAGATCCTTAATAACCTAGGGCATAAGATAAAAGTGCAACTATAGTTACACCATCAAAACCAGGCCAAGAACAAGGTCTTGATCCTTTGTAATGGCTAAACATCAATTACCATATGCCATGACACTGAATTTCAGAAACCTTGATTTACTTGCTGATTTGTCAGTAGTTCCTATTCTAAACAAACAACTGCAAATTCTGAGTTGATGAAAATGTCACAATATAAATAAATGTTTAGATTATTAAATTGCTTCCATAATTCATCTGTGACATACAGTCACTACATCTTTAGCCCTGTATAAGAAGTTATTTAACTAAACATATTAATAGCGGAAGAATGGTGCTGGGAGATTAAGACTAGGAATTGAGCATATAATGCATGTATTAAAATTACATAATATTAATGCTCTTTTAAAGAGCAATTTCTGTAGAGGAATTTAACAAACATTACAACTTGCAAAAATGAAGGATGCAAAAAGACCAAACCCATTAATAGTGCTGCAATATTTTTTCAATACAAATTTGACAGCGTTTAATAGATTTGGCTTTCAGTTCTCCGTATTTTGTTACAGCAAGATCCATAAGGTCTTTTTCTGGTTAGGCTTATTCGCAGCTTAATTCAGAAGCACGTTATCCCGTATTTTCAAAGGAACAGAAGCTGCATCAGGAGTGCGTTTCACATCTTGCTTTTCCTCCCGTGGTGCTACACCTCTGCTGATCATTTTCTGTGCAAGCATTGTATATCTTTTTCATGGTATACTTTTTATTACCAAATTTCTTTCACTTAGCAAGTTTATGTCTCATGATTGCACACTTGGAACATAGATGTCAGTGCACAGACACTCAGTTGTTTTTGCAATTGTTGTGACCAGCTCAGGGGTTTAAAGTTCTTGCTGAAGCACAAATACTTCTGCACAGGCCATGCTGGGACCAAGGCTTCCTGATGGTGAGGCAAGAAAAACTGAAATAAAACGATCAGTGCAGGTAGGGCATAAAATACCCCTTTTGTACAGGAATGTTCTACACTACAATAGTCTGATAGAATTAACAAGGAGTAGAGAATACATGCAGATACTATAGCTGAAGGTCAAAGAGAGAAAGGATGACAATTCACCCTTCAGGATCTTTTAAAGATTAGAGTTTTCATTGGTTTAATATTTCTTCCTCCACAGCAGTAAACCAGTGTTAAGACAAGTTGAAGGGAGCTTGCCTATTGTGCATTCCTATGAATTGCCTGTCCCCATCACTTCACTGGAAAAACTCGTTTATGTGGCTATAACAATGGAAGAATCCAGCATATTTTCCAGCAGCTTTAAAGAGCTTCAACATAAATTTTCTTCTGTGGTGGTTTGTTTTCTTTTTTTTTTTTGCTAAATCTGAATGCAAATTAGAATTAGTAGAATTACTGAAACGCCTGTTCAGTTCTGAATCTTTGGTATTGCTTAATAGTTTCACTACTCACTGTAAAGCACAGCTTCCAAACTACACCATAAAAAACCTTCCAAGTTTTTCCTACTGTATGAGTGACATAAGAGCATGTGATATTGATATTTAATTCTTACCATGATGCCATCATTGCCATCAAACAAGAATGCCTTACAATAAAAAAGTATTTGTTTATTGCTCGTTATCAGGACAGCTCTGTCTGCATCTTTGCTTTTTTATGTTGAATTCTTTTACGGCTAATTCTGTGAGGATAGGATATCTTACAAACATATTTCACATTTCTCTACAGTACCTTCAGACACCTGTCACTTGAATTTCAACCGCAATGGTTGCTATGTAGTATGTGAACAGACAATTCTGATAAGGACTTCCTCGTTACATTGGCTGACTCTTGCCCTCTGAGAGCTTTAGCTTTCCAATTTCTTCCTCCTGTAAAAAAACTAATGAGGTCCCTTCTGTGCTGCTCCATACTGTCAGTCATTCTTCATTGCAGTGGTCTTTAAAAAGCTTTTCTGTCAAAGAAGTTGCTCTAAAGGTGTTAACTTGGCATACTGAAATAAATGCATTCATTCACCTTAATTATAAAACCCGTTTCTCTTTATAACTCAGTAAAAATCTATTTGAGTAAATAATACTCCAAGTTATAATCCAATTTTTGGCACACATTTTTCCAAACAGAATTCTTTTTTCTTTCATTGTCGAGAGCAGTATTGTTCACTATATAACAGCAATTATATTTAGTTTACATACTTTTTCTAATTTTGTATAATATTTTGAATAAATCAAAACTTACAAAAGAAATAAAAGAGGCTGAGAGTTGTGAAACCGTATAACCTGTGTTTCTTCACTAAAGACCTCTCAAAACTAGGCTTCTAATCTTTTGCTTTTGACACTTGTTATTTTACACTGACTTTGTACTAGCAAATTTTTTTCCCTAAGTGCACACACATACAATGAATAATGTAGAAGGTACAGTTAAAGAAATTTGACACATAAAACCCCTCCTGCCATTTTACAGATAGAAATGGCCACTTGAGCTTTGTGTCAATCAAAAACTGTTTTTCACTAAATGTTTGCTTTGATTAGGTTTCAAATGTATGAAGAGGAGTTGGTGAAGCATTCCCTGAGTTGTGTACAGGTAAAACCTTATAAAAGGAAGGCCTTGTTACCCTTGTAAAATCGTAATTCACCACTGTTACTTTGGCTAACTAGAAAAGGATTCTGGGTAATGACTCAGCTGGAATAGAGGTAGAAAATAAGTTACAGAACTGTAGAAAATAAGTTATATAATCATCATGTGTCACCTCGTGGGTTGTAGTGATTGGTTGAATTATGGTTGGTTGAATTATGGTTGTTGTGCTTTAATGGAATGTTACTAGTAAAGGCCTAATTGCTTAAAAAGGCCTGGTTTCTGGAATAAACAAGCTCCCTTTTGCACCTGTCTGAGGACTCTGTTGCTTCTTATTGTAACACCACTGTTTGCAGCATTTGGCTCTATAAAGCCTTGTGGAGGTCAAGAAAAATTTTAATGAAATGTTCTACTAAACAGTGTCATTAGCAGATTTTTTTTTTGAGAACAGGTCCTACATTGACAATGCCTTGTACATTAATTTGATGAGGACTAAACTATGTTGTCCTTTTTCTCAGTTTGAATTGTTTAATTGAGCTCAGTCACAGTTAGTATTGAAAAGGCTAGTACTTCCTATATAAACATTAAAATAGACATGAATGGCTTTCATTTTTTTTCTTGCAGTAATTGATTTTTTAGTGATTACACAGGCAGCAAAAGAAACCATCTCATCATTGATATAAAGTTCTGTCAATGGATTGGAGGGGAGATGGCTCTCAAAGCAAAATCCTACACAGAACATCTGAGAAACCTTTTTAAAATGCCAAGCTTCTATTTAAAAAGGCACAGGAATATACAGTAGGCAGTCTTGGTGAATTCAGTGTCACTGCTGGGTAAGAATGGGTATTTTCATAGCATTTGTTCACCAGTTCTAAAGAAATACTTATTTTCAGGTGTTGGGGAGGGTATTAAAAAAATCTTAATATTTTAGTTTTTATTAAAATCTTAATATAATAATTTTATTTATATTTCTAATGAGATCAGTGAAACATAAGGAAATCCAAACTTCCCCACCCTCACAACCCTCACTAGAACATGGGAGAACAGCTCACAGGGGGATGGCATTCTAAATCACACAAATAATCTTTAATTAGGTACATAAATATTGATAGATAAAAAGCTAGGTAATTCCCTAACTTTCAAAGATTGCTTTGAATTTATTCCTGAAAGTGCTCTATACTGTTGAAACTGTATTTAAAGTTCTTTATTCTGCTGTTGAATATATGCCCAGATCCTCATTACCTACTGACACAATAATAATGACTGGAGATATTGATTCTGGCTCCTTCCAGTCACCCCACATGACTCCAGTCTGATCTCCATAATTCCACTTCTTCAGTCCTGCTGTGACAGACAGAACTGGGAGGTCTATCTCTCAAGGGAAATGGGAGTGAGGTGCAGGATGAGCTACATGACTGTAAATTCCTTGACTTGCTGGAGAGGATGAGCCAACCATTCTGAGTATTTCACTTTGCTGGTTTAAATAATTTTCAAGGCTGTCCAAGTTTGTAAAAGGTACTTTTTGAAATTAAAAAAAAAAAATCACACCCCAAGAAATTAAAGGAGTGTTGCCCAAACTGCTCAACTGTACTTGCTCAATAAATGTGCATGATTGATCTCATTTTTCCTAATAATACACATAAAAATGCCAGCATGCCGCAGGGAAGGAAAAATGGGACTGGTATGAGGACCCCACTAAAAATCATTTTGTAGGACAAAAAAGCGAATCTGGTGATACAAGAAACACTGACTATTTTACACAGCCAAGGCCTATTCTTGCAGACATGAGAAGAAAAAAAACTGAAAAACAAAACAGGGAAATACAAAGGCAGAGTTCCACAGGATGTTGGAAGCAGGGAGGCAACATTCTAAATCAGGGAAACTCAGGCTGGCATAACCATAAACAGATGTATGCCAGTCTACCCCTGAAAATAATTTTGAGTGTTGGGGACACAGATATTGGCACGTCTGAAATATGTAGCATCAGCCTCAAACACATGGCAAAAGGTAAGGTGAATTAATGTGAAATTCATTAATATCATAGGCTGGCTTTGCATTAGCATGTACCGTAAACCAGCGGATAGAGGTATCCAGAGCAAAACAGCTGATGTTGTGGATCATCACCCAATCTTTATGCATTTTGAGAGGGTTTCTAGTCTAGCCCTGTGTGGTAGTGGGCTCAAGAACAGTTGCTACCTACTTGGCGTTGGATTTTTAATTAGTAATTTTAAATAGTACATTAAGTTGCCTCTGTTGAATTTTGGTATGTTCCAAATCCCCCTTTGTAAAAATCCCAGTTCTGTGTACCCTTTCTACCCCTCCCAAAGTTCCACCTACCTTTCCCAATTATGGGGTACCCTTCTCCCCTTTTCCAGCACTTTCCCCATCCATCACCCCAACTCCACCTCCACAGGTTGTCAATCCCTTTGAGACTTTACCCTCCTCTTTGGAAATCCCCTCAAGCCTCGATGCCCCTTCGGTCCCTGCAGATGTCTGTCAGGTGAGATAAACCCTTAGAATTGTGATCCCTCCTTGCTCTCCTCCCCTGAGCTAGCCTGATGGGTTGTTTGAATGTTAACACCCCACGTTCCACCCCCTTTTAAAAGGCTGTGTTAGCCCTGTGTATTGTCTATTTTTGAAGCGTATTCTGATTTCAGTTATTTTTTCATCATTTAGATTGTAAGAACTTCTAAAATATGTCTAGAAAACAAAAACCTTTGCGTTTTAATGGAAAAATCTGAGCTACAGTCTGTTACCTGCTCCCTACATGCTTCTACAGCAATATATTAATGGAAAAGAAGTTTTAGCTTTAGACAGTAGAAACAGTTACGCTTGATGAACACATGTTTCAAAGCTAGGGGAAAATGCCCGAGTTGCTGGGGTGACTGATACTTTTTCTATGTTACTTAATTTCAAGGTCAATGAAAACATGAGACTAGAAAAATTTCAGGGAAAAAAACATGGGGGAAAAAAGTGTGAAGACTGCATATTCTGTTCTTTGAAGAGAAAATTGGTAGAAAAATATAAACTACAGTCGGAATTATTTCCTTAAGCACCTCCTGGCTGATTCTCCTAAACTACAACAAAATTTGCCGTTTTGATGGAACTTACATTTTACAGCAGATATTTTGTGATAGTGAGACTTTTGCCTTTAGGAGACTTCCTTAGCTTCTCTGTTCTGTTTTGTTTCTTTTTGGGGAGAGAAGCAGTCCAAGGCTGAGCCCTTTATAGTTGCTGTCTGTCAAAGATCAAGCATTAGGAGGTTGGAGTAACTATAATTCTGTTGACTGAACAGTTTTATTTACAAGCACGTGCTGGTTTGCTGTCCCACTTGATAAGTTTGTATCACTGTCTCCAGAAAAGGACCTCCAGTCTCTTTCTTTATCATCTAAGGCAAAGCATACCTTGATATATTTTGGTTACTAAAGCAAACCGCTCTGCACACTAAAGAAAATACCAACAGTTTTGCAGTCATGGGGCCATTGGCATCCCCAACTGGTCAGAGAAATTCATGATACCACTACAGCTGAAGGTTTTGTCACAGAATTTTGGTAAAGCAATGTTATACATAAATTATTGTCTTGCAGCCTTAAATAATTTCAACATTTAGATGTCTTGAATTATTATTTGAATTACATATGCTAGTGAATAACACTGCTTTTAGTTTGCAAGGAGGAATGTATTTCCACTCTTGACAAGAGATCCCATACATCAGTATGGTTTGGGGGTTTGTCCTGAAAAAACAGAGCATATTGTCATGGCATCACACATGGCTCAGTATCAAAATATTGTATTGCATATTTTTCCTCAAACTCTCAGTTGATGAGATACAAATTAAAAAAGTATGAGAAGCACAACCCACCAAAACTGCTACAAAGCAATATTTTATAGTTCTGACTTTACAGTCCTTTATTACATTTATGCAACCAAGTTTTAGCTAAATGTTTATTGGTATTGTGAGGGTACATCTCATTTTTTGCTGATTGCAAATGATGTCTACAGAAGGCTTTTAGGGATCTAATTAGTCATAGCTGAAGATGGGTGAGATGAGCCCTGCCTTTAATAACTTAAAGAACAGTTATACTTTGAAAATTAATAACCTACTGCTTTAGTGGTTACCTTGCCACAAAATGGAAAGTCATGATAACTTTTTTGTCAGTCTGTAAAATATTGCTAATAATAAGATTGTGTTGTCCAAAGCCTGTGCAGTCTCATTCTCTTTGCTGAGAGTAGAGTAGACCATGGCAATCAAGAGGATGGTTCCATAACCATGCCAGCAAGTTACTCTCAAAAATACAGACCTCTTTTCTGTACAGCAGAACACAAGAGAAAAAGTGGCTTCCCTCCCAGTAACACCAGAAGCTGTTAGCCCAAACATTCCCCAAATTTCTCTGCTCTTGACTGGCAGCAATAAAAAAGACAAAAGGCTCAATAACCCTTTTTAGGGAACCAATACTGACCTAGGAGGTACTCTTTCTATGCAGACACATTTCCTAATTTTCATAAGGAACAGTTTAAGTTCTAAACCAAAACCAAATTAATATTGGGGTGTGGAATCTCAAAAGAGGAAAAAATGCATACCAATATCCCTGCAGCAAAGACTTGGTAAATATTCGAGTTTTTATGAAAACAGCAGTAAAGACTATTGATGCTGAATATGGCTCCATATGAACTTGGCTGCCATATCACATATGAGCAAGCCTCCCTGCTTTTATAAATTCTCAGTTTGTCTGAACAGTGTGCTGGGCAGGGACTAGACTGAGCTGTTACAACCCAGCTGAACTCAGCTCAGCTGGGCCAGTTACATGTACTGGGCAACTAATCCTTACATCTACAAAACTATATACAATACTATATTCATATATATATACTATATATATGCTATATTCAACAGTAAAAAAAAAAAAAGTTACATTCAAAAATATCACTTGGATCATCTTAGATTTTTAGAGACCTTCAGAAATTGTATTGCTAGAGCTCTTCTCTACAATAAAGGGCAGAATTAGATTACATATTTACATTCATTAATAATGTCCAAAAAATATTGATTTTCAATTTTTTGGGGTTTTGTCTCAATAGCCCAGTGTTTGTTTTGTCTGCTTCTGGGTGAAAACAATAATTTCCTAGAATAATATAAATATCCATGCAAACTATCAAAAATGTAGATTTGATGTTCCAAAGCTTGCCATATAAATATAACAATTGTGAGGTATTTTTCTATGAGTTGTAATAGGAATTGTAGTTGAATCAGCATGGTTCAATGAACAAGAAAAAAAAATTAGAAGATCATCAAGCAGCTCTCTAGCCATCATCAAAATTTCAGTCCTGCCTGACTGAGGGCTCTGCAAGGAAATTCAAAACATATAAATCATGATTTAATCTGTAACAGCCAAAAATAAGCAACACAAACGAGAAAATATATCAGGAGAAACCCACCTTAGAAGGAAAATGAGTAGAAACAAGGAGCCATGGGCAGAAGAACTTCCATGCACTCTACCCTGCTCTTCTATTGCCCGTAAATGTCTGCCACGAACACCCTGAGCTTCCATTTCCCCACGCAGATGTTCTGGAAGAATTGCACAGGTTTTGCCCATGTAATTTCAGTAGATATACAGCTATAATAATAAATAATAAATAAGAAATAATACATAAATAATTTTAAAATAGGAGGAAAATGCAGAAAAGTTATCTTTTGGATAAGGACTATAAAGGAGATGAGTAGAAACGCTAAGTTAAAAATCCTATAATTACATCCCTGTGGAGACCCCTTTGGGCCCCACAGAGCTGGTTTGTGCCCAGGATGCTTGTCTTCTCAATCTCTCATGTCGGGAAAAATAACAAAAGACTTCGTTGCTGCTTCAGGTTGTTTATTTTAGGTTATCAAGGATTCAGGAACACAGAGTCCTCACTGCGTCCAGGTGCCAAATGGCTGACGACACCAGGAGCAGGGAGATTATATAGTTTTATCATCACATAGGAAGATTCTACATATAATATTTTGTTTCTAAATCCAATAACTATCAATATTGTTAACATGTCTCTTCTAAACGAAATTCTTTCTACCAATTGCTACATGATAGGAACTGGCATCACAGAAAAGGGAAGAAGAAGGAGAAAGGGAAGAAGGAGAAGGGCAAGGGACAGACCCCCAAAAATCTCCATCTTAGTAATACATGAGGCAATTCCTAAAACTACAAACCCATTTTTCTTTGGCACATCAAACAACCAGCTTTTAGTCTCTTTGATGCTTGCTGATCACCCAGAAGTGGGGGCAGCCTCTCCCAAGGGCTCATTTCTATGGCAAAGCCCTCTTGTGGAGCTTCGGGGGTAAATTTGGTCCCCAGGAGAACAGGCAAAGCTGTTTGACTTTGCTGGTCTCCAGCACATCCCTTTGTTAATGATTGACCCAGTGTATTCCCCATGTCCATTTGCTATCCCTCACTACGCTTGGATTTTTAGCAACTAAGCAGGTCATGCGAAAATTAAATTTGAAAATGTGAATATCACTTAAATATTTATGTAGCTGTTTCTACAGCAGCCTTCAACCTCTAGAATGGGACAATGCATGCAGGGGAGCTCTGACAGTGCACTGCAGTTGAGCAAGCAGAGCTCCGTGCAGTGACATCAGCAGTCAGGAAGCATATGTTGCTTCCAACTGGAAGATAAAATCATCTCATGAGTCTCCTTGTCACCATCTCTCGAAGTGAGGAAGGCACTGGAGTAGGAGGAATGGGCGAATCAAACACTGTAACTGCAGGTGGTATCCAGCACCTGACAAGGCAGTGTGTTCGTTACCTTTGTTTTACAAACTTCTGTGACTTCAAAACCATATTTGCAGGAAAGTTCCAGCTTAGCACTGCACCCACTGAAGTCTACAGGATTTTGGGCTAATTGAGCTTCACAGGTTGCACTGTTCTCAGTCCAGATAAAGGCACCAAGACAGGGAGAGAAAGTAGATATGTCCAAGGTCACCTGAGAAGTCAGCAGAGTATTTGGCTTCCAAAGCACACAGCTTTGGCAGTTCCCCTAGAGGGACTCATTTAAGTTTAAGAATATTTATAAACCATGGCCTTAAGTGGATTCGGAAATGTTTGGCTGAAAAGGGATGGATTTAAACATGCTTTAATCTGAATATAGATTGAGATATTCTGACTCTACATCTTTTAGTTCAATCAAAGGCAAGTATTTAGAGAAGGACAGGTGAACTGAAGTTTTTCTTAGTGATTTTTTGTTAATTTTTAAAAATATATTTTATTGTTTCTTATATCTGTAAATATTTATTTCAGTTTACTCCCGTTCCTCTCATATTCACTAATTTTCCTTATCCACAAATAATCAGTATCAATGGCTTCTTAATGCACTAAACATTGTATAGTTTGATAAATTTTTTAAAGGAAAAAAGTATAGACCTTCAAGAATTTTGAGTAATCTAGAACTTCTGCTTACATTTTTGTCCTATCCAACTTTAGGAAAAATCATCATTACAAATCAATATTGTTACTTAAGAAAATATGAAGGCATGGGTAAGTTCATTGGTCAAAAAGGAACATGAATTGTCATTAAGAATATCAAACTGCAAGTCATCATTCTAAGATCTGAATCCTAAACATATCTTTTCTTCCATCTGCAGAGAAGGAAGGACAGTAAGTCACAAGATTATTTACTTGTTTTTGAAGTAATGACACACTACAATGCCAGGAGTACACTCTTCACTTTTCTCTGGGGAGAGCTGCCTTGTTGTTTAAGGACAGCTGATCTTGTTCTATGAAAGCTCCAGGAGACTGTAGATCTCTGGTCAAGACTTCACCTCAGCAGCAGCAGGGAGAGTGTAGGAGATAACCACATATGGTGCTTGTAGTGTGCAGAAAAATCCAGCTGTTGGAGGAAAAGAGGAAAAGCCTCTTGACAAAGATCTCATCAGTGATCATCACTGGATTTATAAGTTTTCTGTAATCCTCAAAAGATCCCAGTTGTGACCTTTGTTCATTTTGGTGGTTTTTGTAAATTCCACAATGGTTTTTTTTTAGAAAATAGATGAATATCCCATTCTTCCTTTCTGACATTAAACAAGACATCTTATTATTATTTAGGAAAGAGTCCTCCATTTTTGGATTTACAGATTAAACTTTGTGGTGATGTTTGGCAACAGCATGGCAAGGCATAATAAATTGTTTTCTCTGTGGATTAGAAAATCTGAGAAACTTGTCAGTAACTCAGTTTTCTGTTTGAAATACTGTACTTAAAGAGTTTAGAACTCAAGAGACAATCATCATCTCTAAGTTTCTGGTCATCAGCTATTTTACATCTTTATTCAATTTTTAATAGATAATGTGTTCAAAGAAGTGCCACTTCCAATTTCCAACACAGTTATAGAAAGAATATTCATATGTCTTTAATGGACACTGTAAGTGAGACCGACTCTTTGAAAATAGTGCAACTTGTTTTCATGTAGATTCTGAGTTGCATTTCCCTGAAAGTTTCTACTCTTTTTCCTCTTTCTACTAATTTTTTGAAAAGGAAAGAGATGACAAATAAAACCTTATTTTAAAATGAAAGAGGCATAAAAGAGAGTGAACTTTTTAATGTATCATTACTTGTCTTTTACAAAAACAAAACAAAACAAAAATCCACCACTAAGTGACAAGTATATGTCCTATGTTCTTTACTGTGGCTGTAAATTAAAGGGGGGAAAGAAAGTTAAGCCACTGAATTTTGAAATGTCTATTAAAGGGTTAACAACTTTGATATATTACTGAAACAAATTATAAATCAAATTGGAGTAATATATTTTACAAAATATTTCCATTTAATCACATGAGCAGGACTTGTAAATAACAGAGTTCAAAGCTTTGGAGCAGATGGTCTTTCTGTTTTAATTCTTCATCTGATCTGCTGTATGCCAGTAAATCTCTGAGTTTCATTTGCTTTATTCAAATCCCTTGGCTATTCAGGACACATTGTGTCAAAGCATTCTGCTGTGGAATTTCAGTTGTTTTATATATTCTTAAACCAAAATAAAACATATGTATGTTTTGCATGCACAAAGAACAACAGGATAAAAACTGCAAGACTGGAAAAAAATATTCCTTTCAGGTGACCTATTTAAATACTATATATATGTATATGTATACAAATACCAAAGGAATAGACCTGACTTCAGAAAGTGCTTACTAGAAATTTAAAAGCAAAAATAGTTCTAACTACTTTGAAAATCTTTCTCTATGTCAATTTTAATCCATCATTTATTAAATATATTTTACCAAATCAGGATTCAATGGCTTTAACTTCACTGCTACTAATCACTTGCACTAACATCAGGGTTCAAAGCATTACACAGAGGAGCCGTGCCAAGCTTGCTTTGGCTGTTTAGATTTAATAATATTTTTTTAAAGGCTATAGTTCTACATTCCTGTGTAACATGAAAGACATGAGCTCTTTTGGAAAACTTTATGGAGTCATAAATCTAGCTTGAAAAAAAAGTTAGCCTGACATCTTCCTTTTCCAAATGTGATGGTAAAATTGCGGAGATGTACATCACCTTATACTGAGTTACCTGGAGACGTATGTTCAAAGGCATCTTTTCTTTCTCATTTGAACAATTTGTTCAAGAATGAAATCATATGACCCTAAGACTCACTGGCACTATGCACATTCCTATATATAGCTTGAGATTTTCAAAGATATCCTCTTAAGTTAGGTACCTGAAATCCACAGATGGACTTATTTGATAAATGCATTATCCTTAGTCGTGTTTGGATCAGGTCAGTGGAATTCAGATGGAAAAGAAAAAAAGCAAGACACTTAGCTTTTTTCCTTCAAAAGAGCACTTTTGCTGATAAAAACGATTTGTATTTTCTTTCTTTTTTTTTAAGCATTTGTTTTGATAACACAATCAATAATGAAACAGCCTATTTGTTTGATATCATCCAAATATTTTTAGTGTTTACTATAGAATGACATGATAACTGCAATAACAGCTTTCAAAAGGAAAAGAAAAAATCTGGGTTACATGTGAGCACTGATGGACAGGAATCTCAGCCACGGAGGAAAAATAGTTTTGTCCTACTTTTTGAGCAGATGCGAATTAGAGAGAGAATGAACAACTTCCCAATTTTAGGTCAATATTTTCACCCAGTGAGAACTCAGGAAAACATATAATCGTTTGGCACACAGCAATTGTGTCCGTGGGGGCAAAGTGACAAAGAACATCATGTGTAACTTTTGACACTTTAGGAAACTAAAAACAATTGCCATTGTTTATATACAATCTAATATAAGTCAAGAAAACTATAGGATGCAAGGCTATATCTCATGGGCTCTGAAACTGCTTCAGTTTCTGACTTGCTCAAATGTAAGTGCACAGAGGTACATGAATCTCTGTCCATTCAATCACCCACTTTTCAGCCCACCTTTCTGTCCAGCTACCTATCACAGACACACACAAAGGGCAAATGTACTTACAACCTCTTTGTTCATGGGTAATGAAGGGGAAAACAAAATATCAAAGCTATGTTGAATATTTATTTGTTTTTGCAAACACATATTATTCATCTAAAAAAAATAGTTTAAGGTCATTGTAATGATATAATTGATGCCCTATTGACAGGGGAAGGAATCTAGGTGGTTTTACAGCCACAAAATGTCCATGTACTTTAATAAAAATTCTTTATGTTGTCTTTGTAAACTCAAGTGAGGACCTTAGTTTACTTGTTGGTTACGCAAAACTCTATCATGCTTCAGTGGAACAACAGAAACATAGTAAATTGTGTTAGCTAAGAGCAAATGAAAGTTAAAACACTGCATATTTTGAAAAAATCCCTCTTGACACTAAGACTCTTGTCTATGCAATAGTGATATGTAAAGTCACTGCTTATAATTTCCTTGGGAAGTGGGTAGATTTTTTTGTTCCCTACTTCTCTCTGCACTGCTAACAGCCTTGAATCAAAATCAGATGAGCTACATTGGAAATGCCAAGAAACTAAGCAAAAAGTCCATTGCAACCCTTTAAAATAACCTGTGGCTATTCAGTGCTGATCATAATGACTGCGTAAAGTTGTTGCACTAGGGCACTTTGATAAATAAAATTTCTATTTTCCGTGTGCTTAGGGAAATCATTGCAGTGTTAGGGCTGTTGTGTCAGGCACTCATCCAAAATGATTGCCACCTTGGAAGTTTCTGCCAGCCTTAGCTATGAATGTCATTGGTTTCTTGGGTCAAATCAAAAGCTTCTTGTGCTGTTATAGAGGCAAACAGATCATGTATTTCATGAGGATGCACAGAATGTGCAGTGTTTGGTTTGAAGATCTGGACAAGATATCTGCAACAGATATCTTAACAGATAGCTTAACTGTAATACAAGATATCAATTCAGGTTATCTCTGACAAGATATATGGATTGTGATCTCCCTTGGAGCAGCATCATAGGAGGGAACAGAAACTAAATCAGTGATGGCATTGAGAAGATAAGAGGGAAAGTAGATGGTATTTGAAATCCAGTAGGTGCATATGATATAAGAATTTTTTTTTCACCCCACAGATGTGCTGGTAGTGCTTTATAAAGAAGAGATACTGTTGACGAAGAACTTCATTTTATCTTTACATTAACGAGAGCAAGGAGAGCTGACCACGCTGAGCTCGTGGCAGCAGTGTCTTATATTTCTGCAGAAGGCTTGGAGCTGGCAAAAGGCGCTTTGAGCTAAAGGCACCATAACCTGTGCTGGGCAGGTGAGCGCTGCCTGCGCTCCCCCACACACTGACACCTCACCGAACCTGATGCATCCAACTTTCTCCTTGTTTCTCCGCAGAAGTGCCGGCGCCCGCCGGGCTCTCCCAGCTCGTTTTTCCCTGAGGGGAAGAGCTCTGGACAGGAGTTAAAGTGACGTTACCATGGGGCAGGACTGTGCCCCTGGGTCGCCATGGGTGGGGCAGGAGAGGGCCACGGCGCGTGTTCGGGGGGCGGCCGAAGCTCCACCCGCCGCGGGACCGAGACGGGGCTCCGCGGGCTCCGCCGGGGCCGGGAATGTCCCGACTGCGGTGCCCGGCGGGGCCCCGAAGGACAGCGAGACAGTGGGCAGGGGCTGGCAGCCCCCGAGCACAGCACTCGGCTGAGCCCCGGGGCAGCACCGGGCGAACGTGGAAGACTAAAGGCGTCCCGACTAAAGGCGTGTGGAAGTGGGGAAGAGTCGCCGGCTCCTGCAGCCGATCGATCTCCTACGGTTCTCGCCCAAAATGCGGGTTACCTGCGTTTAATTAGTATTGCACAGCATTTCTCTCCCCGTCTGGTTACAGCCATGGTCTGCTGCCAGGTCCCATACAGTCTATAGGCACACGCGCGTAGTGCTGCATCCTCTATACCCCTTCATTCATATTTATGCCGCGACTAAACATTCGATCAAAGGTTGAACGCTAACGCAGATCGGTTATAATTTTAATGTACGACTCTTAAAATAGACTGTTTTGTAAACTGCAAGTGTCTATAAAAATGCTCAGCGCAGCCTCCCCCGGCCGCGCAGCCTCCCCCCCGGTAATAATAATGCTGCAAATTGTAGAAGGATTTGTGTCTGCAGCCAGAGAGAAAGGGATTAGGACGAGAGCACTGGAAGTTAAATTGTGCTGCATATAAAAAATGGGCGGATTGGTCTCTAGATGAGAGCTTGGTACCACCTTCCTTTCTAAAATAAAATCTCTCTGGCATGAAGTCACAGCCTATTTCACATCCGGTTTACCCTGGGACGTATTACTACTGTCTTGATAAAGAGAAAGCTTTTGTTGTGTAGCGGCGGTTGGAATATTGGGAAGCGAAATTTGGGTGCCGAGCACCCGGAGGAGCGGAGCAGCGGCGGCGATGGCCGAGGCGGAGTGAGCAGCGGAGCGGGAGCCGCGCAGTCTCCGCGCCGGCGGGCGGGCAGCCGGCAGGGCAGCGCCTGGCAGCGGCGCCGCGGACCCGCGCCCGAGGGCTCCGGTAAGGGCGGCTGTCGGCTCGCACCCCCGGACGCGCACTCGGGCACACACACGGACACACATCCGCACCCCTCCGGCTGCGGGCACCGCGTCCAGTCTCGCGGGCGGCTTCTCTCCCCTCTTTCCGCAGGTACCGCCGGATCGGGGTGATTTTTTTTTTTCCCCTAGCCCTCCAGCTTGAAAATCCGCAGCGATCCATGGGCATTGTCAATTTTCTTGTTTATTTATTTTGTACCGCGGACTGATTTCCACCGGTCCCTCGCAGAAAGGTTTTGGATTTGGGTTTTTCCCTCTCGCGGGCACGGTTGGAAGGGGTGGCTACTCCGGGCAGGGGGATGCAAAGTTGAAATGCCGGGAGGAAAACAAGTCTCGATTGGAGCCTCAGAGAGGAGCAAATCTCTCACCGTGAGTCAAAATGCATCAAAATGCCCCCCTTTTACCCCAATTTTGTTTTTAATTATTCCCCCCCCCCCCCNTTGAATGGGAGAACCGGCGCTTGTTTCTCAGGCGGTTCGGGTGGGGGAGGACGGGGCTTTAACGCTCATTCAAAGTCTTAGTTAACATCTGCTTTTTCCAGCTGCAGGAAACTTTCCTTCTTCGGGATTTATATTGCCTGGATGGGTTTATTGAAGCAGAGGGTGGTGTTGGGAGGCCGGGGGGGTGGGGGGGTGGTGGTGAGCGTAGAGCTCAACAGATCAAAATAGTTCAGAATAATTCACTTCCCTTTCTTCATCCCGAGGAGCCTTTTGCAAAGGCAGAAGTTGGCAGGACCGGGAGAAGGTGATTTTTAATGTTGTCTTTCCCTTTGTAAGAGGGCTGATTACAGGGCAAGCTAAATGCAGTCTCGTCCCTGAAGATCCTTATCCATACTTTCCTGCCACATACAGCTCCTTATCCAGTTAGATGAGCTCAGCCCCATTCAGTGCTTATCTGCCCATCATTTGGCTATAAACGCATTAATTATATCTCATTGCTTACATACCACTTTGTAACGCTTTTTTATTGATTTAAATTATCCCTGAGAGTGTGCAGTGAATTGGGGGAGCTTTATTTAAAGCTACAGCAACATTTCTATGTACAGTGCTTCATTTTCTCAGGCACATAAAAAACCCTCCAATTCACTGTTGGAGGAAAATGCAGGCTTCATATTTGTTAACTTTATTTAATGTAGTGAATCCTAAAAATCGACTGTGTTCCAGTACACATTGAATTCATATATAAAGGGATCTGCAACATCTCTTGGGCAATTAGTTGAATCTGCAACACTGATTCCACAAATACCAGCTAACTTTTTATTTTATGGTTTATTAGAAAGCAGAAGAAACTTTATGAGTTGTGTTACTTGTTCCTCAAAGGTAAACTGAGAGTAAGTCAGTAAAGTCTGGAGATAGTATAGAAGATGTTTGGAGAGGAGGAGAAGGCTGCTAATGCTAAAACATTTCCTAGCAGCATTCAGAGACTGGTAGGGATTTAGGAGATGGTGTGTAGGTTGTCTGCACATGGTTTCGTTATGAATTGTGCCCTTTAGCCCTAAAGAGTGCCTATGTAACAGCAGATGACAGAGTTAGAATCTGCTCATTTTAGTCCTTTTCTGATGTTGTATTTCAGGAAAGAGGATGAAAGAATTACACTTGGTTATCTGGAAATGCTGTGGAGGTGCCTTGACACATTTTCAACACGGGGAACTGAGTAAGAATTGCCACAGAGTTTGGGGACAGCAGCTTTTATTTGTAATTGTTTTTGTTAAAGTTCAAGAATAATGCAAAAAGAATACACCCTTACCACAAAATAAACCTCGTCCTCAGTCTCTGGGTCTAAAAGTAAAAGGTAACCAGGACAAGAGCCAAGGCCACGCGCCTGTATTGTGAATGGCATCAGCTCTACTGTGATGGTCATTGCCCAACATCAAATTATTCTGCAGAAGTTTCCAATGTCAGATTTTTTTCCCCTAACACCTGTTTTAATGTGGGGGATGTTAATGGTTATTTTCCTTCTAGTTCCAGAGTTCACCATGAAGAGATTCCTGGTGCTTTGTGACTGCCTCTGGGCCTGGAGCCTCCTCCTGAATGCACTGACTGAAAGAAGGTAGGGAGATATGTTTAAATTTTTTATTATTTTAGGAACATTTAGTTTACTGTAGCAGCATAAGACAAATACTGCATGGGCTGCACTACTACTGAGTGTATTGGGGGAAGTTAATCCGTGTTCAAGTCCCAGCTAAATCTAAGGGAAGTTTAAAAGAAAACTACAATTTGTTTGCATGAAACTTTTTTGTTCAATATGGTGAAGAAAATAAAGCAAAAACTTTCTGAAACAAATTGAAACTAAACTAACTCTTAAACATCTATGCAATTTTTTTCTATTCTTACATAATGACTACTCAGAAATACCAGTTTCTTGAGAGGGGAAAAAGGTATAATGAAGGGGGTTTTTTAATCTCATGTAAGCGCTTTTAGTAACTTTATTGTGTGTACAAATAGAGGCATAATTTCACTTCTTTATTGCTCAGGATTGTGTGATTATTTAGTAGTTGTATTGAAAATCTGAAGCAGACCTTCCTGGTGAAGGGAGACTGCTTGCATGAAGAAGAATTTGTAAGCTCAAAGCCCATGAAAGATGTTTGAAAGACCATTCTGCACTTGTATTTGTGGAATATTTGTTGAAATCATAATCTAAAAATAACGTTAATATTAAGAACAATTTGTAATCATAAAACACCTCATCGAACAACTAGTAGCTTAACTAAAGACTATAAAGCAGTTTGGAGTATGCTTGAACTACTGCCTGCAATTCAAAATTCAGTGAAGACATTTAACATTACTCTCAGATATATTTTTGTATTATAAAAAGCATTAATGTGCTTGTCAGTGGTGTTACCTAATGACCAGAATGCAGTAGAATGTTTTGGTTGTCATTAGTGATCCTTAAAAGATCTATTTGTGCCTTGATCTCAACAGTTAATCGTGTCTTGTTATGCATTCACAATTCTAGAGGAACTTATTTTCTGACTGCCTTGAAGATTTAAAATTTGTGTGGTATGGGCAAAATATTAAAAGAGTGGGTGATTCATGTAACAGCTGCTGTATTGAATAATGTTTAAGAAACAAGACCTTTATTTTTATAATATATTAAGGCAACATTTGAAGTCTTTCTAAAGTACTTAATCTAACCTAGCCAGAGAATTTTGTTTATTCTATAGATATGTGCGCATGTATCTATGTACATATATTTATTGTAGCTGTAAGGGGTGCATGTGCATTCTTAATGTGAGAATTAAAATGCACTGGACCAGAGTTTGAAAATCCAATGGTGTGTCAGGATTGTGACCTGTAGATGGAGTCCGTGCACAGTTTTTTATGAGACTGGGGTTTAATGCAAAAACCTAATTGCATACAGTCATTTTTCCCTCAAAATGTACACACCTTACACAAAGTTGATGTGGGTTTAAAGTCATTTTGTCATAGTTAGTTGCCTTACTTTCCCTCTAGAGTGCTGTTAATGCTTTATGATTAAAAACAATTGATAAATTAGATAAAGTGTCTCTGATAGAGAAAGACAGTCTTCCCATGTCACTCCTGTTATCATAAAAAAGCCCAGCACTAGGATTATTTTAATATGTGTGTTTTGAATGAGAAATCACAATCTATCTGGAGTTACAGTCTACTCCATATGTGCACAAATGTTCAGAATCTTCCTGTTGTGACCATATGTCAGTTAAAAACCCAGCCCTCATGGTGCTTTTTACCTTTGCTAAAATGGTGGGAAGAACAGGTGAAGGCACTGACAAATGTGACTCCCAGCATGGAAGTGGTGCACTGTATCCAACTGCACTGCCTCCAGCCCCTCTTCCTGATGCCTCCTCACAAACATACTCATTTATTTACCATTAACATTTCTGAAATGTTTTCGTATCCTTTTTCCACCTTAATACTGATGACCTTCTGCTATCCTTGCGATATATATAAAGAGCAGCTTTTTTTCTGACAATGAATGTTAATATAAAATTTAATCCACTGAAGGTTGAAATTTTGGGGAAGGTTTATGAGGAAAGATCCTTTAAAAGATAAAATGCTTGCTAGAGAGAGCAGGAGAACTTGTTATTTGGTAACAGAGGAATCATAAAAAAAATTAGTGTGTGACTTAAAATTCAACTGTAGGTATGATAATAAATATAAATCAACCTCTTTTTTATTACATGAAGTTGTATGATATGGCTAGAGGAAATTTATAGTATTTTTTTAAACAGAGATTTTGCCTTTTCATTAGAAATTGGGATTTATACGCATTAAAACATCACACCCTGTGAAAATAAACCAAAAATTATTAAAAATTCTGTGGATGTCAGTCCTGAAACTGATTTAGATTTGTAGTGTTTTAACCTGTGCTGCAAAATAAACTTGGAAGCATTTTCAGAGTACCTGTATTCAGGGTATCCTTCCTCCTCTCTGTATTTGATCCAAGTGGAATGTAAGCGTAGGATACACAAAGGATATCTGACTGATGCAGCTCACAGAAAAATTATTTCATAGGTACTTTAATAGAATCTGATAATTTCATGTGACATAGTATTCCTCCTGAGAGGGTCTTTGGTGGTTAGAGCAGGAAAGACTGGCAGAGTACCAAGAACCATGTACCCTGAATGGAAGACAGGCTAGCCAGTGGAAGAATCGCTTCTGTCACTAGACCTGATCCTAAGGAAATTTTTGGTGCTGCACTCTTTTTCCAGGTCAGTAGTAATATGAGCAACAAGATGATGTTTTGAAAAGCACTTTTGCTTTTAGCCCTGATGACTCCACATGTTTGTAATGGAAGTCTTCCCAGCAATGAATGAAAAACTGCTACTGTGTTTGGATTTAAGACACGTGTAACCTATGATTAAGAAAATCATCTGTGACAGGCTATTAGGTAAAGGTCTCAGATTTAAGAAAAAGGTTGATTCTGGTGTCATCTACAGCAGACAGAAACCATTAAGCCTAAGGATTTCATTCTGGTTTGTATTGATGGAAGTAAGATTTTGGTAGCTGAGTTCAAGGAGCTTTAATTTTATCCTTCTTCAAGCAATGTTTCAGGACCTTTGACTGAGTTAGAGATATACATAGGGGTCTGTAAGGGAAGGTTTGTAGACACGAGAGATTTTCATATCAACAGGTAGTTTTGTTACACATTTGAAAGGCAAAGATGGAGATATTCCTCCAAATCTAACTGCTACAGGAAAATAAGAAATAAAAGCAAAATTATATATCAATCTGTGAAAATGCACATTCACGCAATCTACTTCTGTATTTATAAAGAGGATATCTCTATTTTTGTCAGTATTTGTCGGTGTTTTAAATCACTGTATCTTTCTTTGTATGCACACTGTTTATAGCTATTATGAATTAAACACATTACTCTTTGCTGACAAATGAGCATTTTCCTGAGAAAAACACATATTAGCACATTATAAACATTAAGCAGTAATGAGATAAACATTAAGGAACTGATAATCTACTTGCTCACCATTTATAGAGGAGCACTGATTTTTTATGATTTTTGAAAACTTAGAATTAAAGGAGAAAATGTAATCGTGCAAGAACTCTATAAAGCACTACAGTTTTGTTATATGGAGGAGGTTATGTGACCATAAACCAATATAAGCGAGATTAAACGGATTTTGGAATTACCGTTTTCTAAGGTTATTGGTGGATTACTGTTTTTCAGTGTTAACTGTTGTATATTTCAGCTATGGACAAACCTCATCACAAGATGAACTTAAAGACAACACCACAGTGTTCACCAGAATATTGGATCGTCTTCTGGATGGTTACGATAACCGCTTGAGACCAGGACTGGGAGGTGTGTTGTATTATGGTTCTCAATATTACACGCTGGATAAAAAAATGAGTTAAAACATTATTATTTATATTATAATAAGTATTATAATATACTTATTTTAATTCTGGTTATGCTGATATATAGCTTTTTTTTTTTTTTCCAAAAGCCATGCCTTCCCTGTCTTTCACATACTTGGTTTTCTCACACTTATACCCAAAAGAAGAAGAAAATGGTTGATGAATCAAGAAGATCTCTGAATGGGTAGTAAGACTTTGAATGTATAAAGAATAAAAGATAAAAAAATGCAACCTGTGACCTGACAAATGGCAAGTTGATGAATGAAGCATAAATAGCCAATATATCTATGACTCTTTTCATAAGAGGATTTGGTTTTTTTAAAGTGAAAGTATCAATCTATCCTACTAGATTGTCTCAGAGAAGTTTTTAAGATTTTTTTTCTACTTAGGTACGTAAGGATTAATTTCTGTAACATTTTTTCTTCACAGTTTGATAAAAATGCCTTTCTTCTTCTGCTCTTGGTGCTGAATCCAGAGAAAGGCATAAAACCACATAGCAATTATGTCTTTATAAAAACATTCTTACAAAACCCAGTCTTCATCAACATTTCTGTGTTCACTCTTTGAGTCGTTCTACTGTGACATGATCCCAAAACTGGGTCTTGTCTATTCACAAACATGGAAATTCTAAATGGACAAGCATGAATCTACAAATCTGTTCTTTCCAGTGCATGGAAAGGTTGGCTTTACTTCTTTCAGATTTTTTTTTCTTTCCCCTTTCGGACTCTTCAGGTAAAATAAAACAGAGCAACCCACTCCACAAAATATAGTTCTGACTATTTTCCTATCATCACTCTCAGAGGAACTGCGATATAAGGGGTATTGCATTAAGAATTCTTATATCATCTCCTGTGGATGAAATGGAAGGTGATTAAGCGTAAAGTTATTCTGTGGTTTGAGGCTACCATCTTGCAACTGTTCTTGAATTGTGAGCCAGGTTCTTCAATAAATTGACTTCACTGATATTGAGGAATGGTTAAAGATAAAATTCTGTTTTAAAAGTATTAATTAACACATATAAAAATTTCTTGGTCTGTAAATCTTTGTGTGCAATTTCAGGTAATATATAACAAAATAAGAGTGATTTTTCACTTTTATCTACCAGTATTATTCCCTGCTTTCTTGTGAACCCTTGATCTAAGGCAGATAAATGCTCCTTTAGTCTTTGTTTAATGGAACTGTAGAGTTCAGTCAGCTACTCTATCACAGTAAATAAAGCATAGAAGGCAATAAGTAAGTGAGACTCTGTAAACTGTGTAGAGTCTGGTACATGTCTACAAGAAAAAGCCTCAGCATATGATGATTTCTTATATGAATTTTATAGCTATTTTGATTTGTTTAACAGATACTAGAAGAGAAAACAAAGGGAGATGCAGGGAAATATTTACTCTGGATTGCAATTTAGAGAACTAAGGACATCAGTATAAACTCTTATGTCTGTGTCTATCTATATGTTTCTGAATGCAGACTTCAAAGGTGCACTCATGAAAGAATCATCTGGTCCAGTTAAAATTTACTTGTAACAGAAAGGAAATTAATCTCTTCACAAAGTTAAATAGCAATTTATATGGCTTTTGAAAGCAGCAATGAGTGATGGGAAATACAGGTTGGAGGGAGGGAAGGATTGAGTAGTTTCTTTAACTAGGGGTTAGAGTAGTTTGAAGAATCTTTGCATCCTTCCTTTTTTGAATTGTGTTACCTGTTCCTGCCTGTAACCAACAACCTCGAATATCACAATTTTTCTCCTATACAGTATACTATATTTTCAGTGTCAGTTCGGCAAATTTTTCTCTTATGTTTGTCAGCTTTGAACACTAGAAATAAGAATACCATGGCTTTAAAATAATAATCCCACATCTGATTAAATTGTGGGCAGTAAATTAATGTTTGAGATCGAGTATAAAAAGAAGCAGATTTACTCTTCTGACTATTGAATAAGGCATTATTCAAAAGGTATAAATTATAGATTTCAAAAACTAGAGACAAATACCTAGGCTGATGTTTTCAGTCCTGGTAGCAATTTATAATGAAGGGTGTGCTCAGGAATTTGGAAATTCATATCTTCAAAACCTTATTCCTAAGGTATCTAATTCTGAGTGGAGCACCTCAGGATGACTCAGTTTTTATAGTTGATCTAGATCCTTGGTATAATGGGAAAATATATTGTGAAATGTTCCATGCATAAAAATATCCAGTGAGAAATCTAAATCAATATATCAAATATAGCATGGGTTTTGGAGTTGGAAGTTCAATAGCCTTCCATGACACCATGACTTGTTACTGGAAATTTTAAAATGTTTGGAAAAGCAGTGGTTTCATTTTTCTTCCCAACATCAGTGATGGTTTCTTGTTAAATATTTTGATCAGAACTCAGCTTTTTATCCACTCTGAAGCAAAAGTTAAGAAATCTACCAATGTAACAGCATTTTTGGATATATAGAATTAGCTCTAAAACTCATTCCTTCCATTTTAACTGCAATGTAGCTATTGGCGGATTTAAGAGACCAAAGAGCCTCATCATATATTATGCTGATAAATGTTATGCTGTTAGGCACAGTATAAATCTGTGTATCACTGAGTGCACTATAGCACTCTTCCAATCATCCAAAACTGTCTATTCTGTTCTTTCTATGCCTTCTGAGATACAGCAGATGAGGTAAAACAAAGCATGGTGCAGTTTACTTTGTCCTACAGAAAAGGGCACATTGCAGAAAACTCTGGTTGTCCTGGTACGACCTCTCCTCCTGTAATGCAGTTTTTTCAAATCTCTGCACCTACAGAAACAGAATTGTGTGCATGAACAGAAACAGAAAAGAGACCAATTTCTTTCTCACCTTTGGAATAAAAGGTAGATGATAGAGTTTCTTCAGTAAGACTGTTTTTCCTTCCTTGCCATTAGATGTATGCCTGAAGAATTCAGTGATGAAGTATCTTTTCTTACTGAAAAATTGTAATGAATTGTGAAAGGGGTTTGATCTTGATCTTGGCCATACTTATTTAGAAGACTAAATTCATCCTTTTTGAAATAAACACCATGATATTTCTCAATCCCAAAGTGCAAACATCCTGTTAGTGAGATGAATAGTTTCACTGTTTGGTAGAACTATTCTGGTGCAGCTGATGAGGTACCGTGAAGCCAAGAACAACCTTCTGGAGAGATCTCATTACAAAGAATCCTTGTAGGAATTATAGTGTGTATTCATGGGAAAGCCAGGGTAAAAGGTGGAGCATTAAGATAATGAAAAATTTAGAGGTGCTGAATTTTGAATCCCTCTTTGAGCATGCATAGAATAAGTGCTAGATTAATATTAATTCTGCCTTTTTTTATATCTTCCTTTGAGGTATTAATTCAAAAGGAAAACTTTTTAAAAGTCGTATATGCCCCATAAAGAGTATGGGAATGGAAATGATCGTTCATCAGATAACCCAATAAGGCCATATCTGAAATTAAATGAGAAGCTCTGAGCATTTCAGCATTAAACAAGGGGGAAAGAAGGAATTATTTCTTATTAACCAGAATATTAAACAATGGAGTTGGTGACCCACAGGGAAAAATTATAGTGATTGAATATGATTATTCAAAAAATGGCATAGTAGATAAAATTAATCTGATTCTTTTTTAAAAGAGCATGGAACACCATATTATGCTTTAGCACCTTTGCACTTCTTATCAATAATTACTGATATAAATTATCTTATTTACTTCTTTTGCCTCCTTTGTGTCTGGGTTTAGTCATTTAGTCAGCCACTGCTAGGAAATAGCATCTGTTGTACCCATCCATAAACATGAACAAGTAGTTACATTTAGTTATTTATGCATGGAAAATAGAACTTCCAAAATAAATGTGAATCATAGTAGAGGACACCTATTGACTCTATGAGAGGATAATAATTTAAAAAAGCAAGGAGGAGGATTTGCAGAGAGTAACATATTGAAGCTGAAAAGAGGAAATCATGTCAGACATTAGGGGAAAAAACCCGAGGGAAGTCACTGAGGTAATGGCATAATTTTCTGTGGGAACTACCTGGGCTGTAGAACTAGAAGTGATCAAAATGGCTTAAATAATAAAGATGCAGATCTCTATTCAAATACACAGTCCTGAAAAAAATGAAGGATCAAATAGTGCTGGGAAGGAGTGAAATAAGAAGGAAAATTCACTTCTGTATGTAGTGGTCTCTCCTAGTAAAGCACTGTGTCTAGAGTGGGAGTTAAAACAATTGAAGAGCGATGAAAAAGGGTGGGAAAAATAAGTTCCTCAGGTAAATGTATATGCCATTCCCTTTGATTCAGGGTGGTCTTCATGTGGGGCATAGAGATGATCCCTGGGTTGTCACCACAGCAGGTTTGAAGTGTCACTGGGGAGATGGGGAAGACTTACTTGTAGGACAGGTTGTATTTGGTGATGAGATTCATTAACATGAGATACGGGGCAGCTACAGATTTCT
This sequence comes from Vireo altiloquus, assembly GCA_013396875.1. Lineage (NCBI taxonomy): Eukaryota > Metazoa > Chordata > Aves > Passeriformes > Vireonidae > Vireo > Vireo altiloquus. Next base: position 478,447 of record VZRF01007981.1, read on the forward strand.
AAGACTTTCACCTTTGCATAGCACATCTGCCCTCCCTCAAACTAAAGGATACCACATGCTCTGCGACCTTTTAAATTAGAATAATTGTAAATGTGTCTTATCCCTTTGAGAGAGGTTTTGTAGTAGAAAGGTTAATACAGAACAAACAACAATGGGTTTGATTTTACAGACCAGAATCTTCCTGAATTAAATTTGGTTTTATTGTTGGGTTGAATGCCCAGTAGATCACCCCAAGTGTTGGAGTCCAAGATATTTGGAAAACCCCTCAAATTGCCCTGGAGGGTCTGGGACCCTTCAGGGGACCCCACGAGGACACAGTCTTTGATTTGTGCCCATGGGAAAAGCTTCCAACACTTACGGATGAATTAAGAACATTAAAAATATAAGATAGATTATAGTTTAGTTTATCACAGGGTGAAAATTTGTAGTTTTGCGGTTTGTAGTATGGAAGTAAAAGGGAAGCAAGATGGAGGTTTTTGGGTAGTATTCAGAGTTCTTCTTTTACTCCTTTTTCTGCTGTGACAGTGGCACAAAGACATGGGTAGAATAGATTTGAGATAGGGGAAACGTGTTAAAAATAGGTGATGGTTATTGGCACAAAATTATAAATATAGTACATTTTAACAGTTAATTGGTGAAAAGTCTCTAAAACAGCACTGCATTCTCAGTTTTGAGGTCTTGCAGCTGGAAATTTAGAGCGCAAAGCCCAGGTTCAGGGAGGCTCTCTAAATTTGAGATAAGAACTTGAATAAACAACAAGAAAAACGGAAAACTGTGAGTCTGGTTCCTTTTTATCTGGTATGGGACTTTGATAGAAGAAGAAAAACCCCTGTTTTAAGGGTGCGGCTGCATCACCAAGTAGATTATCAACTTGAGTATTGAACAGAATTATACTTATTTTATGCTATTAGTCAAAGGTATTTGTTGCCATCTCCTGTGTGATGTTTATCAAAATTGAGTGGGACTGTCCTTAAGTGGAACGTCAGTCAATCTCAGGCAATTCATTACTTCCTCAGAGTGGAAGGGATGGGAAAATGAACCTCATGGTATTATGTTAATTAGATTTTAAGATTCAGTTGTATGAGAATGCTATATATAAACATGACAAAATTTCCTCTTTGTTATTGAGGTCCAAATGGAAATTGTTGTATTTTAACATACCTGAGCTAATATAAAGTTTAGGGAAAATAACCAAAAAGTATGCTTAACCAAGAAGTTAAACTTAAATGATTCTACTCTAAATGAAAAGACCTCACCCCTACACATAATTCTATAAGTAAAGAAGGACCAGATGCTACACTTTACTTTGAAGGAGCTGATTTTGGTCTCTTTTTTCCACTCTGTAGGCACCACATTAATGTAAGACAACTGTAAAAAGCCTTAGAAAATCCTAGGAAAATTGATTTAATACAGAATTAGGGAGGTAGGTAGGATATGAGCAGGTAGGTAGTATATTAACAGCTTTGAGCTGTTAATTGGCACGTGCAAGTCCCAGTAAATCCAGTACAGACTGCAGTGGGTGTTCACAAGACAGCTCCCTCTCCTTCTGTTTGGTCTCTGGTCTTACTAAAGCAGCAGCAGCACAGAATTCCTGTGAGTGTATTTGTTGAGGTTCTTCGATCAAAATACTTCACAGGACACAGCTGGGCTGATTAGTCTAAGCATCCACTGTACAAGTATCAAAATTCATTTCATTCAAAGCCAGAGGGAAAGTCTCCCCTATATTAATAATTATAGCACAGACATACACAAGACATGCAGGAAGAACAAGTGCATTACCACAAAATGGAATTAACTTAAACCACAAAAATATGCAATTCAGATAAGCCTTGTGCTCAAATAACAACAGGTTGTAAAGGGAAACAGTTAATGTATGCTCTCTCCTGATAAATAGGCTTATTTCCTGCTATTTAAATAAATCTGTATTTCTTATTTTGTTCTCAGTTTATAATCCAGTCAAAATTCTAGCAATAATGAGATCCCTGGGAGTTTAAATCAAAATATTTATTGTTACTAATTTTGAGTTTATGCTATTCTAGCATCATTAGCAAAACACAGTATTTGTGAACAGTAAAATTACAGTAGTTGATGTTGACTGATGCTTTCATAGCTATACGTGGGTCAATTGCCTAAAGCTGTGTTCCAGAGTGTCTGGGTGTGGTACTTAGCTGCTTTTTTGCTGCTCGGTAACTACTTGGACCCTGTGGTTGCCTTTTAGTAAAACCAGTAAGTCATTAATAATTTCCTTAGGGTTTTTTACTGAAATAGTTACATGTTCTACAGATATCTCTATGTTACTTACTCCTGGTTCATAAGATAGATGTCATGGTCAAGAGACCATGATTGCATCTTTAATCTTGCATTATCTTAATGCATCTTTAGAACTGCTGGATTTCTCTTCAGCAGTCATGTCAGCTCCTGACCTGAGACTGTTTTGGTCAATGACTAAGACTTTTCTCTGATTCTCAGGGATATTGTGAAGGTTTTGAATATACCTCAGGATGTGTGGTTCTTGAAAAATGCATTCTGAGCATTTGAAGCACAGTTTAAGCCTTCCCATGGAAATCAAGATGCAAATTGAACATGGGTAACCTTGATTCTAAATATATATCCTAACTGTATGAGTAAACACATATGTCCTGTGCAGGAGTGACTCACAACTTCTGAAGCACTTAACAAAGCACAGTTGAATCATCTAATTAGTAAAACAGTAAACAAAAATTTCAGAACTTTCTATGGGTTTGGAGTGGCTAATCTTTTTCTGTGTTTTGATACACACTTTTTCATTGGTCTTGAAAGTGAGGTACACACCAAAGAAAGAAAATAATTCAGTGGTCTGTACATTGGTTTATCTGCATTTGAAGTGATTAGGTGCACAGCAAAAGTGTAATCAGTGTGAAGATAACATGTTTTCTAAATTCACAATCTGATTTGTTAAATTTTCATGTGACTTACGTGCCACTTAAATTATTTTCAACATTATATAGAAATAAAAAGCATCGCTTATTTTTTCACTCCCTTAGAAATCTTCCTTCTTGGTGCAAAAGTCATAAGTTTCTGTTTTGTGTCCTCAAGTGATTTCCTTGAGCCTCAGCCTCTCTTCTATGACTACGTCTCCCAAAACCAGAACTGAGGATAGCACAACATGATATGCTGCTGACTCAAAGAGCATATTCTGTGTTTGTGCAAGGCAAACCAGCTGAATTATATTAAATTCAGTCCTTTGCTCAGAGCTGAGACTCTTAAGCATCATCTTTTTGTATCTGAAGAGCTTCTGGAATCTTCTCTCTCCCGAAGTGCCTAGGAGGAAAGAAGACAGAGGGGTGGGGAACAAGGATGAAAGATCTTTAAATGCAATTTGATATTCACTTTTCAGTATTTAAAAGGCCAATAGATTTCGGGATGGTATCACTTTCTCAGTCTTAAGAAAAGGTAGCTGGATTTGGTAGCTGGAATCCATTCAGCAAGTTTTACTGGACCCTGTGAAATATCCATGTCCTTTTCCTGCCCACTGTTTCATACATGACCACAGCCCCTTGAACTTTTGTGATAGTGATGGACTGAAGGACAGAATCCTTTCCTCCTAAGCCAAGTAATTTCTGAACAACCATATGCCTCTTTCAGTTCCAGAAAGTCAAATTCTCACCACGAACTTTCTTAAGCCCAGAGACTTAGATGTCCAGAAAATACTGAAATTTCTTTAAGTCAATTGCAAAGGTTGTGAACAACAATGAGGTCCCATATTAATTCAACTGGACACCTAAGAAGGAAATTTCACCTCTCCAGTGCTTTTCTCGATAGTCGCTGTACTTTATACATGTCTCTGTCACAGATATAAAGAACAAAAATAATATTAAGCAGTTCAGTCACATCACAGTATTTTACTTTCCTTGATTGTGAATAATACATTGAAAATTTCATTTTTATGAGTCCTGAAGATTACTTTTGATAACACCTGATTTTTGCATTAATTTATTAACAGAATATGGGTCATCCATTTCGTTCCTAGACTGACAGTAGAATCAAATCTAATATTACTTCTTGATTTTTGCTGTCTGATAAAAGGACATTTTTTTACTGTATCTATACTAGATATTTATATGAACTCTTTTCCATTTTTATATATTTAGAAGTTGCACAATTTTTTGAATGAAAGTGAAAGACGTGTATGAGCATTGTGGAACACTAATTCTCATTAGAACTTTTGCACAGATACAGAAATGTACATTGCAACTGGCTGCTTAATCCTGATTCCTTTCCCCTCAGTCTGAATTTTCTTGTCAGATGGAGCAAATCATATTTAAGCAGGCCAAAGACTTTTGAAATCATAGGATTATATTGGGGGTATTGTATTGGGAGGGGAGGGTTAATTAATTATTTTACAATATTTAAATAACATTATTCAAATAGCTACATATATATTTCTTAGTCTTAGGAAAAATTTTGTCTGCTGCATGTCTGCTTTCTGTATATGTACTATTGTGTTTTCTTTAGGATTACTTTTAATATTCCAGATAGCTCAATTTATAATTTTTGGAAAGTTATTTCAGAAATGTTACCACTCATTCCACATTTGAAACTTCCTCCAAAATCCCCATGCCGACTTGTGGTGCATAGCAGTAAATGTATTCAGACTTAGGTCAGTGTAACTTTGGAAAGTTCATGAGGTTAGCTCCACTCAACACTGCTTGGATTCCTGCCTCCAGGTGGTGTTACTCCCTGCAGCTATATTTAATTCAACGGGGTTATTTTGATATATTATTCACCTGGGTGAATATTTTGCTGTGTGTGCCCTAGAAAATACCAGTATGCTCAGANGTCATTTCTAACTCATACCAATAAAGTATATTCATGTTTGTATACACCATAATGTATTCTCCCTCTTCCTTTCTACTATGTTCTTATGTCTCAATACAAAATATATAACTCACAAGCTCCGGGGTAATTATTAGAGACCTTATTTTTGCTTGCCCAGAAACTGAGTAGTCAATGAGATTATAGAGTACTGTGTACAATATTCAGCACTGGTTATAGTGTCAGACAAGAAGATTTATCAAAGAGTGAATAGATTTCCACAATAGCAGAACTGTAACTGCTGTACTGTTGCATCTCAAAAAGTTCTGTGGAAAAACTGTAATAAAAAAAACTGTTGCTGACAATATTGACTGTGAAATTATATCTAGAAGCATTAAATTATCAGGACCATATTGCAGACCAATTTCAGAATGGCTAATCAAAGCCAATAATTTTTCTGTTTATTGTGAGAATTGGTAGTGGTTAGATCTAATGAAGGCTGTTGATAGACACTCACTGTCCTAATTTCCTGCTTCATCAGAGCGTGTAACTGAAGTGAAAACTGACATCTTCGTCACCAGTTTTGGGCCTGTTTCAGACCATGATATGGTAAGTGATGGCCTATATTTCTACAGCACTCATTTTCTCTTTTTTTAATTTGGAGGATAAAAGATCTATGCAATAACTTATTTACCCCTTTTAAGGCTGGGCTTTCTTTAAGCCCTTGATCCATCAGCTTTTATGTGCTGCCATTCCTGCTGCTGTCACTGCATTTAAGTGCACTGAAATAAGAAGCCTCAGTGACTTTAATAACGTATTTCAACAGACTTTGGATTTGCTACATAATATATTATGAAATGCATTAGGGTTTGGATCAGTATTCTTCTGAGAGTGATTGCTTAGGTCCTTGCTGGCACGTTGCTGATCCAATTTGCCAAGAAAGATCATCATTTAAAAACACAATTAACACTTATGCCTACAGTGTAACATCTGTACAGTCAAACCTGTATTTTTATATTAAAAGCTACTGATCAATGGAAAGTGAATTTCCTAGATCTTGGCTGCTAAAAAGAGAAGATTAATGAGAGAATTAGTGTCACTTCTTTACAGAATGAATATTAAAATCAAATTGCTAGATAACTGCAGGGAATGGAGAGGTTCAGAAAACTGAATGAAGTTGTTTTGAGCCCTCGTCTTAAGAGATATTAAGAGTTGTGTAGAAACACGGATAAGGTACTTAAAATTTTGCATATAAATGAGGTTTGCACAAGGAGGTTGCTATTGAGAGGGAAAGCTGGTCTGCAGCCACCAGTGTCTGCTGGATGCTGTATTAGGATGAATGCTGGAAACATCCTTGTTAATTTAAATGAAGAAATGAAAACAGGTCAAACTTGTAACTGGCTACATTTAGCTAAATACACTTACCAAAAGAAAGATTAAGAAAAACAAAAGAAAAAATAATTAGAGGAAAGGAAACAAGATCCATTTTTTATTACAAAACTGTTAGCTGCTTAATTTGAACTAAAAATATAGACAGGCCTTAAACACTAGGTTATTACAAGTTTCTAACTACTCAAAACAATGTTAAGAAATGGAAAACCAGAAAAAGTAACTTTTATGAGACAATTTTATTTTTTTAAGTGAACTTTATGAAAATACACCATTTTTTGATTGCTTGGAAAACAGCATTTATAAAACTACAGTCAAATTTATAATTGCAACCAATGCCATGATACCCATACCACGTTGGCTCCTGTTTTTCAGTCAGTTAAACAGGAAGAAGAATTCATCATCCTCTTAACAAAGTGTGTGACCAAGAAACACAGAGGCAGGTGTTCATATGTTTTGGAAACTAAAGAATTCACAGAAAAGTATTTAGTGTAAAACTCCTACTCACCTCCAGTAAAAAGTAACGTGTGTGCAGCCTACTCATGTTAAATCTTTTGCTTGAGGAGCTAGGTGTGAAATAAGAGACAGAAAGATAAATTGAAGAGTTTACCAGAATGCAGAGTTTATATTAATTCCACTGTACACTTAGTGCAAAGTCCTGTGTGCATATGACAGGTTGGTTGCAGACACCCTCATCTGAGGGCTCCCCAGACTCCCTTGGATCCTTGCAGGGATCCAGTGAGGCACTTCTATGGATAAATCAGGGAGTGCCTGTTGTACCTACCCACTCTCAATGCACTCTTCTAAGAGGAGCATAGACATAACCTGTTATTCTAAAAAGAGACTGTCTTGGCTTGTTCTTATACTTGTGAGTAAAGTTAAACAGGAGAAAACACTTTTTAAAATGAAATCGTTTTTTGGAAGAACTTTGCAGGTTTTCAGGCATGTTGACATGATGGATTGAACTGATCAACAGATATTTGGGTACTCTCATACAAATTGTCATTTTTGTGAAATTTTTTGATGTATATTATTTGGAATGAGAAGCATTTTAAAATTAACTTTTTCACAAAGACAGATTTTTTTTTTCCTAGTAACCCTTCATTCCCAGTTTTTCTGTACTGTAAGCTTTTCAGGAATGATTATCTGTCCTGCTGTCTTCCTGTACAGCACCTTCTGTAGACCACAGAGTGGTCTACCCTGTGAATAAAAAATCTCCAGGGAGAGGTATTAGAAGAGTAAATTGGAGAACATTTAAGTCAAAGTGTTACAAATATTCAATACCATATAATTTATTCAAATTGCAGATAGAAATCTTTTTCAACCTGCACACTATGGAATGAAGAGTCTCCAATGTGGAGAATTTATTCCAACTTCCACCTCACTCATATATTTGAACATAGGCCACTGCTATTGTACACAGTCTAGAGAAAATCCTTCTGCTCCCTTGTTCTGTATGCCTCCCTTCCTGCTGTAGAAGAAAGCCCTAATCAGAGGATCTGGTAGCTTGGCCCTGAAGATCAGCTGTCTGTCAGGATTCGTTTGAGGAGAATTAATGTACATGCTAAAGTGGGTAGTGAAAGCTGAAAAGCTGAGATATCTCAGCCAAAATTAATTCATTCTATACATTGTAATGGCCTGGGATAGGGAAAGATTCAGTCTGTGCCAGGCATGACCTGTCAGCTACTTTTTAATTGATTTTTATCTTATGCTGTCAGGACCCTTATCAAATCTTTCTGACTCCTTGTCCTTTTCCAGAAAATGAACCTTGTGTTTGTATAAAGTGAAAAAACAGACTCTCTTTTTTCAACCTGTACCACTTCCCACTCACCTCCTTTGCAGCTGAAAGAGAAAAAGGGAATGGCTTACATGCACGCTGAAATGATGTCACCTTCTGGGCATGTCCTTTGCCTTTCCCATGTGTGTAGGAGGAAATTTTCTTTGGTGCTAGTAAAACATGGAGGAAATCCAAAATTTTAATTATTGATACTGTCTTCTACACCTCCTTCTCTCCTACTCTCTGCTGCACACCTGGGACAGGATTTTGTCACAATTCAACCTAAGGCCATGACCCAGCAAAATTCTGAAGCAAGTAAATGGTTATAAGTGCAAACTGCTTTCACTGAAGCTGGATAAATTCAGACTTCAGCAGTTCACTGAGCAAATGATTTAAAAAAATGGAAATACAACTAAGTATACACCCAAATGATTCACAGGTCTGGGATATAAATAGAATAAAATTAAATTTAAAAATCCAGCAAACAAACCCAAAATTATAACACCCCACATAACTACATTTTCTTGTCAACAAAAAATTTATTCAGGCATTTCATACCCTAAAAGCAGAAAAAACACACATCACTAAGAATCACCATTCTTTTTTGCTAATGGTTGCACAAGGAATAAACAGCTCAAAAGTGCATATGTTGCATAGATTGTTGCTGGTTGTTAAAAAGAAAAAACTACAAATCTAAAGCAATTTGCTGTGGAGACATTTTGCATATATAAATGTTTCTCTTTACTAGCGTGTGTCAGGACAGCTCTTTTCTGTGTAGCTCTGTATACCTTCGCACACAGGAGTTCTCTCTCTTTCAAGATTTTTCATCTGCATTTGCAGGAGGTCTCAGCAAAGTTTCTGTTTCTCAGCCAAAATAGTCTCATTCAGGGTAATTTAGAACCACATTTGGATAACTGCTTTTGATGTTTATCACAATATCAAAGATGGAAGGGGCAGGATAATCCCATACTGAACTTCCATGTCAGGGAGCAATTTTTCCCTGGGAAAATATTATACTATAGTACATTCACAGTTTTTCACATTTTCACCACACATACATCTATATTTTGTGTATAATATTCCAATATATCTTTCTTACTTTCACCCTCTCCCTCTTAGCTTGGTTCCTGTTGCTTTGACAAAGATATTTCTTTCATATTATATTGAGTTGGTTGTTTTGGTTGTCCCCTTGTCCACTGCTTCTCTCTCCCACCGGCCCAGTCCATGTGAAATCAGACTGTAACTCTTGGCCCAAAGCTGTCCTCAGCTTGTGTTCTCTGCAGTCCAACGATTTAGCCCAATGAACCATTCCACATCTCATCAATCAGACCACATAATTTTAGTGAACTATGAACTTTCTGCAGGTTGATTACAAGTTCATGCTAACAAGACATTTAGAACAAAAGTAGTAAGATGCTGTCTCACAGGGCGTATTTTACTCTGACATACATTTCCTGTGCCACTCATACTGGCCACCTAGCTGCAGCTTCCAATTACAGTTTAAGTGGGAAAAGGGTGAATTATTTTGTTTCCATTTTATTATATCTAACTCATGTGCAACTTTTGAAATGCTATTCTTCCTGATGCTTATTCTGTTGAACGAAGTAATGATATTGTAACTGTTTAATACCCAGCTTCAGGTACGTTGTAAGTAATACAGAAAATAAGCCTTATAATTATGACTAATTTTATTAAAAGTCATCTTGCTTCTAGGGAATAGTAAGAACATACTTTTTGAGTTCTCATATTACAACATATGACATCGTAAGTGTTTCCCTTTTTTTTTCTGAATTGATGTAGGAATACACTATAGATGTATTTTTCCGCCAAAGCTGGAAAGATGAGAGATTAAAATTCAAAGGACCTATGACAGTTCTCCGGTTAAATAATTTAATGGCCAGCAAAATTTGGACACCTGATACCTTTTTCCACAATGGAAAGAAGTCAGTGGCTCATAACATGACAATGCCAAATAAACTATTACGAATTACAGAGGATGGGACATTGCTATACACAATGAGGTGAGCCCTAAATATTACATCCTTCATTTAGTTTTACAATTTAACTTGTGAAAGCATATTTTCCAGACAGGAAACTGGTTCCTTTTTGAGCATAATTTGATTCCTGCTTAATAATTGTTTTCACAGTAGGCCTTGGGATGATGGGCAAACTGAGCTGTTTGTAGTGTTTATTTTTCCTCTCCTGCTATGCTGCCTCTACAGACCTTGGATGTGTCTTAATGCTTGATTTTAAAAAGGTTCTTATAGCTTTAGTAATCCATCAGTTTGCAGAGGATCTTAATTTGGCATTACTTTCAAGTATTCCATCAGCAAGTATAATAAAGCCTGAAAGTTTAATAAAATCTGTACTCCTAAATTGCATGCAAGGGTCTTTAATCTTTGGATCCTATAGAAAGCATATTCTAAGAACTAACAGATGCACACAGAATTCATTGACCATTCTTAATATTTCTTGTGCTTGGGATTATAAAGCATGACAGCATAAAAACCAGACATTTCTTGTTCCATTGATTAAAGCATTTGGAATGTTAGGAGAAAAAATTATTTTTGTGCTGACAGCATTCATTTGAAATATATTATTCTCTTTGTTTCCCAAATCTTCGTTTGCGAAGCCTAGCCATGATTATTCTCTTTGTGGATAACTGAACTTTAGCTGCCCTGTTGAATTAAATAAATCCTTTTGAAATAATGATAATATACAGACATGCAAACATTCTGGATTAAAAACCTACAAATTAAAGAATGAAAAAATGGTATGTTGTCTCTATAGAGCTGCACATCCCCCCTTTATGTCTCCCATGGAATCAAAACAAGGTATAAAGGGATTGTGTTGACTTCAAGTCAAGATGGATAGCTTAGTACATAGGTAAACACTGAGTTTTCTTTAAAAAATTTTAAAGATGTTTTTAAAATCTGTGCAAGTGTTTGGAGAAAACAAAGTCTCCAGGCATTTGGGATGTTCAATTTATCATTCAATGTCTTTCAAGACTGCTTAGACTGAAGTAGAATCTGCTTGGCTGATAGCTACATAAGTCTAGGTCAATTTTTCTTATCTTTCTAAATGCTCAGCTGTTACGGATTTAATCCACAGGACCACTGTCTTGGCAGCATACTGTTCATGTGTCTCTTCTTTTGATCATAAGCATTTCTATTGCCTCACCTTTGCAAGTGCCTTAGTGCAATCTTCTGCCTACTATTCAAGTACTGCTGTTCATTCCTTGCTGATGTGTGGTATGTGACTGTTTCTAGTTCATTTAGTCTCTTTTATTGAGAAACATGTCTGCACTCAGGCTGATAGCAATGAAATGATTTCAGCAAATGTCTGAGCATCCAGAGTGGGCCTATTTAATGATGGCAGCAAGGAAGCAATTGCAGCTGCTAATAGATTTTAATCCTCACACCAAGTTATAAGCCTGAGCATGCCTCTGATGTACCGTGAGGAAGGGCAGAGGGGCAGAACAGTCCCAACTCCAATTGGGACAATTCAGGTCCCTTTATAACTGCTTATGAATCACATAACAGGTACTGTTCTATACGTATGCTATGTCTCAATAGACGTCTATTTGCTATTTCTATGAAACTAGAATAAATTTGTCCTTTTGCTCATTAATCCATTATAGATTGACTGTGAGAGCAGAATGTCCAATGCATTTAGAAGACTTTCCTATGGATGCACATGCTTGCCCCTTGAAATTTGGAAGCTGTAAGTTTATTTTAAATTGAGGTTTCTTCCTTTTTAGGCCACTTCAAAAGAGTATTTTGCAATTGAGAAAACATAAAGGTTTTAATCTTGTGTATTTTTCATGTTTTTTGTCAGGGTTGTATTTTTATTCTTTTTATATATATATATTTTTATGTGTTTTAAATATCCTACAATGTGATGCCTGGACATTCACAAAAGATGAAAATGACAGTGCTCTAAATATCTAGAAAAGTAGTTTGTTACATAGAAAATGTTGTTAATCTTGTAGTTGCTTTGTTCTGTTGAAACCCAAAGTCAATGTTAAAGAAAAGTAGTACACACCATGGATAATTGAATTGATTTAGGTGAAAAAAGTTCTACTACCGTAGTCCTGGTATGTTTAGATCATCATTTTTCCTAGGACTAGAAGATACTCATATTACACCATGGAAAATTTTTGGAAGTGAAAAATCTCAGAAATCTCTAAATAGAGTCCTACACTCGACGCATACATGCTAGATGAGAGAACATACTGAACAAAGTAATGTAATTGAAATCAGTGCAATAACTGACAAAGCTTTTGGTAGGTTGAGAATTTTCCACAAAACTTCAATTTGAATAGCAACCACTCTGACACTTGACTAAACATAATATTTTTAGAAATTAAATATAATGAAAAAAAATGAAGATCTAATTTACTCTAGTTCATTTATCACAGACAGGGAAGTTAAAATATATGGAAGATGTAATAGTGTACAAATTGTTTCCTCATTGGCTACTTTTTTTCTAACAGAAATGGGTCATGTTGCTGATAATGGATACTTAGTGGCTTGATCAATTTTAGAAGTCAACAAACAGAAAACCCAATTCATTCTTCACATGGTACCCGACAGGGTGGTAATTTACTCTGGGCTGAATCGCTCTGTGTTCACCATGAGACAATACTGATGTTTTGTCTTTAAAGAGCTGCTAATCTCCTAGATAAGGCTTACAGAACAAAAAACTCATACAGCCTTGGAGTATAACTGACAAGAATAGTTTACTCCTTGAATGTTTTCTTAGAGCACTTCCAATAAATCTTTCCAAATCTCCCGTGAAACAGGGGGGAGTGTGGGGAAGCTTTACTCCATCTTATAATAGGACAGATACTGCAGTGGGTTCTTAATTAATATGAAATCTGTGCACCCGAGATCCCAATGAGATCAGGAGTGGCTGCAGGATCGAATTTATTTTGATGTGCTCATTAAAGTGTCCCTGCAGGCCTCATGGTAGAACTTCGAGGTAGGGAGACGGCTAATCTTGCAAAAAACCTGCTAATGACAATTTAAACCAAGAACAGTTTCTGAACAAATTTGACTTACTAGACTGAATTATATAGACTCAACAAGACACCTGTCACCACATCTGTGCATCACTGAATCACAGCCCAAACACCAGACCTTACCTAGTATGAAAAATATTTCCCATTCTTTTCCTACACTGAGTTCTTTCTGGCTCACTATGTCCTAGATTAATGTAATCTTCGTTCACAAAGTGCACTGCTTTCCAGATTACTGAGGACTTTGCCTCAATTAAATGACTAAGATTTGCAGAAATTATTAAATAAAAGGGATAGATAATGTGGATTGGCATAAAAATCCTGAACCACACCAGAAAGCGCACAAGACAGCAGAAAAACATGCAAGTGTATCTGCATCTTTTGTATCTAAAGTGATTTCTTTTCCTTAAAAAATATTTTGATAATATATGTAATTTTCTTAATTGACCAAAAAAATCACTGATATTTCTGATAGAAAGACCGTTTCTAACACCAGTCAGAGGCAGTAACTGACATTCTAAGCTCAGAATACAGCTATGGACTGTCATGTTTTACAAGTTTTTTTCATTTTTTCTTTTTTTTTTTTTTTTGTTTGAACACTAATGTTCTGTGGCAGCTGTCCTAAATTGGACCTAGAAAAACAAGCAGCTGTCCTAAATTAGGCCTAGAAATCAAGTAACTCCAAATGCTTGGAAGGATCATTAGACAAAATCAAGGGGTTTTCAGGGAAACTTTGCATTCACCCACTAAATTCAGGTGAGCTCCTAATCTAGGATCCTCATGGGGAGGTGTTCCTTCTGTAACATGGTTTTACTGCAAACACTGCACGATGAATCCACTGCCGAAAACAGCCCTTAAAGCTCGATATCTCCCTTCCTTCTCATCAGATCATATGCCATAACTGGCAAGTTACAGAATAGTTCTCTCAATATTTAGTTATTGATATAAATAGAAATATCTCCCATAGGACAAATGGCTGGATCCAAGCAAGTTATGAAAGTGGGACTCACTGTTATACCTAGAAAAAGAACAGATCTTATAATTAATTGCCACTTTTTAAGTGAGAATCGTATTTAAATACATTTGGGACATTTTTGTCAAACTGAAGCAATTAATTATAATCGTCTTAATAGACTGGAAAATTTACTGAAAAATGCATTTAATTGTCACAAAATCCATGCTTGAAGTGCAGACTACAATCTAACACTTAGCTCCCCAAGGTAGTGTTTGCCTAGCTCCATTTGTTTTAGATTAAATTGGATAAGAGGTTTTTAATGTCCTCCACTGTTACTCATCACTTGTTGGAGCTGGATTCCTAAATGCCTCACAATGAAGGAGTTGCACATCTCCTGTGGATTCTGCCCATACTGTAGGGACCAATAAATGTCTGACCCAGCTCCAAGGCTAAAGTGATTTGCCAAAGAGCAGCTTAAGCTAGAGGTTATTCCAGTGTAAATTCAATGTGACAAATGCTAAAGCAGTTCTGGAAAAACAAAATGCCATATGTTGGCAAAAAAAGTCAGAAAGGCAGATGCTCTCCTTAACTCTTACCACAAACATTTGATTGCCAGTTTAAAACTGAGGTCACTCTGGAAACCAGCAGTGACGGAAGCAGACAGCTGCTTATGCAATGTGAATTGGAAGCTGACGGGGGCAGCTGAATTTAGCACCAAATCTGGCAGCTCATTTCTAGCACTGCCCAGTGCACTCCCTCCCCTCTAACCCAATCCAGTCATTCTCAGTAGCTCAGAAAAGCACTCCTCTATTCCAAGCTATTCTCATACTCCAGAACAAATGCTTGAAAATTAATATTATTTCTGTCTTTATGTGACTAGATTAGCAAGTCAATTTCTGTGTTTACTGTGGCCATTATTTTTAAAGTCAGAATTATTAAGATGTAGATTTGCTTTTGCCATTGATTCCAAAAATATATTCCAAGATGTGTTACAGTGCTTAGGGAATATGAAGCCCAAGGATCAAAGCATCCTTCAAGCTTCAATAATGCAGAATCAAATGCCATGCAATTAATTTACCAGAACATTCTATCCAACCAATTATTCAATAGCTGTTATCTCTTACACTGGTAAGATAAAATTGCTAACTCACAAATGAGGTCAAGTGAATCAGGTTCCTCCCTTTCCCTTCGTGCCTGTCAGTCTGAAAAAAGGGAAATTCTCATCTTGTAGGTAGAATCCTGCAGTCATTTTGGATGCCCTAATATGTTGCATCTGGCTTGAGCTGCCTTTGGTGTGTGCAAGCTTGATGTAGGTTCTGGCCATACCTTCATTCCCATTCATGCCTTTGGATACTCTTTAGGTGTAAAAAATTACATGAGATGCCTCTGTGTAGTCTATTAACTCCCACCCAAATATTCTGAGCGAGAGCTGCCAGATTCCAAACCACACAAAATGACAGGAGAATTTTACTACAGAATTAGGATTAGAAATATTTATGTGTAGCTCGATTCCTGAAATAACATAAATAACAGCACAAAGTCCCTCCATTGCATATGTAGATGCTACTGAATTATCTGTGCAACACGCCAGACTGCTTGGGTTTGGAGAGCACATGATGCTTTTATTTTGCCCTGTTCCAGACTCAAGTCTTGAGTGTGAGAACTACTCAAAAATAACCAAAGCAAAAAGACCCATAGAGTAATTGTGATTTAAACTCACTTTCTCCTAGGCAGTCTCAGAAATGTCTGCTAGGCCTGTTTTACAGCGAAGACTGTAATGGGGGCATGACCAAATGGGGAGCTGTAGCCAGGCTGAGGATGAGAAGATCACTGAAGCCACTCTGAGAAGGACTTACAGAGGCCCATGCAACATCACACTATGAAAATTTGAAAAGTCTGGGGCTCATCTTTCTTGACAATAGCTAAAAGTTAGAAAAAGGGTTCTTGCATGCTCATGAAATTCCATTTCTCACTCTCACTTCTTTAAAAAGGCAGGAAATAAATGAGAGAAATATTTTCATGCCATTGAGGACCAAACTTAATCCAGCCCTACAGCAGCTATTTAGCTATTTTATAAGAATAAATTGTATTTCCCATAGATGAATTCCGGTAAGACAGTTGTGGGTTTCCACAGATAATTAAAGAGAATTAAATATTCAAACTACTGCTCAAAACATTGTTCTGATAAAGCCATAAGGCAACAGAAGGTGCAAATCTTAAATGCAATGTATTTCTTTTAAATTAGATGCTTATACCAGAGCAGAGGTTGTGTATGAGTGGACACGGGAACCAGCAAGGTCAGTGGTTGTAGCTGAAGATGGCTCTCGACTGAACCAGTATGATCTGCTTGGACAAACTGTGGACTCTGGAATTGTGCAGTCAAGTACAGGTCTGTGAAAAATTTTTTTGGAGGGGTGATATTTAACTGTCATGACATAATTCAGAGCAGGATTAAAAAATACAAAGACATAAGAGTGAGGGATAAATTATAATATATGTATTTCAGATTAGGAAAACTTTGAAAAGATAATACATCCTGGGATTACTTTCCTACTTCAACTGATGGTAAAAATATTTGAATAATTAAAAAGCTTCCTACAGTGTCAGATTTAGCCAGAAAAAACAATAATTTACATTATAAAGAAGCACTTCTCATGTTCTTATATTGTCTGCTTACTATACAGGCTTATAAAAATAGCATAACAATATGAATCCTCAAAGATCATATTTCTGGAAGCAGTGAAGTTGCTAAAAGCAAGTACATAATTTCTCAAGGAGGTATTTAGAGAATGAAAAAAACTGTCATCAAATTCAAAACCATCTGAATTATCCAAACAGGATTTAGTTTAATGCTGGCACCATCTTTAACTCCAAAAATTTAATGAGATACAGAAATACAGCTGACATTTATAGTATGCTATACCTGTAAACTTGAAGCTGGCTACAGCCCCTTATTTTTAACTTTGCAGTTAAAAATTTTTAACTTTGCAGTTTGTTTCAAGATGTAAATTATTTTAGTTTATTTTCTAATAATCTGGAAGATCTAAATGCAGTAAGAAACTGAGTACTGGGCATGAACAAGAGCTCTGTTGACCAGATTGACGGGTCAGTTGACCAAAAGCAGCACTGCTTTAGGAGAAGTGGTTGTATTGCTTTGGATACACCCAACATTGTGACTTAGAGAGAAGTCCACTTACAACTGCATGAACCAAATTTCTTAATATGTTGTTGTTAAAGACAATGAACGTTTAAGGGAAAGTGAGTCAGTTTAAGGTGAGCCGTAATTTATGTCTGAACTTTTTATTTAGCTTGCTAAAATATATTCACATGCTGTATTAAGCCAAGAAAACTTCTCACAGACAAGTTTCTAGGTTACTGCTTGGAAGCTTCTGTTCAGTTGATATAATCGTAAAAGTAAGTGGGAGGGCAGTAATAGGAACTTTGCATAAGAACAGCATCAACACAACTTCATTATTTGCTTTGGAAAAAAAATACTTTGCTTTCCCCATACTAAAGGTGAGGATCAGAAGTGGTTAATAATCCCTTTTCTCCCTCTTGAGGCAGGTGGACAGGTAGTCTCAACAGAATCTTCCAGCACATCTTTATTCTCTAATCACCTCTTGGTTTAAGATACGACATATGTAATGAAAATTATGAAATTCCTCCCTACTTTCAGAGTTGTGGATAGTGACTCACTTTACAGACAAAAGGAATTGAAGTCAATCTTCACTTAAGAGTTCTCAACACACCTTTATTAGGCTAGAAAATAAAGCTCTTTTGCAGCTGATTCTGTGGATCATTAGAACAATCTATAACATCTTGGGCAACTTCAAGATGATGCTCAGAGTTGTGTGGAATCCTAGATACTTATTTTCCCAAGGATTTGGGTGGAGCTGAGGTTATTCTAAACATTCTCAAAACTATTAAATGATTTCATGGATCTTGTCATGGTTTGACACTGGCCCTACACCAGGCATGTACAAGAGTCGCTCATTCACTATCCCCTGCTGGGCAGAGGAGTGGAAAAAAAATTAACGTAGGGTTCATTAATTGAGATAGGGCCCAGGAGAAAACACTTCAAGGGCAAAACAGGCCCAACTTAAGTTGCAAAATGAATTTATTACTAACAGACGAGGATAATGAGAAGTAAAATAAGCCCTTAAAACACCTTTTTTTTTTTTCCCCAGCCCTTCCCTCCTTCCCACCAACACTGCATGTGGGTTTTTGGTCAGTCCGTCACCTGAGATTTTTTTTTCTGCTGCTCTGAGAGCGAAGTCCTTCCCCTGTGAGACCATGAGGTCCCTTCCAACAGGAGACAGTTCTCCCTGAACTTCTGAAATGTAGGCCCACTCTCATGAGCAGCAGTCCTGCTAAAACTGCTGTAATGTGAATTCCTCCTACAGGCACTCAGTTCTCCCAAAACTGCTGCACCATGGGTCTCTCTTTCCATGTGGTGCAGTCCTCCAAGGACAGGCTGCTCCAGCCTGGGAGCAGAGCCCTCTCTCTCCACTGGGTCTCCCACTGGCTCACAGCCTCCTCCGGGCATCCACCAGCTCCGGCACAGGCACCTCCCCACGGGCTGTGGGTGGATCTCTGCATCCCCCCTGGATCCCCACGGGCTGTGGGTGGATCTCTGCATCCCCCCTGGATCCCCATGGGCTGTGGGTGGATCTCTGCATCCTCCATGGATCCCCATGGGCTGCAGGGGCACAGCTGCTTCACCATGGTCTGCACCACAGCCTGCAGAGGCATCTCGGCTCCGGTGCCTGGAACACCTCCTGCCCCTCCTTCTTCACTGACCTTGGTGTCTCCATGTTGTTTCCCCTCACATGTTCTCACCCCCTTCTCCTCTTCTCTGACTAGAAGAAAAACTGTTTGTACTTTGTTTTGATTTTCTTCTTCAATATGTCATCACAGAGGCATTACCAGCCTCTCTCATTGGCCCAGTTTTGGCCAGCAGCATGTCCATCTTCAGAGCCATCAGAGATTGGCTCTGCTGGACATGGTGGAAGCTTCCAGCAGCTCCTCACAGAAGCCACCTCTGTGGCTGCCCCGCTACCAAAAAACCAGGCCCTGCAAAACCAACACAATCTCTGGAGTGCTTTTTTTTCCTTTAATTTCTTCCTTGGCTAGTAGGCCACCTGCAATCCTCATTTATGGATATAGAACAAGATAACTAAAAACACTGATTTTTTAATGACAAGAGAAGCTTGAAACACTAAAACTTTTTTTATGGTATATTCATTTATTCTAGCAATGGAATATGCAGGTACTACAGGCTTAAAAATAGTATTAAGTGAAATAATAATTATTGCTGCTGATGCTTTTTATTTAAGCAGAGTCATCCATTTTTTATTTGTATGTAAAATTTCTGTCACTTTCCAGCTACTGATTCATATTGACTCAGAAAGTCAATATGAATCAGTCAATTTAAATGATCCTTTTTTGTAAGCACCTTAACAAACACTTAAAGGGCTTGTGCAAGTTTCTATTTATATAGAATTACTTTGCCACTTTGAAAACATTGCTTTGCACTGAGAATCATCAGGATTTAAACTCAAAACAGTCTATTTTTTTCTTATCTTCTGTAAATCTGCACAGATAACATTGTTCTTAAGAGATTTTTTTACTGAGTTACATGGCATAAATAGTAAATGATAAATACTTTGTTTTAAATTAATGGCAAGGAAAGCCTTACTTCTCTACTTACAGTAATAGAAAAAGTATTGTTATAGCTCAAACTCAGTCCCCACCCCAAACCTTACATCTGATGTGATGCACATTAACTTTAGGTGCTGATAAATCTGGTTTTTTACAAATCGTTTACAGAACACTGAGAAATTGCTTTAATGTAACTTTACTCTATTATCAACTACTTTCTTCTACGGGCACAGATTATATCACCTGCACATTTGACTCAATTGCAGTATACTGTAGAGTTAAGGGCTGATTAAAAACTGCAGCTACAGAAGCACTGAATACCAGTACAAACTCTTCCAGACCTCTGGAAATATTCCAACGTGGACAGTCATTCAAAAATTAAGTTAATATAGATGCAGAACATGTTTGACAACTTTTAAATGCTTCATATTGTGTATTACATATGAACTAATTTAAAAATCTTGGAATAAATAAAATGAAAACCAGATTTATCTGCATAACACAGTTATTTGTAGAAGACTATGGGAATTACAATTAAGATAAGAAGAAATACCTTTCTTTTTAAATTCCTTAGATAAGAAGAGATATTAGATGAGAGAATATAAGCTGCATAAGCTACAACTTGGGAAACCTAGCAATCAGACACTGTGAATATAGGCAATATTTTGCTTATGAGCTATTTGAAATTATAGATTGTAGGGAATTTTATGGCTGTACTGCAATGCTTTCAAAATAGAATTACAGAGGAATTGGGAAGTTATGAGAGTGATCAGCAGCTGTCACAAACGTGGCAATGCTATTAATTTAAAGAAAGACATAAAATATGGAGAGCTAAAGATGCGGTAAATAACTGGAGTGCTTTCATGTCCTGGAGTCATTTCAATCAATCTTACCAAACATCTACTACCTTTTAATAAAAGCCTGTCCAATAAGTGCAGTCCATTGGTACTGTGGAAACTTAAGAACATGGTTTTGCCTTGTAACTGAAGTGCAGAGCATTATTCCAGGCCTCTGCTTTGCCTAATTCATTCCTCCCAGTGTTACCTTTAGCTGACTTCCAGCTCAGACCTGCTGCAGTGCTTAACAGACAAGAGTAATCCCTGTCTTTTTAATTGCCTTTATGCTTTGGATCTTGTTCTCATTTTCCAGAGGTTAAAAATACTTTGATAATTTAAGCAGCTAAATAAAGCTTCAGAGTACAGTGGTGTGTTCACTCTGTATTTTTAGCTTGCCATCTACAATCGCTGAATTAATTCTGACATACCGTTGTGGGCATTCTATATCTGATCGCATTAAGATAGCTTCCCACATCATATTTTTAAGTAGATAAAATTAAATTATTAGCTGTCCTAGCCAAGACTGGCACCCTTCGTAAGATCATAATCTCTGGTACACAGGAGAAGGAGGTTGTTTCAGTGAAAGTTAAAGAAAGCAAAATTCAAGTAATAATTCCCAGTATAGTATAGCCACTCCTATTTTTGATATAAACAGATTTCCTTATATATCCTTTGCTTTACCTCTCAATTTAAAATTTAGTCTATTTTCTCCCTTTGCTATTGTCTTTTATACTGAAATATACCAGCGGTATTACCACACCTTATAAATAAGCTTTCCTCGGAGGTAGATATGGAGCAAGATTGTTCAAATGAATGTTCTTCTAGACTCTGCATAACAGAAATGTGCATTTGACATGTTCAGTGCATAAGTAATCAATGTCTAGACATAGATTTTCAATCAAGTTTAAGCTTTTCTTGTACAAGAGCAGTTTTCTCCTTCCAGCTCCCTACATTTTAAAATAGAACTACAGAAATTTCATGTGCCATCTCTAATATAGACAGAAATTTCTATTCAGTTATGTGTCTACTTGTTTTGTTCCTAAGATGTTTATTGCATAATGAGAAGAATCAGTCTACTCAAAAAAAAAAACAACCAAAAACCACAAACCCAAAAAAACAATAGGTTGTTCAATCTTTGGAGAATATACTGTTTTTCAAAATCCATTTTAAATTATATAGATAATGATCTGAAAATGAGCATTATTTTCTCTGCTGGCAAGAAAGGTTTATGGAATGGCATTGGTATATTAGAATATTAAATATATTTATATTTCATTATTAAAATTATAAATAAAATTTTTATATATATATAACAACAATTCCTTTCCATTGCATTTGTAGTAATCAGCTCCAATGATTTTTTAGCTCCAAAAGCATTAGTGCTAATGAAAATACTGTGTTTTATTCTTGCAGTAATAATTTACTTCAGGAGAGAATAATAATTTACTAAGGTACTAAATTAGCAGAACAGGGACACTTCATCTTCAGAGTACATAAAGCACTGACAGTGTTAATGCAAACACGATCACATCAACAATTACATCTTAAGCTTGGACCAACAGAAGCACCTTCAGGAGCCTGTCTTGATTTAGTTTTTAGATGATGTTTACATGGGTATGCTGTGATGGCTTTCCATCTTTTAATGGAATAAGACCTTCTACAAGAGCTTTAAGCAGCCACCAGTTAATGTAGGCTTTCATTCACTATTCAGCAGAGATGAAAATATGTAAACTTAATCAGCATTTCCCAGAAATGTCTAATTTTGTATTATTAGGGAAAAATTTTAAAAACCCACCAGGTTTATTAAGTGTTTTCTTTAAAGCTGACCCACTTTGATTCAAGGACTCCTATTTATAATCGGAGTGAATATAATAAAAAAGTACTTCTTCTGATTAGTAAAGACCTCTGATTGGTATAGTTATAAAACCTTTAATGTTCTTTTTTCTTTTGGTTTTAGGGGAATATGTTGTTATGACTACACATTTTCATTTGAAGAGGAAGATTGGTTACTTTGTCATCCAGACTTATCTGCCATGCATCATGACAGTGATACTGTCACAGGTGTCCTTCTGGCTTAACAGAGAATCTGTTCCAGCAAGAACTGTATTTGGTAAGCAAGACCTCTAATCCTCCTGGCAGTCATGAGGCAATTTGGCTTCATAAATGTTATGGTAAAGTAGTTATGTGTAACATGGTATTGGAGAACAGTGTGAGCCTGGACATTGTGCAGTACACAAGAGCTGACAAATTTCATTGTGAAGACATAGGTCCAAAGCTTTTAAACTGTTTGTGAAAAGAGACCTGAAAATACCTCAAGCCCTCTATCATCATTTGAATTTTCCAAAGCAATCAGAATGTGAATAAAACATCTCTGACAATGGCAATAACATTAATCATGGGATTATCAAAAAGGCTTTAATCAAAGGATATCCATCATTTGACATCTTGACATTTTTTTTCCTTAATCCCTCTTACAGGCTACTGTTGAGATCAGCAACAATTTATTGTGCTTACACAGTGAATACATGCACTCAAGGAATGCAGTGAGAAGGCAATCTAAAAGACTCTCAAGTTTATACAGCTGGTCCCTAGCGTTTATGTTCACTGCTTGCAAATGCTTATCTTAAAATTAGAAACAAACAACTTCCATATTCTTTGAAGATATTAATCCAAGTCAAGTACATATTTTTAAAAAAAAAACAAAAAAACAAACCAGAAAAATGCAACAGATTTTCATTTAGGAAAACTAGAACCTGAGATTTCTGCTGTGTGACCTAGTCTTTGGTGATATCCAGATGGGACTGCTGAACTCCTTTGGCAGGAGGCAGAAGCACCCCCAGCCAAGCTGGCTTTGACACTCATTTTGCTGCCTCAGGGCACTGCAAGGGCAGGATGCTTTAGGCCCTCTGGCTTTGCCAAAGAGAATGAACCCCTTTATGCTGGACATGGCAGAGCCAGAGAAACGCAGCCTCTGAAACTCTTGTTGAACAAGAGCTATTTTTATGGATCTTTTCTTGCACCCTTCACAGCTGTGCTTTAGTTTCCCAATTTATTCTTGAAATCAATCACAACTTGCGTAGCCTTAGACCTCATGAACCAAGCAGTGGCTTTACAGTGATATACAGATGTGCATTTACAGAACAGTGGTTTAGACTACAGTATAATTAAATTTGATTTACATAATATTGTTTAGATTAGCTACTAAAATTAATTCTGAATTTTTAGCATCAGCTTTGCTGACAACTACTCTACTAGGGACTTTTATGGCCCTTTATACTCAAAGCTATTGAAATTGTAACTACTTTACCTCTTTTTGCACATACCATTTAAAATGAAATGTCTGATCATCAGTTTGAAATGCTGTACTTCATTGTCACTAGATGGAGAACAGAATTTTCTAGTCTCAATGAATAATATATAATACTGCACAATTTTCAAACTTTATCTTCATAGGCTCAAGAACGCACAAATTTCTCAGTTTTCCTTTTAGAAGACAGTTATTTAGCAAATACTCTTGTGTTTATTCCATCATTATGTATCAAGATAGCTTTTTCCTTTCAAAATGAACAATGTTTCAGAACATCTTGCATGCATGCACATACACAGAAGCACAACTTTCATCTTTTAGCCCACTTAGTATCACAGATAATAAAAGTTATAAATCTTTCTTTTGCTACTATGTAAGAGAAACATAAGCTCACTAGTAATAAGTCAAAGAAAACATTTGGTTGCATCTCAGGAAAGAGAAATTACTTCCTCATTAGGCACTAATAATTCAAGCTCTTCACACTACAATGTAAATATGTTGTTCATTAATTGGCCATTTTAGACCACTGCTCATTTCCACTAACAATCAGTGAAGTAAAGATGAACTTGCCAGACACATTCAAGACATGACAGTGCAGTTGTCAAGGTAACTTGTGGACATGTGATTCGATGTAAATGCCTTGTGTGTCCCTGGAGATTCCTTTTTCTAAGCAGCTGCAAGCAGAGTGAATTCAGTACAGTCCTGCTTGCTCTCTGGGGCCAGGTAAGAGAAAAGGTTCAGCAGTAAGAAGCTCTGATATCAGAAATGCAAATTAGATTCTATTTGTTCTTACATAAAATCTTTGCTATTTTCAGGGCATCAGTGAATAAAGGGACAGAAATCTGTAAAACCATCAATTAAAACAAATGAAATAACACATAAATCTTGGTTCCCTTGAGTATACCTTTGAAGTATAATATCCCAAATAAGCTGAAACAAGTTTTTTAGTTTTCTAAGTATCCCAGAACTGCTGCAAGAAAGAACTAAAGATGTTAAATTGTTTCATCTGTAGTACAATTTGCAGGGCATGAATAAAGAACAGTGACAATGATCCTTCAAATACCAGGAAGTATTTCACAAATTTTTCAAATATCAGTAAAGTAGTTCAAAAACCATATTTCCATTCCAACTTTAAAAATAGTATTCTACTATAACAACATCAAAGAATAAAAGCCGAAAAAATGTTTTGAAGATCCTGCAACTTCCACAGAACTTAAAATCTGATATCCTCAATTAGAAACTGAACTCAGGTGAGGAAGTTTGTAAGAACCACGGGTGTAGAAAAGGCTTTCCCATCTATAGCAGCAGTTGGGAAATGAAACACAAAAACCAGCCCCTGGCCTGAAGACAGAAACTCTTTGCTTTGCAGGAGTCACAACTGTGCTGACAATGACTACCCTGAGCATCAGTGCGAGGAACTCGCTGCCCAAGGTGGCCTACGCCACGGCCATGGATTGGTTCATAGCTGTTTGCTACGCCTTTGTCTTCTCAGCACTCATTGAGTTCGCCACAGTCAATTACTTCACCAAGAGAGGTTACGCGTGGGATGGCAAAAGCGTTGTTCCAGAAAAGGTAACACTGCCTCATATCCATTCCAAAAGATCATACTTGACTGGGCCTGGTCACTCGATAGGAGAGGGTTTAGGACATTAAAAATTCTTATTATGTAGAGCAGTTATTAATCCAAAAGAGTTTCTTTCTGTGTCCACACACAGCATTTCTATGCCATGATTACTTAGATATTGAATACTGAAATACTACTTCTGACATACTGGATGATACTTAATGCTATTAATAATGAAATACTCTACTGAGATTGTGACTTCTGCAACTGAGCAGAGAAAAAGATGAATGTATATTTTTTTAAGGGAAGGCAATTAATTTTTTCTGTTCGAACAAGAGAAAATGTGGATGCCTCAGTATAAATGTAGGAAAAAAATATTGTGGCTGCAGTATTTGACAATTTCCAAGGTATAGTGCTTCCAACATGAAGTTCAGAAGGGCTACTCTCTCATCATGACCAAATAAATCATCACAGGAGTTCTTTCTTCCTTTCTTAGCCATAGGAAAAATATGTTTGCTTATAAGGAGATAATGAGAGCTCTATTGGGAGTGTGCAATCCTGATCCATATTTCCCTGAATGCACTAGAGAAAACTCACACTGATTCCTTTTGGTCTGGGATCAGACCTGGTCTGTAAACCACAGGTACATCAAGGAACTGTTGAGGACATTTGGTGGATGAAAGAGAAGTTTCCTGTATCCTATGAGTTACCATGTCAGTGGCTTCTGTGAGCAAGCTCATTTGTTTGGGTTATTTTAACTTGCCAAACTGGTTATCATGAGCATTCACAGACTAGAGTTTCAACAGAACAGATATGTGGAGGAGCAGATGTAACTACTGGTATGCAAAGATGTGTTCTTAATTCAAGATTATATGCCTATATATTATTTATGTATTTTAGTTGCATAAGTCAGGGATTAAAAATAACCAAATTAAATCAGAGCATTTATACAATGACAACTAATGCAGAAGTATTGTAGAACAAACAAGTGAAGTAACAAAACAAACTTACAGTAATGAGCTGTACAACTGCTGCTGAATGTTGAGCTTTCAGTTACTGATGATACTTCCACTGAAAATAATTTTTTAAATTTTTTTCCTGTTTTCATAACATTTTTTAAAAATGAACTGCATTAATAGAACTGTATCCTTAAATATTACATACTGCCTTGCTAATTTATTCTCTCTTGTAATGTAGTTACTATAATGAGCTGTGTCATTTGTTACAAAGAAAATTACATTCTAAAAAAGCCCCAATAAACTATAAACCAATTTTTAAACCAATAAACACTGTTTAAAACACTGAAAGGTTTATGGCTTTGTGTTCCTCAGCAGGTAAGGGGCTTTATGTGTCATTTGCTGGTACCTGGTGGTGTTAGTTTTCTGCAGTGAGGAAAAGCGAACAAGGCAAGCTCACAATGATCAGAGCATCAAATTTAGAGCTCTAATTAGCTGTCATATTGCTTTTTCATTAAGTTGAATCTTACATGAAATATTAAGACCCAGGCTGGTGCCAGTGTTTTCTGTGGATCAGATTTCTAGTGACATTTAAATCTATAGAAAGGGTTTCCTCTGAGACCTAAGTGAAGCTGCTCTTTGTCTGCTGGATTTATTGCTGCTCTCCAGAGTATCTGAATGAGAAGCAAACAGGACTGGCTTCACACTCAGCAACATGTTAGCAGCCTCCCCACCTGGGCAGGGAGGAGGAAAAAAAAAAAGCCTTTTTTGGGGAATATTTTTTCAACCTGTTTGTTCCTCCTATTCAGTAGAAATATTCTAAAAAGATTTGAAGCTTTTTCTTGGCCTGAATCTAAGAATTTTATGGCCATGAATTAAAGAACATCTGCATCAGAGTCATTAGGTGAATCTCTTTCTTTACTACGTAGCATAATTTTAACATTTGAGCCTACATTTCCTTCCAGCATGAGGCTCCAAGCTGTTCCTCTACAAACATCTCCCCACTTGCCCTCAGGCTTTTGTAGCTTCATTTCCCAGGTGTCCCTCAGGAACCTGTGCACTGCCTGAAATGTTCACCTCTTGAACAAGAATTTTCAATCAAAACTCCACTATTAGGGGTCAAAGTAGCTGTTAACCTATAGTTGATCTGTCATTAAAAGTACTGTGACCACATAAAAAATATTGCCTCCCTGGGACAGCTGCTTCTTGAAAACAGAGAATGGTATTTACTGTGAAATGACATAATATATCAAATTCCACTGATATTTTCTCTTCAACCATATCTTCCCCCTGCCCCTCCCCTCCCCCCGCCCCCAATCCCAAGAGTATTAAAGGGATAACATTTGCCTTTTCTTTTTGTGGCAAATACTGCCTGAAGATTTTTCTAAACTGTCAGAATTGGGTTTTGCTATATGTTTTATTGTTGGGGTTTTTTCCTCATAATTGGAGGAATCCTTACACCTTTTTAATGACCCACTACATCTCTCTTCTGTGTTTATCCTTGGGCAGTGGCTAAAGATTGAATTTGGTCCGCCAGAAACTGGGACAGTTGAATTCTAACTGGTATGCCCAGACATCAAAATTTAAATTTTTTTCCTACAATTAGATCCCAAAAATAGAATACTAGAAAATATAAGGACCTAGGGATAAAATAAGTTTAAATGAACTCAGTAAGTCTTCCTCCCCTAAAAGATATTCAATATATTCCTGCTTTAGCAATATAAGTAGGTAGATGAACAAGTCATACAGACATAGTCTTTGTATATAGAGTGCCATTTCAGCTGTTATGATCCAACTGTAACACTCAAACAAGAACATTAAGTTCCTAATCCATAATGCATGTGCCTTTGGTGTAAACCATTAGTGAGTAAAATACTGGCAGCTTTGCATCTTATTGAATAAACCACTCCTTTAGTGCATGGTTACATGATAATTTCGTGTGTATTTTTCTGTATGAATTATGTTAAAACTCTTCATATCACAATATTTTTCTTAATGTTGGAAGGCTACATTAAGAATTTGGCATCTTCTAAGTTCCTGATCAAGGGAAACAGTTGATTAAGGGAATATTGAACTATGAGTGGTTTGTCACTGCTGATTATCATTAAAGATGATTTTGCCAGTGAGCCGAGCTATCAGATCTCACTATATTTTATCTATCATCTAATATGGTTTACTTAATACAAGTAATACAAATGGATGACTTTGTCTTTATTGTCACCTAAATATTTTGCATGAATTATTTATCCAGAACTGACTTCTGTCTTACAGTTTACTACACTTTGTGGTATGAATTCGATTATTTGTAAAATGTTATGGTGGTTTTTCATAATCTCATCTGTTGAGAAGGTATTGAGAATAAAATATTTTCTTCTTTCTTCAGCCAAAGAAAGTGAAGGATCCCCTCATCAAGAAAAACAACACATACACAGCTGCAGCTACGAGCTACACCCCAAATATTGCAAGGGACCCTGGGCTGGCAACCATTGCTAAAAGTGCAACAATTGAGCCCAAAGAAGTTAAGCCAGAAACGAAACCTGCAGAACCCAAGAAAACTTTTAACAGTGTCAGTAAAATTGATCGGCTATCAAGAATAGCCTTCCCATTGCTTTTTGGGATCTTTAACTTAGTCTATTGGGCTACCTATTTAAACCGGGAGCCCCAGCTAAAAGTTCAAACTCCACATCAATAACCTCATTTATTTGTATAGTTCTGTTTTGTCTTTTGCTCTGGGAATTGCTTCCCTTTTTCACATACAGTAATTCCCATTTGCTTCATTGCCTCTGTCTTAAAGAAAATAAAGGTTTCTTTAGTTAGCTAAAGGTAAAATATATCTGTATATTTTAAAAACCTGTGTGTGAGGGAGAGAACATTATTAACTATACACTCTGGAAAAGTGATTTTAGAAATGGAAAAGAGTTGTAGAGTACTGGGAGGGCGGAAAAAAAAAGAAAAAAAAAAGAAGAAACCATTTGTTGCAAGCTTAGTACTGAATGTCCCCAAAAGATATTGTATATGTACATGAAAAAGATATTTTTATTCAGAGGATTGTAAGGAGGGGGGTAATATTTTATGACATTCCTGATGCACATCCTAGACTGTATCATTTATTCAGCCACTGTTTATAATCTTTTCAAGGATGTAAAGCTTTCCATTTGCTGAATCCCATAAGATATGTTATTTTCATAATCCCTTTTCTCTTCTATGTTCCAAACTACCTGACTTATAATATTAAATAGTCTTTAATGAGAAAGGAAATCTACTCACTCTAGGTACAGTTTGTCACTGTATAGCACATAAGATCTAACGGTAACAAATGCTTTAATCTGCTCTCTTACTGCAGGCTTGTTCCAAGCATTAAGTTGTCACTAGACTAGATTTAAAACCAGTTGCACAACCAAGTGCAGATCCCAAATTTCTACTATCACCTGTGTAATCCAAACAATTCCTGGATGCTTTAAAGATAGCTTTTACTCATCACTATGTTTTAGAGGGTTAAAACAAAAAAGCAAACAACAAAATTTTTGCAAGCTCTAGATATGTTGAATGTATTCTTTTATAAAATGATACATTAAAAGAAACTTTAGACTGAGATTTATGAATAGCAGAAAGATAAAATATAGTATTTAATATCTGTAAATATGCAGCATGAGATTGTACATTTTTTTACTTTTTTAAAGTTGTGTTCTTAAAACATTGTGTAGGATTCACCTCTTAGCTCTTAATATGTTGTAAAATGCTCAATAAAACATATTTAGAGCCTGAATTAAAGGAAAGGAAATAAATAAGTGGTACTGGAAAGCTTACAAAAATAAATAAGCAGAAAGTGCTTGGAATTTATTCCATTTGTAAAGTGGTTAAGTGTACAGCAGCTTGCAATTTGACAATGTCATCCAATGTTTACTATTAGATTAATGACTGGTCTGCTCAGGTCATGCATAAACACTAAAGTATGGGATTATATTTGGTAGGTAAAATGGTGAAATATTTGTTAAGACAGAAGTTCATCTGTATATTACTGCTATATTTGCTGAAACATAACTACAATAAGTGATGTAATATATGTAGCATTAAATAAAAAGAAGTCATGAATAAAAGAATGTACAGGAAAATAGATTTTATTGAGTAAACTTACTACATTTCATTTTTACTGTAGCAATATATTTGTAGGAACAATATGTAAGGGCTTTAAATACAAGATGTCCATTTTGCAGGTATTGTGCTCCCTTTAAAAAAATTCCAGTCAGTATCATTACTGCTGATTTTTAGATATAAACTTTCAGATAAAGTTTTTTCAAAGAGATTGGAAGAATGGTGGATATTTGCAAGCATCAATTAAAAATATATAATACATGGTATTGAATGGATTTTGAAACAATGCTACATGAGCCTCCAGAGAAACAGCTACTGAAAGTCATGTTTAATAGGCAGTGATTGCTAAATTCTTAATAAAAAGTTGACATTCTCTATCTACAAAAGGAAATATTTAATGGTTTATTTAGAGATTTTTTTTCTATTTTCAAATAATGCTTCATTGTCTAACATTTAGTCCTGTCTAAACTTGATAAGTTATCTGATTGGAGCTTATTTAAAAGGGGATGTTTCATCTCTGGTATCATGTGTAGATATATGTATAGAAAAAAATAAACTATGGCTCTTTAACTTCTGTGTACTTGTTTATCTTGTTATTTTTGGCGTTAAACTAGTGTGTTCATTTAGGGCATTTTATCTTTCTAGCAATTCATAGCTACCTTTTGGTCTGCATTTTGCACATTAGATGTGAATATTACTTAACTAGTCTGCTTTTTGCTATGCAATGATTGCATTATATCACCTCTTAGTTAGTCTATGCCAATAGTATTATAATGTATAAACTTGACTGCACAGTTTATCAAAGACAAAGTATTCTCTATGTAGCTTTTTTACAATGCTTTGCTAAACAATGTAATAATAGTAAGTCTTCCTTGAAAATAATGATGCACTCTTAGAGAGGACAGTTTCTGTTTACTCCTGAGATAATTTTAAAAATATGACATTGAATGTTTATTGCACCTCAGTGCAGTGATGTGGCAATAAAACCTAAATCTAATAGAGGTTGTTTATGGCAGAAGCATGTATTGCTTTACAGAGTTTAGCAAAAGCTCTTTATTTTATGTCAGACTGTAATTCTATAATAATAATAAAGCTAAAAATGTTCAATAATGAAAGTGAATGTTTTACTTTGGTTTTCTTTAGTTACTGCCTTTTATGACACATTGCTTGATTAGCTGCAATTCATTCAAAAACTTAGTTTCCTTGGATTTGGTAATGAATGCGTTTTTAATAGATGTAATATCCTGTCCAGTGTTTTGCAGGGACAAATACAACAGGAACGTTTTCCAAATCTGATTTGACATCCAGAAAAGAGAGTTCATTCTGTACCATGTATATCCAGTAAGGCAATTAATTGCATCAGATGAACAATTGTTAAGATTTTGTACCACAACACTGACTTTAATATAAGGTAGGAACAAAATAAAATGCATTGTTTCCCAGATAAAATGGCAGATAAACCAGAGATTGCGAGTGAAAATATGACTATTTAAGCTAGAGATTTAACTGGTTAAATAAACACACAGATCTAAGAGATTGTTAGAGAAGAACCTCAGGCTGTATAAAATAATATTACACTTATTAAAATAGTTGTAGGAATAGCTTTCAAACAAAAAGCTTTTTCAAGCTATATGTATAGCTTGAAAATTTTCATTTTCAACTCTTTCTCTCCCAAATAGAAAAAAAAAGAGAGGAAAAGTTCTTCCAGTGCATTTAGCCCTCAAATTTTCTTGGAAAAGATCCTGGAAAGAAAGGCTTGTGCTCTTATGTAGGGAGAGACAAGCAATTGCAGACATACAGCTTTAGAGGACTCAAAACGCTGATATAAGTGTATATTTGTATATCACAATATTCATAGGGTTCTTAAACATGAGTCCTATAGAAGGATTCTTCAAAATGGAAGGAAAAACTGGAAGGACTCAGATTCTATTAATTTAATATGCTTTCCTCTATTTTGAATGAGGATAATGCAGTCTGAATCCCTGTTCCTTGCCTCCTACAACTGACTTCATGGAGATGAATGCCTATGAAAAACCACACGGGCTTTTCTGGAAGAGGATGGTAAAGAAAGTGTTTGAACACCCACCTCCTATGTTCACATGCAAGATGCAGAGCATGCATGGGAGTTCTCACATCTTTGTCATTGCTCAGACATTTTTAGGCAGAATTTTACTCAAGTAAAATGAGTCAAAATGTCTAGAGGCAACAAGATTTGACTCAGAGGAAAAAAAACCTTATAGCACTATTCAGTTTCGTGGTGTGGAAGAACAGCCTCATCAGATGACAGATTCACAGCTACCAGTCAGTCCAGCATGACACTCTGACAAGGGCGTTCTCTGTTTGTTCTGATACTACATCAATAGAAGCTCCTTCAGTTTTCCTTGAATCATCCCTAGCTACAGCAGGACTTTCTAAGTGATCAAGAACCTTTAGTGATCTTAGTGATCAACACCAATGACTTTTCCAATGAAATTCTTTCTCTTGGACTCCAAAACCTGAAAAACCTGATTTTCTTTCTATCTGCTTCTATTTTTCATCCATATGGTTAATAATAACAGCTTATGAAACATCCTAATGTCTGGGAAATGGGGCACACATGCTTCAAGGAGCAAGTAATAAGATAACTTCTTTCAGCCTGTGCTTTGTATTTGAATGGCTGTCCAAATAAATTAGTGTGACTGGGCAAAGTCAAACTTTTTCTTAGGGGTTGTGAAAATATCAGTCATACTTTAAAATATAAAAATGCTAGATCTCTTTAGACTTTCTATATCAGATCCACTGAAGAAAAAATTCTTGTGCTATGCATAAACATGACATAGCTTAAAAAAAGAAGTGTTTACAGTCCTAGCACATGAATTTTGCAAGTGAAGTGTATTATCAGCTTGTCAGGCTGTTGTTGTCATGTTCCGTCTGATTACAAACTATGACAAATACAACAAGAGAGGTAAAAGCCTTGAAACGACAAGTTTCTATAGGCTCATTCTCTCTGGCCATAGGCCCATCCAAACTGGTAGGATGACTTCACAGATGCTGATAAGTTTATTTGATTAAACTGCTTTAAGGTTTTTGAAGATGCTCTGAGTGAATTTTGCACTTGCAGCACAGCTGTTACATCTCAGAGCTGAGGCATCTCACCCAAAGACTAGAGATGCTTCCCCTCAAAAACCTGCAATCGACCAACAAAGGGCACAGCTTTTCTGAACAGGCTGTCAAGGGAGCAAAGATGTGTTTGCTGAACTCTTTCTTCAGCCAAGGACACTTGAATGCAAACAGATAGAATGAATTTCTTTTCAAGTGTCCTTATATATATGCAGTATTTGATTAGCCTCAAGTGGTACAAGCCTAAGAATCTGAACCAGCCCCAAGATGCTAATTTGTTTAGCAGTGATTTGCTGTTGGCTGCCCAGCACACACCACCTTTGTTACACTCTTTGTTTGATTTTACTCTTTGTTGTATATCATCTCTTTAGCACCAGATCACTGCAGTGCCTCACAGGAAAAAAATAATTCAGCTGCCATAGGATTAACAAACGTTACTTAAAGACCTCATATACTTGGATATCCTATTCCATTACTGCCCATAGCAGCAGAAGCACAGTGTGAAATGGTTTGTAAGCTTCTAGGATGGCTCTCCATTCTAGTGATATTTATTAATGAAACAAATTTACTGCAATGATATGAAAAATTCCAGAAAAAAATTAAAGAAAATCTTTTATGGTTATCTAAAACCAAATATAAAACATAGTAAAGCTACAATAGAAAGATCTTTTTCTTAAAGTAAATTTTCTTTTTATGAAATACTTTATAGAAGCAGTAAAATGGATTTCAGCCAAGAATCTTTCAAAGGAATACACCTTTTGAATCAAAGAAAAAGACAATGGAGGTCATAGTAAAAACCTCTGATCATTATTAGAACCTGCTGTAGACAGAAAAATTTAGGAAAGAAAACTAACATTTTTCAATTAAACATAATCATATAAGAGTTCATTTCTTTTTCTTGATGAAATTGTTAATTTTAATAATTCAGGAGGCATTTCAGACAGGGTTTTGCTTTGATTTTGTTTTTGTACAAAACCCCACAAAACTCAACATTCGTTTTCACTTTCTCCTGCCTGAGGAGCTGTGGCAGGCATGAAGAGGTGTGGGACACCATTCTCCAAGGTAGGGATGTATTTTTCAGGAAACAGGAGTCTTACAACAAACATTATCTTTAATATGGCCTCGTAAAGTATTTTTGTAGCTATACAGATGGCTCAGCTAAGCCTCATGGACATGACAAAATAATACACAGATTAATGTAAAAACATTGTGGGCTTGATAGGGTTTGGTTTCCACTGATGTGCACATCCCTACCTTGCCTCACCAGCCTTGATTTGTAGGAACTCAGCTAATTTAGATCAAGTAAAATGGGACTTTGGTCCATTAGGGCCCTTACCAGCTTGTTCCTGACCAACCTCTCTCAT
This sequence comes from Vireo altiloquus, assembly GCA_013396875.1. Taxonomy (NCBI): domain Eukaryota; kingdom Metazoa; phylum Chordata; class Aves; order Passeriformes; family Vireonidae; genus Vireo; species Vireo altiloquus. The sequence goes on from VZRF01007981.1 coordinate 513,261, forward strand.
CTTCTCTGTGGAACACAAAGAAAACTTTAATGAAGTAGCTAGAGCAATGTATGCCCTTTCAACAGTTAAAGGACAGTGTGAACTATGAGAGTAATGAATGTACTGATACAATGTTTAATGGCTGCAAAACCAGAATGCTCACACCTGCAAGCACTTCTTTTACATCCATTTCATCTTGCCCCTCAAAAGATAGTCAGATTTGCAGAAAAGGTAAATATTTTTCAGTTCCAGAGGATGCCAGCCATGACTTCACTAGCAGCTTTCTAAAAATGTTTTGGAGCTCTGTTCTGGTCACTGAGTTCCTGAATATCAATGCTTATGTTCACCTCTGATCCTAACATAGGCTTTATTTTCCAAAAAAGGTTGCAGGGCCAAAAGTTCAGCATCCATTTAACAGTTTTTGAACAGACAGATTTTTGGCTTGCAAATCCCAAACAGTACAGAGAAGAATAATTTTAAGACTACTGAGACAGAAGAGAAAGGTCATTATGGCCAATACAAAGAACCAGTAAAGCAGAAAGTCCACTTTCAGATGCTTATCATAGCTTTAGTTGATGACTAACCATCCATCATTTGATCCTCTGACAGCACTGGTCTGCTCTTAGCAAATGAGTTAATAAAACAACAAAAACGTTTTCAAGTGGGTATGAGCAGAATTAAACAGGTGCCTGATGATTTTGAAAACCTCATTATTTCTATTCATGTCCAGAATGACTTTTAAAAGCTGGTGATGCTAAAAAGCAATTATAACAAGAAAAACATCATTAGATTGTGCAGCAAGATCTGCAAACAAAATTTTCCGAGTCTGAATTCTACCAGATCATGTAGCTAAAAATCTTCCTTTTGCAGCTACATGAACAATGCCATAAATTCTTAGGGGGGAAGCCGTGGAAACATGGGTTTCAAGGCTTTGAAAGAGACAAAGAATTCTAGGTTCTATTCACATTGCTACAAAACATTTTCTTAATTATACAACAGAGCTTGAAATTTATATTGAGAGTTTTCATAGATCTGCATGGAACCAGACAAATTAAAGACACAAGATTCTATATCAGGCCTTAGTAATGGCAGTAGAAATAACAAGTAACTCAATTCTGTGAGGTATTTTTACCACATTATTCTACTGACAGAATTTATCTTTCAACACAACTTTTATTTTTCCTAAATACCATCTTGGTTAATTGAAAAGTAAAAAATATAAAAAGTAAGAATATTAATTTTGTTACAGCCTTAGGTTCAAAAGGAATAAGTAAGCTTCAAGAGATAACTACATACCTAAAGAAAAGTAGTTTTATCTGGCTACTGCAAGAAATAAATGGAAAGAAGTTTATAAATAAACATGATTCATTTATTTATAAATGTCTAGAGATAAGAAATAACAATAATTCTTTGGTGTAACAAAAGCTGACGTATTTATTACTAAACATAATGTACTTAACAACAAGAGTTGTAAGACAACAGGCTGTTTTACTATTACCTCTTAATGGGAATTACATGAATAATGAGTCTCAGGAGGCACTTACCAGTGATAAACGTAAATATTGGCTCTAAGAAATGTCAGACAAGCTATTATATCTCTGTATTGCAAGCAAGCTACACAGATTATTAGCTATTTTGTTTTATTATATCTAGCATTTAATAGCTGGGAATATATATTTAAAAGATAAAATGACTGATAATATCTGAAAGCAGAGTCAGTGCAAAAGCAAATAACCATTGATTTCTTTTCACACCATAACTGTGGCTGAATGGTGTGCAAGAATAAAAGAAAACAAGCTTACATCAAGGTCAATGCAGTGAAGGATCTTGAACAGAAACTAACACAGAACAAACAGAATTGCAATGAATCACATGAAAATCTCAGATGGAAAATATAACTCATTTCTACTACTATTAGTTTCTATGTAGGAACAGAGAAGAACTTGCCTGAGATCCCAGTTCTGATACTTGACCCATTACACAGAGTGTACTTTGCATAGTTAGAATGAACACCTTGGTCTCATCAGTGTACACAGAGGAAAATAACACAAAGGAACTTTGCCTATACAACACCAGAGGGAATAAATAGGGTAAGAAAGGTGTAAAGTCAGAGCTGAAGTAGCATAACACAGGCTGACACAGGCTGGCGAGAAGCAGATGTACACATGTATGAAGGGAGGAGGAGATGATGCCACAGCTGCTGATCCATGACTCCTGGGTTTCATCAGCAGCCAGTGCCTGCATGCCCAAATCACCTGGACAATGTTTCCCTGCCCACTGCACTGCCTGGCTGCCTCCGACCCAAACAGTCTCCCTACAGAAGTGACCTGACACAGAGTAGGATTGTGCCTGCCACAGCTTTCTGGGGAAAATCCTCAGCCTTAGTGTGGAGCTGTTCCTGTGGTCCCCTCCGGAGGAACATTATGGCACTACTGAACAGTATGGTTGAAAAGGACACAGAGTTGTCCTTGGGCAGTCTTTGCTCCAAAGGTGGACAAACGGTTCTCACAGGAAACACTGTTCCCTATCTCTGAATAATTCTTATTTGAATGTATTTATTGCATTAATTTAATGATTTCCACAGTTAAACCAAGTGTTTCAGAAAGGCCAAGAAACCACTAATGTTGGATGTATGCCAACAGTTTTCTGTCCAAGAAACTCAGACAGGGAGACCAGACCACAACTTGTTGGCTGCAATAACTGGTGACTCAGGATGTCTGAGATTTAGGAAACTGCTCATCTAAACATAACTTTCAGTCCACTTCTGCACAGTCAAGAGAAAAATATTCACCATGGCCACACAATCATATTTTCGGTGATATAACCCAAAGGCTTAGCCATGGTTTAACTGTCCAAGGACTCAAATTACCAAGTCTTTTTCTTGGTGAACATGGATAAGTTGCTTTTTCAATAATGTGAAATAGTAATAATGCCGAGCTGCTTACAAATGCTCATGTTTCCCTCTTTAAACAAATGACTTTTAAAAGGAAGAATTGTTTGCAGTTCACTGGATTTGAAAAAATCATGCAAGGATCTACTCACTTTGCTCTCCCAGGCTTCTTCAATGACCTTTATATTCTGCTGAGAAAAAATGTCAGGTATCATCTAGGTATTTCTGCTATTGTCTCTACCAGCAGCTAGTATCTGTAGTGTGCAACTGGGACTTCTCAGCAGTGAATGCTGTACGAAGAGCTAAGAGGCAGGTAATCAGAAAAAGAGTGGAAAAGCTGGAAATCTCATCACAGTAATGGGTAATGTTCATGTACATTAGAAGTCTCAGCTCTGGAATGTGCTATCAATACCCAAAAGTCTAGCCAGCACTAGGCAATAGAATACAAGCATATTTTAGCTAAGTCAGTTTTAAAAGAGAATTCTAAATTAAACAAAAATACATTTTGTGGAAGCCTTTTTCACCCCAGCATGTTTTTAGTGAAAAATCCAAGACATTAGGATTTTTGAGATAGATGGTTCTCACACAGTTTAGGCAGAAGCCTAAAATGTCTCTACAGCCTTTGGGTTTTGTGGTTGCAGGGTAGACACATTCCCTTTCTTGCAGTGAATTTCTTCATAAAGAAGAAAGTTTTCTAAGTTGGAATGATCTCTCTGTGGTGACTGATTCCCAGATGTAATATATTTTAAAAGAACTGTCTTAACTTACTCTACCCATCAGCTCTACTCTACAGCTGTCACTTCTGATATTCCAGAAATCACCAGTGTGACTTACATTTCTTTTGCCACTCATGTCACTGCTGGCCAGTGCAGAGCAACAGAGGTCAAGGGGCAGTGCTGTAAAAATACACCAAGATGAGGAAAATCAATTCTGGAGCCCAAAAGGCGAAACTACTGATGCAGAAGATTACTAAATACGACCAGTTGCCTTATGGCTCTTGAATCTTCCAAGGAGGATGCTGTGAGACTGCTGTTCAGTAAATACAAAACAGTCTTTGGGCAAGTCAGAAAAAACAGATTTTTTATTTTCATTGCTCCTAATTACTGTTTGCTGGGGGGCGGGGGGGGGGGGGCGGGAGTGGGAGAATGTCTATCTATAAATATTAAAATATTTATATGGCTAACATTACAGAAAGAGTACAAAACCTGCTGACCCTTAGAGAAATTTGCATCAGCTCTGGGACTCTGCCAAGGGCACAAAATTGTTGAGGAAAAATAACTATGTCTTAAATAGGTGTATTTAAAGCTTAAATTGTGGGATGATGAGGAGGAACTCTCAACCCTAATGAAACAGTTCTAAACCTCTAATCAAGCTATTAAAATGCAGTTAACATTTTTTTAAAATTTATACACATATATATGAACTTCCTCCCCAACTTCACATAAGTCTTCTATCTGCCATCTTCAGTGTTAATTTGCACTTAAACTTTGCTATCCAGACAACACAACAGGATTCATGCATGGAATACCACATTACATAATTTCCTGAGAAGGTGAACAGAACCACAGAACCACAGTTCCTCCTAAACTTTGTGGAAACCAATGGAAAATTTGGAGTTTGACACTCACTTCAAGTTTTCCTTTTTAATTAAAGCCATATGTACAATATAACCATAGCTTTAAATGAGCCAGAGCAAGGACCTCATCAGTGATGTCAATCTCAGCAACCCAAAAAACTTTGTTCCAATTTCCCACGGAGATAAATGCTGAGCTACTCAAATATGTGAATAACACTGATACACATAACCTGGAAGTCTCATTCTAATCGGATATGTACACAGAGGCAGAACTCTTCACTCATTTGCCACCTTTTTCTCCTTTCTCCGCAAATTCTTATTGTATGGGAATAATTTGCTTAACAGTCCTGGAGTTTTTTACAAAGCTTTTTTCAAGCAGTTTTTACATAGACAGAGTTGTCATTGTCATAGACAATGAACTGTGAAGTTGGCTTTCGGATATGGATAAAAGTTCATTGTTTTTTAATTAATAATGTTATTAATGTTAGTGAGTTTGTTGCCTTGCCTCGTTAACCTAAATACGTTATCTTGTTTTGTTAATCTAAAATATGTTAATTGGTTAATGGTTACTATATTGAGTGAAGGGACTTTGTAGAAAGTGGGTGTACACTCCATTATCATAAGGGGATAAACCAACAAACACGAATGGACCATGGATAAACCAACCAGAGACCCCTAGAAGATCACAAGGCGACCAATGAGCCAATAAGGCAGATCCCAGGCAATGGCAAGCCAACCACAGCGTCCTCGATGGGTGGGGGCAGGGGAGGGGTTTCACAAGACTAGGGGTATAAAATGTATCACCCTCAAGAAGGTGTGTGCCTCTGACCAAATTTGTCTCCGGTTAAGCATCCAGCGCTGCGCCTTTTACTTTGTGTTCAGGCAGACTGCCAATTAAGGTCTCTAATTGTCGTGTTGTTGAATAAATTTTCTAAAATTTTATTTGTGAGCCGTGTTTCTCACAGTCATGAACTAGGAAAGTTAAGGTGCCCAAATATGATGACTGAGCATATGATGGCCACAGTTAACCACTGAAATGTGGTTGCTTAAATCAGTCTGGGGTCTTGGCCCATGTAGGCTGAAATGTATTGAATTTCACTCTTGACAGATCTTGTTAAAATAATAAATCATGGAAATTCTGTTCTCAGTGACATTAACGGAACATTTGAGCTAGAATTTCCTTGCAGATTCCCTCACCTCAGTTTTGCTAAACCTTCAACTGCATGCTTTTGTTTCACTCTTGCTTTTGCCAAGACTTGTTAGGACAAGATATAGGGAAGAGACTCAGGAAAAAAGTGAGATGACAGATTGTTTCATGCCACAAGGGACTGTGGGACTAAGAAACAAAACAAGCTTGTGGAATGATTTTGTGGCTGCAGGCAACCTATGTCAGAATTAGAGAGCAGTAGTCCTGGGACAGCAGTGCCCCAGAGCTGTGACTTGTAACAACTGTATATGGCCTAAATACCAAAAAAAAATCCCCATTTAGTCATGTCCCATCTAGTCAAAGAGACAGCAAGACACAGAAAGGAATAACTAAGTAGTTGTTGAATTCCAGTCTGAGACTCTTATCCTGCACTAACATGGCCTTTTTTATGTGATAAAAAATTAGCTTCTGGAGCAAAAGTGTATTGTTACTCTCTGTAAGATGCTGAATTACCAAACTGGATCTTTGGCATGAATACAAACTCCCTTTTGCTTTTTGGGTTTTTTAATATAACTTTCCTCCATATGATAAATTGTATTTGGACTCAAAAAAATGGAGCAATGAGTTTGACCCTAATGAGTGTTAAACAAATACTGGAATTTACTCAGATTAGATGATACTTAATGAGTGGGTACTCAGCAGGTACAGCATCAACCTTTGTGTAGTCCACTCTTTAGGAATCTGTAATGTACCATTTGAGAAACCTGGATCAGGAAGACCAAAGTACAACTGCTGTAGTCTATACTGAGTACAGTCGAACCATATGATGTGCAATACTGAGCTATCAGTATAAAAAATAGCCTAGTAAATACTGAAACATAAAATTTTACTGCCTGTGCTCTGTAAGGTTTTTTTCTTTAAAAGATATAGATATACTTTATTTTGTGCAATATAATTTTGATCTAAAAAAGATTTTGATGAGATGATATTGGTATTTTATTTCTAAGTTAATAGAGGATATAAGATGCCATGAAAAAAAATGTGGGTCTATATGTGATAACTAAAATGCAAGGTTGACAATTATACTATTATTGTGCTATCCAATGATTTACAAGAAATAGACAGCAGACCAATAAAATTCTGCTCAACTTCCATGAGTTAATAAAGTATATTATAAATGTTAGGTGTATTCTGCTATATAAAACATTCTCATATCTGCAGTCTGCCTTGTATTTTATACTGAATAGTATAAAAAATTTATTCTGTACAAAAGACAAAAAGAAAGAGGAAGAAAAAAACAGCACAGATAAAGGATTTCAGAGATTCAGCTGGAAAGTATTAAGTACAGAAGCCCTATGTGCAATACAAGGAATATTCAAAGAAGCTGCAGCAGAAAAAAATAAGAGGGAATAAGCTTCCATCCACCAGTAAAGAGATTTGAGAATATTCATGAACATCCCAGTACTTTAGTTGTATTTGTATTTCTACATTTTTGATTCATGTTAAGAAAGTAAGACCGAAGTAGTTATTTGACTTAGGACCCTCTCCAGCTACCTCACAAAATTTTGCTAGTGTAGCAATTGAGCCAATATAAAGATAATTAAAATGGGATTTAATTCCTAATGAATTTGGAGAAAAGACATCCAAAAGAAAAAGAACAAGAAAAACATTCCTGCACCTTAATCAATATAATTGCCACAATCTTTGCCTACCTGACCAAAAAATCCAATGAGAAATTTCAACCCTAACTAGGAATATCAGTTTGAATCATCCAGCTCTAGACACACATTCAGAGTTGACAGTTAGGAGAGTTTTATCTGTGGGCTTTTTGCACCTCAACACTGAACATAGATTTGAAAAATTTGATACAGTTTGCAGGCTGTGAATATGGGGCTGAGTCACATGTGGAAAAAAAGTGTGTGCCGGAATCAGTCTGGGATACAAGCAAAAGGTTTTTAATGAAGTAACTGTATGTTCAGCTGTGTAGAAATAGAGGATTCCAGGGAGATCCAGTGGCCCAATTGACAGTTTGGGTGGCAGTTTTTAGGCAAAACTCTATCATCATAATCTTATGAGATGATTAAAGACAAAGCTTCAATTAATAAGGATTGTTATAATGTGATTTGAAGTGGATTATAGTATCATTTTACTTCCTGGGCTTAGCTGATAGAAATAGCAGATGAGTGCAGGATCCTTTCACCTAGCAATAGGATAAAAACCTACAAGCCCAAACTGGGAAAACGAAACAGAAAAGCAAGCAGTAAAATTGCTGACATGAGGTGTAGGCTTATACTGCTGCAAACTGACCAGGGTAGGGATTTGGGAGCTACTGCTGAAAATTTCCAAATTTCAACCCAACACAATGCAGTCATGAAGTAAGAAAATGAAAATTAGAATCAGAGCTCCAAAAAGACTGAAATAGAAAATAAATAAAAAGAATTGGTGTTGGTATCTGCTTTTTTTTTTTTTATCAACAGCAATAGGATGTTAAATACAGAAATCCTGTTCAACTCTGGATAACTGAGACAAAAAATGAGAAATTACCCCTCAGTGCTTGAGCAACACAACTAATGTAGATCATATGGCTTAACACAGATCAGAATTATTTTTTTAAATATAGTAAATTAAAAATTAAAAACTGTCTCAGAAAAGGAGATATTAAAATATGTGGTATGAACAAGGAATCTGCGCAGTTGTTTGGACAACTATACATAAAATGACATGCTGCCTGTTTCATTAAGAAGCAGTAATCAAACAAGTTGACTAAAGCAATTAATATTATGCAGCATATTCAAATTAATTGTCCTACTGGGATACCCTCTGTAAAGTTAGAATTATTATTTTTCAGAAAAGCCAAATTCCCAGTCTGAAGTGAAGAAATTAATCTGCTTCATTACCAGATCCTACTGACATGTTAAGTGTAAGCCTCTAGGGCTAATTCTCCATCACAGCACACACTGATGAGAAGCACAAGAGCAGACCAGTCTGGGAGTCCTCTCTGTGACGTCTTGATTGATGACCAGTTCAAAGAGGTATTTGTAAATGCTTTTTGTCCCCCATGAGTTTCAGTCAGCAAAACAGACATCTCAGAGCCCCAGATAATATTGTGGCTTCCTTGAGAAAGGCACTTTTAAAGCTCTCCAGGAAAGGACCATTAGCAAAGGAAAAGAAAGAAAGGTTGATAAGGAAGCCAGACTAAGAGAAGCAGTTCTTCCAAGTTTTGCCCAGTATCACTTCTATATTATGGCTGTACAGTATATATATATATAATATATATAACCACTCAGGTTATAAAAAATACATCTTAGACTCTTCCCCCTCACCCTCCCCATCCCAATCATTGATTATTTCCATGTCCTTTCAGACGGTGAAAGATGCTGAGACAACAGATTGGAGGCTCGATTTCCAGCTTTGCTGCAACAATCATCCAAAGATCTGAGAGATTTTGCATATAACCTCTTTACAAAATTAATCTCCTTCCCCCAACAGGCCTTGCCACTCAAATACAAAATCAGTATCTCCTGAATCCCCATGATAATCAGAGTGCTATAGCCCTTATAATAAATAGATTTAAGTGATCTTAGTTCACTGGTTGCATCACTCTATCAGACAATCTTGCTATCACAGATTATCATAGATGACCTGGAAAGTTATGTTAATAGCTCCAGAACAGTGACAGTGCAGGACACCTTAAAGTTGTTATTTCTATCCTTAACACTTATTCATAAAAGAAAAATCTGTACATAGAAGCATTCTTTTTGCTTGAAAAAGAAAGAAAAGTATAAAAGCATCTACTTCACTTTCTCCATGTCTCACTTAACCTTACAGAAAAACATTTCGAAAACAACAGATATGGTTCTAAACGTCCCCCAAACCCAAAAGAACAAGAACCCCAAAACTGAAACACATCATATTTTAAGATACAAGAAGTCAAGGTTAGTTCTAAGGCATTTTCTTCAACATATAACTGAATCCAAGCTCTTTGCACAGTTACACTCCAATTAGCCTGTGACTGACAGCTGTCAGACTGGTTAATAATCAGGATTCTTTAGAACAGCTATTCAAACAGACTAAAAAAAAAAAAGTCATAGAAAATTGATTTTTGTTAGTAATCAGACTAGTGTTAGTTCCTTGAGACTTTGTTGTTGCACATGCTTCGTTATTCATTTTGAAGACAGGCATTTAAAGAAATAGTCAGCTTTTCCATAGCAGAGATATCTAGTGAGCTTTATAGATGAATGAAGTCATCCAGAAATGAAAAATTAAATGAGTTCACCTACACAGGACAACACACTCCATCAATATCTGTGCAATAGCTTAAGATACTGAAAAAGCATATGCAAAGAAAACAGGTACATGCAAATATGCAGCAAACATACATGTAGTATAATTTTATGAACTATAAAAAGGGAACTTAGTACTGGAAATGAACATTTCTAAAATTAAGACTGTCTTCCTCTGCTAGACTTCTGACAAGGTAATATTTTGTTTATTCAAACAAAGGGAAGTTAGCAGGAAATGTCACCTGTTCTTCATGAATGTCTCATAGTTAATGCTTGAGGTGATTCATTCTCCCTGCCTATATCATTATTCATATCATATGTAGAGGCCATATTACGTTGTTCCAGGTACTGTACACACATGAGCTGAAGAAATTAGTGTGGTCTTACTGACTTTTCAAGGCAACTTGAAAAATAATTTTTCTCAGCAGTTCATTGACACAAAAAAAGCACTCTTTTGTTAAAAGATCAGTGTAGCTGGAAATCACCAAAAGCATTTTCACACCTTCTCTCATTCCCGGCCTTCAACAAGCTTCTCACTAGAGCACTAATGTTTAAATGGATATATTCTAGGAATTCTGTGCACTGAATTCAACCACCAGTGATTAGTCCAGAGAACCAGCTTGATACTCATAGGAAACAAAAGCAGCCATGAAGTGACAGTTACAGATAAGATCACATCATTTTGGACTTAGAACAATGCCCCTAATTACTGCTCTCTTTGCTTAAAAATTACCTCTGTGTTTCCCTTCTTGCATGTGTTCTCATGTGGACTGAAAGAAAAAACTAAATATTCCGGAATGTGGCAACTAGACACACTCTGGGAATCGCCTTGTCTTACTGTGCTGATTTCATTGTGCTCCTAATTGTAGCATCAGCAGTCATAATTAAAACGTCACCAAGAAATTAAAAATGTTCCTACTCTGCAACATAAATAAAGCTCTGTTTATTCAACTAGGAGAAGGATTTGTGACACAAAATACCCTTCTACACTAATTTAATGAGCTCATTTTCTAGGGAGGATTAACCGATAAGATGTTTAGATGGAACTTAATTATTCTTTGTGAGATAAAGTAACAAATTAGAGTAGACTGTGTGGATTACTAAATAAGTAATTTATTTTTCTATAATTAAGACCCGAGTTCAAGTACCAAGATGGGTTGTGTTATCAAGAGACTGTATGCTACATTTTTCCAACATTCCTGAGTTTCAGCATGTTAGTTTATCATCCAGAATTGAAGGACATTCCAGAAAAAGAAGAAACAGTGAGAAAATAAAATGCTACAGGCTTTCATTATACATATCTATATGTGAAGTGAATTTTGTATTCAATTTTCAGAAGCATTTGAACTATAGAGGCCAACTACTTTCAGAATCACAAGATGACAAATTGAGTCTTTTATGTCTTTTCTGTTGTTTATGTGAGGTTTTTATAAAGTGGTAAGTATGAATTAGCTGTATCTATATAATCACAGAAAGATTGTTAATACAAATTGTGTAGTTATTCAGATATTTAACACTCCAATTGCATTATACATGATCATTCAGTACTCCATCAGGAGGACAGAAGCCATAGACAAAAGTTCTGAGATTTTTCCATGGTTTTCTTGCTGTGATTTTAAAGTCTGAAGTTTCATAAAATGCTTCAGATCAGTGAAAGCTCTTGTTTTAGGTAAACTACCCATATTCAGCATGTTTAAGCAGCATTATCTGTGGCTGGAATACAAAAAACATAGAACCACAGGACAAACACCAAACCACTTAACAAAAATTAGCAATTTTCTGGTTTGGTTTCATTTGATCTGAAACAGGCCCATAATTTAAAGCCTTCTGCTCTACATCATCATTAGAAGTGATACACCTGGATCTATTGAGCAGTGCTCTAACCCTGGTTCATTCAGGACTTAAAAGCAAACAGAAGAAAAGCATCTTCATTGTGCTCTTGTCAGAGAACCAGAGAGAATATGCAGAGTAAGCAAACTGAAAGTCAGTCAATAACACAAGTTCATAACCTCTTAAAACTCACTTTGTTCTTTTGCCTTAGCATTTGCAATCAAGCTGTTAGCAGCAATTTCTGAAAACAAATGCATAAATAATCATTGATCATGTAAATTAGGTCATCTATTAGAATGTCTCCTAGAACTCTCATTTAGAGAGTGCATATACTCTCTAAAAATATCATAGGGTTCTGTCTACCCATGGCAGGAAGGTGGGGAAGGTCATACCTTTCCCAATGCCTTGTGCCATTAGAGTTTGTGGATCTGCAACACTGTGTGTGTACTCCTTTAATGCCCAACAAGAACCATGTCAAAGAGGACACCCACTGCCTTTTGACATTCAGGAAGACAACAGAATTTACTCCAAGTATTTTCTTGAATTCTCAGGTTTTTTATCTTCAGACTCCTTCCCTTCTGGTATTTTTCTCAATTAATTCAATATTGCTGACAACTAACCAACCACCTGGGTGCAATGATTAACCTACTAACACACACAAATGGACAAAGAACATTAGCTACAAATAGTTCAAAGACAGAAGATATGTTTGACTTCCACATTTTTTATCAAACTTTCAGTATGTAAATGACCACATGTCAGGCATGTAGGGTGTAACTATCCTATCACCATCGGTTAAATCTGGGAGGGGGCAGTTTCCTTATCTCTTCCACACCCATCTTCACCCAGAGAGATTATCTTCCATTAATGGGCCATTGAGCCTGGCTGTGTGACTGATAACATGTTATCATTGCTTTGCGAGAGGCTCCACCCAGGGGGAGGAGCCAAGCATTCCTGTCGGGATAAAGCCTGGGATTCAGAACAACACAAGCAGCCTTTTTCCACTGAACCCACATAGGAAAACCAGGCCCTTCTACCAGCACTGGACTTCCAGGAGAAAACTGCATCTTTTTCTACTGGACTGCTGCTTCAACCGAGCCACCATCTGTCACTCCAGGACTGCAGCCACCACCTGACCTGACTGTTGCCAAACACCCTGACTAACAGGGTGTCAGGTCATATTATGACTCTGACAGTGTTTTGTTTGTATTACCACATTTTATTGTTACCTAGTAAAGAACTGTTATTCCTGCTCCCACATCTTTGCCCAAGAGCTCTTTTATTTTCAAAATTGAAATGCTTATTGCTTTTTCTAACGTTCACCTAAAGAATTCAGGTGATTTTGTACTGGTGAACTTTCCTATCTTTTCATTTACCACCTGTATTTATGGTTCCACTAAAACCAAACAGAACATCTAAGAACAAACAGAACAGTAACAAATGGTGTAACAGTGCAGTGCAGTGATAACACAGCTTTATAAATGCAGCTTCCATGATTGGCAGTGCTCTCAGCCTCATGGTCGGATTCTTGGGGTTTTCCTGTACAGGGCCAGTAGCCGGATTTCAATGATCCTAGTGGGTCACAGTCTATTCCTGCAAAAATATGCAGTTTCCCCTGAGATAAAACTCAGAACAAGTTGCATTGCAGTAATGGTTATAATAACTACTTATAAAATTATGTTTTACTCCATTTGAAAATGGGACAGACAAGGGAAAGGAGTGATTTCAATTCAATTCATAAATAATCAGTATTCATCTATTCTGTTCAAGCCTAAGCAGTGTCACCATACACCTGTTTATTTTGAACTTGTCACTTAGGGCAACCAGAAGAATTATTGATCTCTTCATGAAGAATCTGTGTAAGCTTTGATTAATTGCTTATGTTTCTTTCTGGGAGTGAGAAAATTGCTGAACTGCAGTGACAGATGAGAGAAAGCAGTGAGAGGCTGCTCCCAAAGTCATGAGTGTTCACCTGAAAGCCCTCAGACGGGATGGACTCTGTGCTTGGGTAGTTGCACCTTATTTGAAACATGAGCAACTACTAAAGCATTCAGCTCAAAGTCTACTCAAGGTCAACAAAATAAAACTTTGAAAATTCTTATAGATTTCAAAACAAAGTGCAGCTGAGGCAGAGCTTCCCATGTCATTCACTGAACTAAAACCAGGGTGCTTAAAAAGCTTTTGCCAAAACAAGGTTTTATTGACAGAAAAGATTTCAGAAAGCATTCACAGAATTTTTTTGCTGCTGCTGCTTTAGAAGGTTTTAGAAGGTTTTGCTAATATGCACAGGAATTTTCAGTGAGACTTCTCTTTAACAAAAGGAATTACACTCCCTTGAATGATTTAAAAGGCCAGGACCCATAAGGAAAAATGAGAAACTCAACTTGATGGAAGAGGACACAAAGCACCTCCCCTTGGAGGCCATTGTATTTTTGTGAAAAGTTGAGAAGTTGGAAACATCTTCAAGGAATACCCTGAGTTTCCCTTTGACCATAATGAACGGCCTTCTCTTCTCTGGGAGATGCTCTTAGATATTTTTTCTGGCCTTTTCCCTTTTCTCACCTCTTTTTGTTCTAGCCACTTTTTTTTCTGTGCAGAAGGAATTGCTTTCCTTCCACTTTTACTTAGCTGCATGTCATGGAACAAAGTTATCATTGATAAGTGAATTGAAATAAATGCAGTGCTTCAGTTTGCAATTCAGTAAGGCTTGTGTGCCTGGGAGCCAACACTGTGCCCACTGAACATTATATTTCACAAAAGGTTCACAAAACCGTGGCAGGCTCAGAAGCGGAACACTAAAAGGACTGAGGCTGAGTGGGTGGAGGTCAGTGACCAAAAGGAAGAAACCTCAACCAATACATGAAACTTTTTTGTGTCTCAAATAGCAATGCAGTAGACAAAGGGAAGAAAAATGAAGAATTGGAACCTTCATTAGCTTGACCATATTTCTAGGATAGCACTATATATATATATATGTATATATATAAGTGCTTAAATATATCTGTCTTTTTTTATTCATTGGATCTCAAAGAAATATTACACATTATTTCTGTACTTCCATTCTTTGGTTGTGGAGGGGAAACCTGAATTCAGAAAAATAAATTTAGTGAATTTGGAAAAGGCTGAGATGCATTCATGGTTATCTCTTGTGATCTTTCCCGGTCCAAAAGCCCCAAAATAAGTAATTGATGCTCATAGTTTCATGAGTTTAATGTGGAAAGTAGAATAATCTGAAATAGAATCCATCAGAAAAAGCTGAGCAATCAGGGACCCTTTTCAAACTGCTTTTTACTCTCTGCTGATACTGAGTCTGTTCCCTGCAAGTTGCAATGCAGGAGAAATTTCATTAACTTAAAAACCTTATTCAGTCTTATGTCTTAAATTAATATAGCTGGACTCTGATTTTTCCATGAAAGGAACTTTTTAACACATGATTTATTTTCAGCTCTATTCAGAATGGAGGGACCTCATTGTGTCTCCTGCCCAGCTTGCTCAAGAACAACATCTTGCAAAGGTCATTTTGTACCTGACAATTACTATCTCCACACTCTCTGATGGGGAGAAGAGAGTGAGAGAAGAGTTAACATATGGTAGGAATAGATGAAGTGAAAAATGGTGGGAAACAGTCTGAGAGAAGTATAAGGATCTTTGAAAAAGGAACAACATAAAGCTTATTTATGCACACATACTTAAGGACAACCAACCTAACATTCAGATTTATAAGTTCTTTAAGTTTCCAACTATTTCCTTTGCAAATAATCTTCTGAATTAAAAATAACCACCCCAAATACCACTGATCTAGGATGACAAAAGCCTTGCTGGTTTCCTAATTTTAGCTGTTAAGTGTCATACCCATCCCCAAATGTGAGAGGGGGATGTTGGGGTACAAAAGGGAAGAAAAGAATTATTAAAAAAATGTGTTTGCCAATAGTTAATAATGCACTTGAGTAGGTAATCTTGCTAAATTGAGACTTCGCAGAAGTGGAAAAAAATCCTGTAAGAGGACTGTGGCTTTTGCTTCTTTTATCATTCTTTAAACAGATATGTCTTGTTGTAGAATGTTAAGTTCTAAAAGGTTCTCTGATGTTAAGGTCTTCAGTTATAAGTTGTACTTCTGTACCCCTGTTGTTACGGTTACCCTGTTCTCTGGCTTTGTATCGCTTCCACCGTGTTGACCACTCCGTGTTGACCACAGCTTCTAGTTCTATTTTGCTCTACCAGTTCCCTTAAAGAACTATGTACTAGAGAAGAGAGCCAGCATTTCAGCATGGCAATCCTAAGGAATTCAGCAGCTAATAAACATTGCTAGTAAAATGCCTTTTCAGTTTTAGTCATTTTGAGCAAATGTAGGTAGTCATCATTGCAAAAAGACCAAAGCAACCAAGATTCCAAACCATGGTGTGTTTTTTATAATACTTAAATTATTACTTAAATAATTCAGCTTCTTTAGTATAAAATACTGCTTGGTGCTTTTACTCCTTCACAGATATTTGAGTGGGCTTTTCCTTACTCTCCCCATTTCATAGACCTTTTGTTCAACAAGAAAGTTCATAAAGTGGATCAAATTGTGATTCTATTAAAGTCAGCTACAAATTATCATTGACTTTGAGAGTATTTCAGGCTTCAGAGATGATTACATGCATATATGTAACGTTATCCCTGAATTTCCTGTATCTCTATAGGACTAGGAAGGAAATATAAACAGGTAGACTGATAACCGCATTTCTCAGATGGTCCTTCTTCAAAGATTCTTGTATCTTTGAATTTTTAACTTTGAAGTGCTTAGAGTCAAGTGCTTCAAATATGATTATTCTCCGGGAGACTTTAACCATCTTAAGATGTTTTTCTTGAAGTGCTCTACTTATAGCATAAACTAATTATATGCAATTAGAACACGACAAAGTCTCAGAAAATAGAAAGCTACAAAATCATAATAAAATGAAGGCATAACTGTTTTTAAATACAGAGTTTCATCTTTCAGTCTTAATCTTTGAAATGCTGCATTGTATAAAACAATTATGTAATTTAACTTTACCAAGTGAACATAAATGAATATACATGTATATTTTAAATTAATTAACTGACAACTTTGTGTTTGCTTTTCATTAACATTTTAGCAAATAGCCTAATATGAGAAAAATTGCAGAAGCTGAAATGTTAATATCAAAGGTACAAAATATTAACAAAAATGTTCTCGTGAAAGCAAAGTCGTATATATGAACATCTATTAAAATAAATTTTTTATATTTCCCCATTCAAAGAGAAACATCTATATTTGTTAGATCAGTTAGATTAGAAAGTAAGCAGAACTCAAGTCAGCATGTTTATGTCATTTTCTAGAAAACCACTATTCTTGTTCTTTTAAAATAAATTGTACCACAGTTTCATCTGAGCTCAGCTGAGGTACTAAATAATGGTATACATACTGCGTGAGAGACCCGAATGACCTAGCTAAGTGACCAATATTGAAATCCTGAAAATCACGTAAGTGTATTAATCCACAAGCCAAATTCCAACCATTCACTTAGCCCCAAAGCCTTGTGATGTTTGCTGTGCAAATATATATATTGTCTGCCTCCCTCAAAAAATTACAAAATACTTTAACAACATTCACACGAGGAAAAAAGAATTCCATTTGTATAGTTTCACTGATTTCAAAGCAGCAAAACTCATTTACTCTACTCCATCACTCTGTATCAAATAATGATAGGAATGGTACAGGAGAGGAGGAAATGGCACCATGACACTCATTAGTTTGGCTGGACATTGTTGTTTTCAACATTGCATTTACAACTAATACTGTACCTTAAAGTTCCTACAAGATAAAATTACAGAAACACAATTTTTATATTCCCATTAAGGAAGAACCTTGGGAAACAAAACAAAGACCCTGCTGTTGGCAGAGAATGTCTCTGCTGCTGTTTGCTCCTTGATGCAAAGGCTGGTATTGAAGAATGAAAAACAGTAGCCTGGGGGCTGGGAACGTCATCTGTCTTCATTAACCAGCATCTCTAGTGCTATGGACTCAGAGATAGTCTGAGGGGAAACAATGTGCCACAGAAAAATCTCTTACAAATAAATTACATTTTTAAAGAAACAAGTCAAGTACTCAAACAAACGGCAGCCAGCTGCTAGTGTTAAAAAAAGAAATCTAACCTTGACTTTTTATGTGTATTTTCCTGAGGTTTTCGGCCATTTGAAAGGAAAAAGCAACCAGCAACAACCCTGCTTGGCACCATCCTACATTATATTACAAATCAGACTTTCTGGGGACAGGTATATACTTAAATATTCTCATCCTAAATTTTTGACGTGATTGGTGTGTGTGATGAAAGGACCTGCCTTCAAACAAACTGAGCAACACCATTATTTCTCTTAGAAGTCTCCCTGTTCTGTTTCGTAAAACTTTCTCCTAGCTGATAGAAATCTTGATACAGTGACTGCATTTTTGCCATCTCAATACCAGGTGTCTAACCCTACTGAGATGCCAAATCAAATGCTTCTGCCTGCTTATGACACTGAACAAACCTTTAGGATCCCTTTAGATCGGTTCACTAGTATTTCCACATTTAAGTGCCTGTGTTCTTTCTCCACTCTGAGGGAGCCATGGGAAAGGCCAGAAAGCACCTGAACTAGAGTTCCTCCATTTAGAGAAGTGTTGACATGTTGCTCATGCTGAAAAATTATTATTCTTAGAACTTTCTCTTCTCTGGAATCCACCAGGAATATAATTTACCTCTAACAACAAACACCTGTTGTCTCATGGACTGAGAAAAGAGTGAGCTGTGCTGAAAAAATAGAAATGACTAATCCTTATTTTGCAGGTTTTAGCTGATGTGACAGTCACCTCCATATGACTGTTTCAGTGCTCTGCACAGACACAGCACCTGCTCCCACGCTCAGCATGACTGTGGGGTGGCTTCCCACGGGCTTCAACACGGCTGTGCAGAATTGTCCCGCAACATCTTCTAATCTCCCCTGTACTGCAAATGGGCTGGTAACTATCACCATCTTCAGACATACAGTAAAGTCACCACTCCTGCTGTGCTTATTTGTTCATTTGAAGTATCTGAAACACCCAAAGCCTCCAGTTTCTTTTGCTGAATGCAGTGTTGAAGTTAATTTTTAAAATAAGACTGGCTCACCTCCCTTAGCTTAGTGACGTGGAAGCAGAACCTGACAAAAATGTACAATTTGGCAGGAAGGAGAAGTTTTTACTTTTGCAAAAGAACAGATAAACTTCTAAAATGCTATTCTTTTTGGATTACATTCTCCAAACCTCCTAGATTAAACCCCCTAGGAATCTTACAGTGTGGCACTCCAGAAATACCTATTGCTATAGCTTCCCAAAGATTTCCAAGACATACTTTTCTGTATATATGCCTGGCTCTTTTGTAAGTGTGTTGTTTCTAAAACTAAGGAAGCTGGTCTGAGAAGGGGTAAGTTGATAAAATTTGATCATAGCTGCCTCTATTTTACAAACAGAAGTATCTGCTAAATCCCATGTGAGCTGCTAATTAACACTAGAAACAGGTTTGCCCTGGCAGTGATGCTGCACAGAAGTGTTGGGAATGCCCAAGAACAGGATCAAGACACAAATGATTATGATTAATTTCAAAATTATATTTCCTAATTTAATATAAGTTGTACTAAATGTATGTATAACCTTGCTTTGCAATTCATAGTTTTTCTTCATATATAGATATTTTAAGAAAATTCTTCCCAACATCTAAGTTGAACAAAAAACCAGAATTGTTGCATGAAGTAGCCCCAGTCATCACGCATGGCACTGAGGAGCCTGCATCTTGCAGGCCATACTTATTCTTCAGTTAGAAATTGCTGCTGTGTTTAGAAAAAACTGGATCATCATGATCTCCTTCCCAGCCAAGTTGTGGGATGGGTGTGGGACTGGCTTTAAGTCAGCTTGGTGCTGGTTTGGACTCTTGAGACTTAGAAAAAAGGCTCAGTGAGTGCAAAAACTCAAAGTGTGCCATGGAAAGAAAAGAACAGACATGTGGCCTGTCTTTAAAGGGTTAGAATTTCCCTGGGCACCTAAGAGGAGACTGAAAGAATTGCTTTAACCAAGAAAACCACCAATACAGCAGTGTGAGTCTGATGTAAATCAGTGTGATGTCTGATTTAAATGTTTAAAGGAGATACAATGGAGGGTGTATGCAAAAAAGGATGTGCCATGTCTTACTCCAGGCTCTCAGTTTCCAAAAGTGCTATTCAGTATTCATAAATCTCTCTTTCAAAGCCTAAAACCTACACACCTTTTTGGACATTCCAAGTTTCTCACTGCAAAAGAAAGTCTAGGGACTCCCACTCAAGCTCTACCCAAAATGAATCTTAGCACAGACACTTTACCACTAAAACAAGGCAGTCTTGTAAAATTTAATGTTCATAAGACATTTTGCTGTGGGATAACTGAAATATATGTGTGGAAATATGGGGACGTGTCATGCTTATGAAAGCACACCACAAACATCTAGAGAATAAATTCACTCTTAAACACCAAAGCAAACTAAAATAGCACACTACTTGCTAGATAATCACACAGATAAGAGTTCCAGCTTTAGACTGTCTAAATAAGTGGGAGCAAAGGGTATGTCTGAATAGATGAACAGAAAACTAAGTTATCTGGACAGGTCTCAGTACATCAAGTGACATGTGAGAATTCAATGTGTGGTGTCTTTAACACCATTCACTGCTCTTTAAACTATGCTGCCTTTTACACTATGGACAAAAAACAACAGCAAAACCATGAAGTCTGACAGGCTATCTCAAGCAACAACTTCAGCAGCTTCCTAGTATTCTTTCAGTTCTCTATTTTTGGCACTATCTGCTATGGATAGAAAAAAAAATTCAGCTGATGGTTCTGTAACAACTCTGTCCTATACATCTCACTTTTAGACACTTTTGGGAGAAGCAGAACTCCTTTAAACAGGCCAGGATGTGAGGAGGGGTCATCTGCAAATGTGAAAAAAGTAGAACAAAAATGATACGAAATAGCGGAAATTAATCACAACAGGGGTATATGATAAACTGCAGACTCATGAAAAGAGTTGTTAACAAAGACTGGAGTCTTTAAAAGGCTCACTGGTTCTGTCAAGCTAATGGCACACTTATTTTAAGCAAAAGTGTTTCTAAAGCAATGAAACTTGCAATTGCATTAACCAGCTTATGGTTTTTTTGAGAATCAATCAGACATTTTGATCTTTGTTCACATGTCTAAACCAGTGTCATTGCACTGCCCTTTATAAATCATACCCACCTGAATTAATTATTGCAGATATTTCTAAATTAAATGATGAAGAGGAGGCATTTGGAAGAAATCACATGGCACAGAATCCTTTGGCAAAGATTGAGTCCAAAATACTCTATGTCAAAATCTGAAGCTTTATTTCTACCATATTGAAAATTTAAATAATGATCAGCCTGATTCAGGCCACTATTTATAAAATGGTAGAGCAGTGACTTTTAGACCTTAAATGCTTTTTTATTGTCATGCAGGATGTTATTATGTGGCAAATACCTTGTCTTGACACTGCTTGTGGGAATTGGAAGATTTTGCTTTACTTAGCTCTTTTCCAGTGGAATTCTATTATTTAAAGAACAAAAAAGCCTAAAGTCAGTTCCTCTGCGATTAGGACACCAGTTGAGGAAAGACACCATCACCTACAGGGTGCACTGGAAAGGCTCTTAATTTACTTCCAGAATGTTAGCTGTTGTTGGAACAGTCATCAACAGTTATGTTTTCTCTTGATTGTGCAGTTCTTAATGCAAAGTCTGGAGTGACATTTGCAGAAAATCAAACACTTTTCCCCCAAATTATACTGCAAGGATCTAAGAATCAATTGTACAAGTGCTTTGAAAATGGGAGACATAATTGATGTTTGATGAAGAGGCACATGACAAGGAGAGAACAAAGATACAACCAAGTGAAAAGAGCACACTGGAAAAAGGTCCTTTTCCCCAACAAAGAACAGAATAGCATAAATTGTCCTAACAGGAAATTATATTAAAAAATACCCCTTACTTTTCATGTTGCACAGTAGAAGATACCAAAGTTATCAAAGGATGAACTGGCAAGTGAGAAGCACATAGTAATTCAGTATTGACGGAAGTATGTAATTAGTAGGTCCTACTATATATGATTAGTTTAGAAATCAAAATATGTAATCTAATGCAGCATTTAAGAATTGGTTGAAGTGACCCTTTTCAGTACTACAACTGGGCAAGTTAACTGTAGCAAACATTGGTTTAATTCATTCTTTTAAATTAACAGATGAATTAATTGAACTGACATCTAAACTATACAAATTTCCTCATTTAAAATTATTTAGTGAATTACTTCTGCACCATAATAATCCTGAATAAAGGTAAATATTTAAGTTAATCACCTAGCTACCTTGAACATATGGACTGTGTAAACAAAATGAAACAAATGTACCCTGATTCTTGGAAATGGCCTTCTCCTAAAATGACTAAAGAAGAAAGATTATATATTTTTCAAATTGAGGTAATTGACCTCATGAATTCTCCCCTAAGACCCTCTCTCCATGAATAGAGATTGAAGAATGAAGAGCCTTTCTCTTTATAGACAGTAGGTATGAGATGTAACAAGTTGTAAGACCTAAAATTTGATATGAATAAACATCCAGGTAATGCACATTAGTTGTAACACACTATGTCAGAAAAATTATACTTCACGACTACCCTTTAACTAATTTCTGACTCAGATTGTGAAGAATATTTTACCACTACTTCTCAAAGACACAGAAGCACGGCTGCTGAACAACCACTTACAAATGCAATGCTGTAGTCCAGCTGGTCTGGATGTAATCCCTTTCTCACCTTGTCATCTAATTTATTTATTTAAATATTAGCCCATTAGAGATCCTCATACACTGCTGTAGCTCAGTCAGTTCTTTGGATTTCAAAGAAAACTGAAAATAGAATTGGGCCTACTGTGATTTAGTTCAAAATCACCAGCTATCTTCAAACTCTGATGTTGGGAACATATGCCATTTTTATTTCGCACAGCCACCCTTCTGGAATATGTAAGAACCAAACACATGTACACATTTTGGCCAGGAAATTAAAAGCACCCATGGAAGAAGTTAGTGAACAGATTTGGCTTGTGTTAAATCTGCTTTTTACCTTGCACTGCTCTCACTATGCAAATTAGATAGTGATTATCTAAATAATTATATACATCACAGGATTCTGAAGGGGTGGGGAAACTCTATATAAAGCCATACACGGTTCTTTTGACAGCTTTCAGCAGAAAGACATCAGGTATGAGCAGCTTTGTGATGGTGTCCATCTGTTAAATAGCCCTTCAGAGATTATCACAGCTGGATGTGAAACAGCAGTCACCAGGGAGCTCTTATTTACACCTGTGAGTGAAGTGCCCAGAAGTAACATTGTGACAGAAAACTGCTTTTGCCATAACTGCCATCTGTTTCTTTGCCAAATGTAGTCCCACTGACTTGAAAGGCTCTGAAACTTACCACACTTTTGTACAAAATGAGTCTTTAGTCACGGCTTGTAGAAATCACTTAATGATAATTCATTAGATTACAATAACTATTTATTTTAACAAGATGTGATTATTTCAAATTTGTTTCAAGGTGACTCTGCTCTAAATTAAAAAAAAATGAAACAATGAAATAGAATAAAAACCCAACAGTCTCTCCCTATTAACCTGCTCCAGGCTGTTGTACCCAGCCAGCCCATTCTTTTACTGGCGAGGGCTTGAATTAAAACACGTTCTCCACATTTGTGGAGAGCGTTTTGTTGTCTTAGATTAAGATTCTGTTTTGTCCTCCTTACCCAGAGCAGTGAGTAGAGGCACACATTCAGCTGAAGTGAAAAAGCACTGGGATCTGTAGGACTGGAATCCAGAAGTCTTTATTATAAGCCAAATATTTGATTTAGTCCAGCCATCTTTTTATTGTGTAAATGCTGCCTGCATACAGATTTGACTTTGCAAAAAGAACAGCTTTGCACAAAGCATGCTAATGCAGGCAGAGAGAGGGGATGCATTTGTGATCAACTTAGTATGGCACTCAGTGTTTCCAGAGACACTCCCTCAAAGGAAAAATGCACCAGCTATTGCACACATATGAAGAGCATTAGAACACTTTTTTCTGATATCTAAGTATGGATTTCACTGTAAAATAATCTGCAGAAGAAATGCGTACTTTGCTCTGAAACAGTCCAAACATCATTGTCTCAGACAAAGATATACCAAAGCCTTTCAGTAACATGGTGAGACCATTCAAATTAGGAAACACAGAGTGGCAAATGTAGGAATATTTTCCCATATTCCTTTTCCAACATATTTTTTT
>VZRF01007985.1:0-118721 GCA_013396875.1 Vireo altiloquus
TGGAAAGTCGCGCTGCGTCACACACAGTGTGAAATTTAGGTCCACTGAGATACAGAAATACTTTCCAACCAGGATCAGCTGTATGGTCTGTAAAGGTAAAGAACACAACGTGCCAGGATGAAGTTTATACAAAAATTAATAAGATGTGAATTGTTCTGGAGGAAAAACTTATTTAATGGAAACTTCCATTCATGCCCTTCCACACACTAAGAACTAGGTTCATACCAAGGCACTGGCACATGGAAGAGAACAAACTTAGATAAATCTTGGAACATGTTTTTGGAGAGGGTGCTGAAATGCTTTAGCTGTTTTTTTATGAAATTAGGACAATTTTCAGTCCCAAGATGACCAACTATTCAAATTTCAAACAACATAATTGTTCATCACAGGTTTTTGTGTAAACATTAGGCACATCAAATTAATCAAAATGAAAAACAAAGCTCAACTGTAAGTGTACTCTACTTTATAATGACTGAATTATGAGTGATAAAAATATGTACATTATAATATCTGAAATAAATAAGGGATAATGGTTACAGTATATTATAATAATTTATGCTGAAAGATCAATTAAGAGTCACTATATATTTATAGAGAGTATAAATATTTTATGTGAAGAAACAGGGAGAGAGTGGCTGAAGGCCATTGGATGAGCCTTCCTATTGCATTAGTACAAAAGTGGCAATAGAGAAGATATGACATTTTAGCTAAACAAGTACTTTATATGCACACAGTTGAATAAACTATTTTGCAAAGGGTACTTCAATTGGATAATGCTCTGGTAATAAAGAAGGGCAATAACTTCTTTACAACATACAGAGCTCTATTATCTGCCCTGCAACTGCTTCTTCTCTCCCCCTTTTTCCCAGAGGGTAAAGGGTGTGGAGCAGATTCAGTCACTGCTCATTTTTAAGAAGAGGCTCTAAATTTAGAGAGATTATTAGGTGCTAATTCATCGTAAAGTATTACAACGACTGACAGACAACAGAAGGGAAACTAATTCAGAAGCCATTTCCTGAACAATACTTGACCTTACCATTGTTGGTCAAATAGCAGTCTTGCAACGAAAACCAAAGTTGTTTTACCATGGAAATTAACACAAGGAGAAGAAAGCTTGTCACCAGGATTACAAAATAAAGTGAATTGATTTGATAATATATTTATAAATTACCACACTTTATCTACACAAACAAAGCTCATTCCAAGCAACATTTGTCAAAATATTTAATCCCCAGTGGTCTCAACTTATACCTTTGAAGTAAAAAGGCAATTTGATATCTTCCTCTAATACTCACAAACAGAGCGTCAGACTCCCTGAGATACACCGTGCTGGGGCCCTGGCCCATTTTTAAAACAACAGAAACTTGCCCTCCTCACCTCACATTCACAAGCAGCCAGTCCAGACTTGTTCTCATACCCACACAATTACTGACTTAAATAACCAGATGGATGGATGAAGCTTGTCAATATGTTAACGTTTCATATACATCATGACTCCAAATTATTAAAACAACCCACCCAATCCCATTCTCTCAGTCTACAGCCATCTGCAAGGGTTTTGGGAACCACTGCTGAGCCACAGAACAGTTTGGGTTGGAAGGGATCTTATAAGGTCATCTACCCTAAGACCCCTGCCATGGCCAGGGACATCTTCAACTAGATCAGGATGATGGTTGAGCTTACAGTCCTGTACAGACTGAACTTCAATGTTTCCAGGAATGAAGCATCTACCACCTCTCTGGGCAACCTATTCAGTGTTGCACCAGTCTCATTGAAAAATATTTCTTCCTTATATTTAGTCTGAATTTTAGTATAAAACCACTACCCCTTGTCCTGTTGCAACAAGCCCTACTAATAAGTCTGTCCCCATCTTTTTTATGAGCCCCCTTTAAGTACTGAAAGGCCTTCTCCAGACTGAGCAACCCCAACTCTCTCAGCCTTTCTTTATAGGACAGGTGCTCCAGCCCTTTCATCATTCCTCCTCTGGACCCACTCTATCAGATCTGTGTTTTTCCTGTACTGATAACTCCAGAGGTGGATGCAATACTCCATTAATGAGCTCATTGCCACAGGAGACCAAAATTACAAATGGGTTCAAAAAGTAATCAGACATATTTATGCAGAAAAAATCCGGAAAAAAGTTGGAAGTTAGCATACACCTACCATTTGGTGACCCTCTGACTCAGGAAGACCCTAAATCATGGATTGCAGTAAGTTTGGACAAATGCAAAAAGGGCAGCATTTCTCAGTGCCTGCTCCATGCCTTATTTTTTCTCCTAAGCATTGGATGTTTCCTACTTCCAGGGGTGGGGCAGTTCACCAAACATATTTTCTGGCTTTAGCTGGCACAGCTTTGCAGGTAAGCAAGCACACAGAGGTGAGGACCAATAAAATCAAGAATACAAGTCTACATTTCTAGCAACAGAAATGTAGGACAGAGAAGATGGCAGATAAACAGTGTTGGAGCTTCAGGAAATACCAGGATTCACTTTTCTCACTGTTATTCTGCCTCCCCTTATTCATCTGTTTTCACGACACTTGAAGAGGAACAACATTTAAAATTTCTGAGCTTCATCCCCCAAGTGTTTTTTTTTTAATTTCACTTATAAAAAGTGATTTTTGAAAACTTGTTCACACTCTTTCTCAAACCTAGGTAAATCAGGAGCAGAACCACTGCTATCACTGAGCTAGAGCCAGAAACTAATCATAACAACAGGTTTCAAAAGTTATTGTAACATTTTATAGTCCCAGTACCGAGCCTAATAATGTGTTCCTATTGAAATGTTCATTAACCGAAGAGAATAATTTGCATACAGATATTGCAGACAAAATAAATAAGAAAATATGCAAACTTATTTTATCACTAAATCCAAGGCCTTTAAAATACTTGAACAATGCAGGTCAAAGCTACTGAGAAAATTAAATTCATTTTTCAGAGAAATGTTCTTTATACTTCCTTCAGCAGTAAGGGTCTAGGACCTACCACAGTGATCATCAGAAGTCATCAGTTCTATTTTGCAGTCGCTCTTCAGCTTTGAGATTTGGTTTGTTTAATTCGAAGCAAAAAAAAAGGCTTTCTGAGCATGATCCAACAATGGTATTGCCTAATGACTGTCATTTGACAAAGGGTTACCTTTTAATTTCACCTTCTCTACAAATGAACAGTGAGACAGCCCTAGAGCTCAAAAATCCTCTCATCAATACCTCCGCAGTTCTGAGAAACAGGGTATTTCATGAGAGCAGCATATTTCCAAGAAACATGTTCTTAAAGTGCCTGAGACAGCTCTCCCAAGCATTATTTCCTACGCAAACCAAGTGGAGAACCCACCAAAGCAAGATTAACTTGCTTTGTCCATCATTCATAGTTCTAATGAACATTATAGAATAAGCCCCCTTCTCCATTTCCTGCCCACAGACTTTGTTGTCATGTAAAATTAAATGTTTTCTTTTGTGCTTAAGAAATACCTAAGTGCTATAAATAAACAGATAACATGACACAAACAAAAGCTGAGCCTCCCAAGCCCCAACAAGCCAAGAAGATGACATAGCTTGTGCATGCTTGAAATTACGGAGCAGTGATTGCCACCTGAAGTGAATATGCTATGCCAGTACAAACAAAAATCGGTACATTCACATTTCTGACATGCTTTCTTCACAAAGTTCATCTGCCAGCATGGAAAGTTACTTGGCATGTGGTTTGGTTGCTTGGTCAAATGGTTGAAAATCAACACCATAAAGAGCCTTAGAGGGGTGTGGGTTCAAGATCTTTCCTAGGTGGAGCCATCCTTTGTAGTTCTCTTTAAATTACGCCTTTGCATGTCTAATTGTGTAACATCAGGGACACTTGGTGCACTGAGCAAGACTCAGATGGTTGCCGTGAACAGACACAACATGAACTGTCTGCAAGACTCACTTCAAAACTCTTCAAGAACTGTAGCACTGACTTCAGTGGGTGTGCATCACTACAGCGAGGTCGAACTTGGTCATCTTTCCACTTTCCTCAAAACCAAAGGCCTGCTTGAAAACCCACATTGTTAGCGTATGCACCAGAGAAAGAGATTCTCAGGGAAAACAGCAACCAACCTTCTGTGAAAATTGTCCATTGCTTTCTGATACCTTAGCAATGAAATAATATTAAAGGTGCCTCATGCTTTTATTCACATGTCAAAT
This sequence comes from Vireo altiloquus, assembly GCA_013396875.1. Classification (NCBI taxonomy): domain Eukaryota; kingdom Metazoa; phylum Chordata; class Aves; order Passeriformes; family Vireonidae; genus Vireo; species Vireo altiloquus. The sequence goes on from VZRF01007985.1 coordinate 4,171, forward strand.
ATGCAGTTCCCTGCCGTCTCAAGGAAATGCTAAATACTGTGATACCTAGTGACGAGTCACTGCCATAGATGATTCCCTATTTAACTCTTTGTCACCCTCTGTAGAAAGGATGATACTTGTGGTTCAACTTACGGTCCTTTTCTCCAGCATCCTTATTGCTTACTCTTTAACTGACTGGGTTCTGTAAAGAAAAGCTGCTTCTGACATGACGTGAATGAGAATGCTTACTACATTAGCAGGAACAAGGGAGGGAGTTCACAAGATGAATTCATGTGACAGCATGAGCCCCTGGAATTGCAAAAAGCTGGTGTAAAGAAAATACCACTCTGGTTTCTAAAGCTGTTTTTACTATTTTGTGGGACTTTTACAGATAGTTGAAAGTGAATTAGAGACATCACTTTGACATGATTGATATCCAGGTAGAATTTTTGATTATACACATTGTCTTATGTCTTACAGTTATTTTCTTAGGATAGGTATTGCCAAATATACAATCACAGTTTTCGAAGTGCTGGATCAGCAGGTGACTTTTTTGTCCTGAGTCGAAGTATATTCTATCACCGTCTTCATGAACTGCTGAAACCAGGTGGGGCAGTGCTCCCTGCCTCCCTCACTCTGGATTATCTTCTGTTAATGGTCCATCAGTACCTTGCCCATGACTCAGAGATAACTCTCCCCTGGACTATCTCCTGTTAATGGGCCCATCAGTGCCTTATCTCAGAACTCACCATCCCATTGTGAGATGCTCTGCCCAAAGGGAGGAACCAAGCATTCCAGCCTGGATATAAGCTGAGACTCTGAACACCAGAGCAGTGCTTACCTGCTGGACTCCCAGAGGACAAGAGCTACTGCTGGATCTTCAGACCCATTTTGCTACAGGATCACTGCTTCAACAGAACCACTTTGCTTGGACTGCTACCACCATAGGGTGTCAGGTTGTATTCTGTCTTTGTCAGTGTTCTTGTACTACTGCATTTATTTATTTCCTTTAATTTTTTTCCCTATTAAATTATAATTCTGACTTGCGATCTCCCATTGGTTTGATTTCAAACTAGTACACTTTTTCAACACGAAGGTAATACATTTATTTAAAGGATGAATGTATAATTTTTGAAACTGTATTGTAGAAAACCCCTGTACAAGCTCAAATCTATGTGTCTATTGAATAAAGTAAACAGAGAGAATTTTGAATCAAAACAGGAATAAAAAAGGGCAAGGCCTGGATCTGCCCTTGAGGAAAGAAGATAAAAGAAAGATGTGCCCCAGAAGGCTCCTCAGGGAAGGTGGTGGACACAGCACCCAAGATGAATGTCAGCTCTGAGAGGAGGCATTCAGGAAGGCAGTGGTGTTCAGTCACTTCCCTGGCTTGCCAGGTAAGACATCCAGCGACACTGAGAAAATCAAATAAGTAGAAATTCTGCTTTTGAAACACTCTTCTATTCTAAGCTGGTTTGCAATTGTATCCTAACACTCTGGCCAGTCAAGAGAATGTTGATTTCTTTCATGTCAGGACTTGACAAACTTTGAACTCCAGGAATTTTATGATCACAGACTATATTACTCTCTCAAAACCAGTGAATGCCTATGAAATTCTCCATGCCAGCAAAGAGCAGTGAGAGCCTCACCACTAAGGACAAGGTCAGCCCAAAGACTGGCATTATCAAGTGTCAAGCTTCAGAGGGAATGGACACAAGTACACCACTTCCATGGAGAGCACTGTGTAGGCAACACTCCTGGCAGCGGGTAATGCCAAATCACCCAAGTCAGTAACTACTAAAGCTGGCACTTTCACATAGCATTTACTCAGTGCTGGCTGACAAAGTGCAGTCTGGAGGTCTGCCAAGAAAACAGGAAAGGTGGCTGTTGTTCCAGTACAGGATGCTACTACACATAAATTGAAGACATGCAAGTACTTTGTGTTTGTGCATACAGGGTGGCCATGGGATTCTTGAGTGGCCTCTTTATTTTGACACTCCTAATTAATACTTATAAGATCTGATGAGAAAAAGTCAAAACACACCTACAGGGCTGTATTTAGACACAATCTTTTCTTTGATACTGGAATCATATTTGGCTTATTTGAAAAATAAAAATAATTAGGGTATAAACATGCTTCTAAGATGACTAACCATAAGGATCATATTGGAAAATCAGTTATAGGTATTAACAGGACATCTGAAATGTCACAAATACCTGTTCTTTGATTAAAGTATTTATATATAGTATACATCTAGTGCTTTTCTTACCAGTAAAGTAGCACCACAGGGCCCAAAAAAAGGGGAGAAATATATACGAAGAGTGTGAGCCAGAACTTGTGATAAATAGTATTACCACCCAGGCCATGAAGCTAGATATTAAATCCTGCACATCCTCCTGACCTGACAGGATTACTCTCTCCAGGGACTGAAAAGTGTTTCAACCTCACTACTCACTGAATAATCAGCTGTATGTGGGAGAGAGTGACACCAATGTGACAGGTAGAATTTAAAACCACAATCTGACTTGGATTCACTCTAACTTGGTGATTTTTAACTGTCTGAGGCTCAGATTCTCATTTCAGGCAAACCTAGCTGTACTGCTGACATCCCTTTGTATTGCAACCATTCTGAAACTCTGACCAAAATGTAAACCTGAAGTTTGCTTGTTCAAATGAGTGATATCAAGAGGTTTTGTTCAATGGAAAAAAAAAAAAAAAAAAAAAAAGCAAGCGTACCAGTTGACAAAATAGCATTTAGGGATAAAGACAGTAATCTTTTAAAATAGTCCAAAGAGTATTTGGGCAGCATAGGCAAATTGTATGTAAATTAATCCCTTTATCTAATTGTAAATGCCTATTGCTTGTCTCAGCTGTGGTCCTATAAACAGATAGTATAAACAACAATTATCAGAGTCAGTAGGAAGGTTTCTTGAATCTGGTGAAGGCCAGAACAGCCCATTCTATCCAGTACAGTTGTCCTTGCTGTTGGAGAAGGCAGAACTCACAGGAGAGCAAAGAAAACAATGTAGTGTTACTTTCCAACACAAGAGTGAAAAGAATATCATTGTCACTCACGTGTGTTTGAAGTATTATTTCAAATGTATTTTACAAAAAATACAACTCAAAGCTCTTTGGGACACATATTTGTTGCTTCAAGAAGCTTTTCTCACTGAAAAAACAACTTTATCAGATGCTGCGGTGCCCTTGCCCTTTTTAACCTGGTTATCAGTGACAGGGACTAGGGGCAACATACCCCTGGGCTCGGGAAAAGGGGGGTGGTGTACAATAGCCTTACCAGGGCTTCTGCAGAGAAGTCTTTAGGTAGCAGATCGGCCAACAGCAGTATGCAGGCAGCAAAATAGATACACAGCTTCTGAGGGTGCTAATTAGATGAGACTTTATTGGGAGTCCGACGCTGGGAGGGAGCATGGTTGCGAAGGGAAGAGAGAGCAGGAATGCCTCACACAGGAGCCTAAGACAGCTCCAGAGTGGGGGTGGATACAAGGCTTGGGCAGATGGGATACTGACAGGGGAGGAGTAAAGGGGAAGAACACATCTCAGGGGCCAACGGGAACAGGAGGCAGGAGGGATTAGGTGACACAAACCAATAAAGCATCGAGGAAGGGATGATAGGCGACAACTTAGGGGGAGGGTTACAACTTAGGAATGAACCATACATTTCGGGGTGAACTGAACAAACCATTTAAAGAAAAAATGCATCACTACAATGAGATTATTTCCATTATAGAATTAGTGACCCAAATTCACCAGCTGGTCTTGTCTCACCCAGTTTGGTCTTCTGTTCTCCACATCTCCGTCAAAAACTTTGTCTTTGCTATCACTGCTTATGCCTATTACCCTATCCTAGAAAGTGATACATGCAATCTTGTTTCATGGGAGTACATGCAATCTTGTTTCATGGGAGAAATGCCACTGTTGGACAGAAGTCAGCACAAAGGACTGTTCATAAATTCACAGAAGTCAGCATTGAATTGACTGGCAAAGATCTCCGTAAGTCAGGCACTAGACTTCTCTACTTGGATTTCGTTGTGGTCAGGCCTGGGATTGTAATATCTATAGCCACACAGATAAGGTATGGAACTCAGGCTTGAGAACAGTCCAGCGTGCACTGGAAGTCTTAATAAATGCCACAATTTGAAACAGTTTACATGGTTTTGCAGAACTTGAAGGACTCAAGAACAAGCAAGTTTATCTCTGGGTGATTTCCTGGAGGGCAGGCAGAGAACATTTCTGTTTGGGGGGAGGGACTGAAAGCCAAATGATTCTTTCACAGTTGCTTTGCTGATCCTCTGGGAATCTCTTCAAGGGCAAAACCAGACAATATAACAGGTAATGCCATTTGATAATCCAAGGATGAAGGAAGTGACTTTACCTTTCACTGAACTATGCTCATGTGGAAACCCAGAACAGGGGACTGTGTCAGTAGATGAGCTCAGGTGAAGAAATGGTTGAAGGAAGAACGTCTACCTAACACAGCAAAGCAACTGAAGGACTTACCTATCTCCTCCAGGCTCCACCACTGGAAGGCCAGGAGAAAAAAGTGCATCTCTTTTATTAGAAATCTAATTTCACTGGGGATTTTGGACTGGAACATCTCAATATAGATAATATAGTGTTTCTAAACTCTCACACCTTAGCAACGCCTCTACACATGTGTTTGGTTTACGTGTGCCTATAGGAAATACTTTGCCAGTAACCAAAACTGATCATTATTGTCACACTAAGCATCTGTCAGTGTCCATAAAGATCTCTTTGCAGGAGCCAGTAAGAGCCCACCTGAAAAGATATTCATAGATAAGCAAGTTGGCAAAATCATAGAATAGCTTGGGTGGAAGAGAACAGTAAAGGCCATCTAGTCCAAGCCCCTGCAATGAGCAGGAACATCTTCAGCTAGATTAGGTTTCTCAGAGCCCTGTCCAATCTGACCTTAAATGTTTCCAGGAATGGGGAACATATCACCTCTCTGGGAAACTTGTCCCAGTGTTTTACCACCATCAACAAAAAAAAAAATTATTTTCTTGCACCTAGTCTGAATCTACCCTCTGTAGTTTAAAACCATTACCTTTGTCCTATTGCTACAGGAAAAATAAGCCCAGATCTCTCAGTCTGCCCTCATAGAAGATGTGTTCAAACCCTTTGATCATTTTTGCAGCCCTCCTCTGGACCTGTCCAAACACATCCATGTCTTTTCTGTACTGAGGACTCTAGAGCTGGATGCAGCACTCCCAGTAGTCACATCAGTGCAGAGAACAGGGGCAGAATCACCTCCCTTGCCCTGCTGGCCACGATTCTTTGGATGTAGCCCCGGGTGCAGTTGGTCTCTGGGCTGCAAGGGCACATTGCTGGGCCATGCCTATCTTTTAATCCACTAATACCTCTGAGTACTTCTTGGTAGGTCTACTTTCTGTAGCCTTCATCTCCCAGCCTGTGTTGATACTGGGGGTCGCTTCAACCCAGGTGAGGTTGGCACTTGGCTTTGCTGAATCACATGAGATCCCAGTAAGTCTCCTCCCTGAGCTTGTGCAGGGCCTTTTAGATGACATGCTGCTCCTCAAGGTTGCTAACCCTATCACAGCTTGGTGTCTATCTGCAAACTTGATAAGAGTGCACTCAATCCCAGTGTCTGTGTCACTGATGAAGACATTAAAGAGCAGTCCCAACACAGACTGCTGAGGGACACCACTTGTCATTGATCTGAAAATTGAGCCATTGACTACTAAGTTAACCACTCCTGATTTTATATAGGAATTAACTAACAAAAGAATTAAGAATTTGTACTCATCCCTTGCAATCACCTGTCTTGTTTATATAGTTCTAGCTGATTATGTGATAAATGTGTCTGCACACAACTGATGAGCCAGGATCATTTGATGGATGGGCCATTGATGAACAAGGTTTTCGCCACTGACTTTCACAGAAGCAGATCTTAATCTTCCCAGCACTCTGCTTTGTTGCTGAGGTTTTCTGATCTCCCATTCTGTGGCAGCTCACATGCTGTTCAAAGATGAGACAACTTAAGAGTGCAAGAAGAACTGGAAGTCTCTTCTCCATGCTGCTAGGTAAATGTCTGGAGGTGGAAATTCAAAGGCACATTGAACAACAAGAAAGTGCAAGGACAGCAAGCCGCTAAGAAAGCAGGGAATATTTCAGTTAGAAGTAATCACAAGTACCAGCAGAGCAAATTCCAAAATCAATATCTTCACTCATCAAAAGTCATCTTTCTTGCACATTTTGTCTCTTTGATTAGATTACTGACAGTTCAGGAGCATGGCTTTGATTTATAATTCAATCTACTTGTCATCAATACAGGTCTGAAAATACATTTGCAAAAGAAAAGAGTCAATCAGATGCAGAGGGCAAGCTGCCAAAGGCAGGCAGCTATTAATTCTGAGCAGAATTTGGTCTGATTTGATATTAAATAGCTGACTCACTAGTTTCCTAGGATGCAAAGAAGGTAGAAACTAATCATAGCTGAATCAGAGAATTATGAATGAATTTTTGTACCCTAATACTCTTTCATGGTATTTATCAAAGCTTCACCCATCTTGGGAGAACTGCTAACTCATTTATCATGGGATTTAAAAAGCACTCTTAACATTGACTTGAAGATGTTTAGGTATAGTCATAACATCATCTTACTAGCCATTAGGTAGTCTCAGGGATGCATTTCCCTAAGGCAATTTTAGGGCATCTACTCTAAGGAACAGAAAGACAGCACAGGGTCTTGAACTATCAGCAGTCTCTACCTAGAAAGCACATGGGATAAAGCCTATGGTTGCTGCACACTCTTTTAATCCAGAAAAAATACAAGGTTAGGCTCCATCAGACATTAGGAACTAAAACATTTTAAGCTCTCTCTTGAAATCAAAAACTACTGGGTTATTTGGGCACTTTTCTCCGCAGATTCACCTTGGTGTGTATCACAAAGCTCTGTGGGCTTTCTCAGCAGTGCTGTCTCCATAAGTATGTGTGGATTTACTACCAGGCATAGTGGCACAACTGATAGTTCAGCTTTGAACTTTACCATGGACTTGCAACTTTCATCTTAGAATTAGGCCTTTCTCAGGAAGATTGATTGTCACAACCTGAACTTAAGCACTTGGTTAATTGTTGTCTGGAGCCTTACAGAGTTTCAATTTTACTGTTTGTCTTAAATTTAATTCCTTTCTGTAAGAGTTTCAAATTCAATCAGATTAGTCTTTTCCAGTATAAACTTGTCAGAAGCCAAAAAGTAGCTCCATTTCCACCTGGGCTTTTGTCAGTACAATGGAAAAATACATTTCAAGTGATGTATTTATACAAGTAAATTACATTCCAACCACAACTTTTCTGTTTAAAGTGTTACATTTAATCCCTGAACAAATTAGAAAGCTGATGTTTGTATTGTTTCCCTAAGTCACATGCAGATTTTATTGCCACCCATGAGTGGAGATAATACATTCAGCATTTTTTCCACCCTAAGTAGTGCAGTTAAATAATAACTACTAACGACTGCATTCTTCTTGAAAATATATTTAGGTTTTTTAATTGAACATATTCCCCAATGATTTGAAAAATCTAGACTTCCTCTTCTAAAGAAAATTTAGAGATAAGCCCAGAAGCAACCAGAGGAACAGTATGTTCTCATTATAACAAACCAGAGAGAAACAGAAAAGTGTTGAAAAAGATAGTTAAAGATTTAAAATATATAAAGCCCATTCTTGAGAGCTCTACCTAAGCACAAACTACAAGGACAGTGGAAACAAGATAAAAGTTGATAAGCATTTTCTTAACTGATGGTGTTTTTTCTCTTCCCAGTTTCTCTTCTATCTTTATTGCCATCTCTTCCCCTGTCATCCCTTTCCTCATGCCTTCCTGCACAATGTTCTCTTCAGCTCCTAGGTTACAATGTAAGATGTAACCAAAAGTACGTATTCTATCATCATCTGTTAAAACCAGGTGGGGCAGTGTTCTTTGTCTCTTCCATGACACATCCCTGGTAATTCCCTCCAGAGGGAGATCATCTGCGAATTGGCAGAATCTGCTGGACTCATAAAATTACATCATCCCATTGTGAGATGCTCCGCCCAGGGGGAGGAACCAGGCATTCCTACCTGGATACAATCAGAGGTTTGGAACACCACACTCAGCCCTTACCTACTGGGTTCCCAGAGAACAAGAGCTACATAACCACCACTGGACCTTCAGAAGAAGATCAGACCCTTCTATAGGATCACCTTTTCAACAGAACCACATCTATCACTTCAACAGGACTGCAGCCACCATTTAATCAGACTGCTACCACCACCCTGACCAACAGGGTGTCAGGTCGTATCCTGACTGTCAGTGTTTCTGTACTACTGCATTTATTTTTTTCCTATTAAATTGTAGTTTCGATTTTGAGTCTCTCATTGGTTTGCTTTCAAACTAGTACAAGCTCTCTTGCCATGTGAGTAATTTTTCGTCCTGTCCAGAACCACAGGCTTGCATTTGTGCTGTGCCTCCCTCTTCCATTTCTTTCTTCCCTCAAATATCTCCAGCCCCAACCAAACAACAGACTTTTCTCTCCTACCAGTGCTTTTCTCTGCATCTTCCCGTACTTTTCCACTCCAACTATTTTCCCTCACCATTTTCCACTTGGCTTCCATTTTCTTTTCTCTTATTTTGACCTTGTTTCTCCTAATGTCTTCTTTCCATAGGTACCCCAGATTCTCCTTTCTCTCATTTCTGTAATTATGACCTATCTTATCCTTTCTCCTGCTTCTTTCAGGACTCTATGTTCTCCAAGATTCACAATCTTCTCAATTTCAAATATCTTTTCTGTACCTTCTTCCACTTCTCCATATTCTCCATTTCTTTCCAAATCCCTTTTATCTCCTCTTTGCTTTCTCTCTCTACCACCTCACTCTGTTCAGGTTCTGTTTCAGCATTGATGTAGTAATGCTTCTACAGCCACCCTGGCAGACTACAGAGGGTAAAAGGCAGCATGTCAGTCCAGAGCCCAGGGTAACTCTTCACCTCAAAACTCACCAGCTGAACAACTTAGGTGGTTGAAGGTGCCTTGAGACCTTCTTCCACATCCTTAGGCAGCACACAGAGACGCAGATCCCCAGGCTCCTGCTGTGTGCACAACCCTTTGGACTGTGGCTTGTTTGAATAATCTGTGTAGCTCTTGGGACCGTGTGCTCAGATGGTTTATTGGGCTTCTTTTTTTTTTTTNGATACTGAGGATTTACAGAGAATCAGAGAACATTGCAAGGGACTTTATGAACCACGGCTAGCCTTGATGTTGTGTCAGGCTGCTTGATGACTCATTTGGATACTCTTATTTCACAGTAATCCTGCTTTATGAGCACTGGACTATGCAGATAAACGCTCTGCCTTGCTACATCCCTACTTGTAGTGCTTTCACTCCTTTCTTGAATGTTTGTCCCTCTGTTAGTAAGAGACATGCTCAACCATACTGTGGAGAAATAGGCTTTCTCTCCACATCTCAGCTCTGACAAGACTTGAAGGGTACAGGAAAGCCAAGTTTTGCCCAGTGCCAGCCGAGACCCAGATTGCATTGTCCTCTTAACACTGCTCCTGAACTACATGATTAATACTTCACAGGACAGCAGTTATTCCCACTGCTCAACAGTGAAACAAGCAGTTCTTGCTTATCCTGCTATGTTTCTTGTAGCTACTAGTCCAGCTGAAGCTTTGCTGCTGCTAGGGTAACTAGAGTTCAGTACAGATGGTCTTCGAGCTTGTCTCTACTTCTTCCTTTATGGGACCATGGAGATGGTGTATGAAGCAGTCAGAATGCAAAGAGCGTGATCATTTCTATAGCCACAGTGACAGCTGGCCCTGCTTAACTATTAGTGAAGCCAAAAGAAATCTAATCTTTATTGAAAAGGGGAATCTCTAACATGCTTTTAATATGATTCTTTTCAGTTTAGCTCTTTTAATGATTTTCTTGCAGCTGCTGCTGTGTGATGGTGTTTGTGGAAGATGAACACAGTGATGGATTGTGGATGCAAGGGGCTAAATCAGTTTGCCTTTGATCATTCCCTGCATGGTGAGAGCATCATCAACTCTCTCTAGCTAGCCAAGGAGAAATATTCTGATATTTAAACTTCTTTAGCTAGCTTCCTAGCTATAGGGTAAAGGGTCAATAGTCAAGTGTCAATGAGGAAAAAAACAAGGGATTAAAAACAACTATCTGTTTTTTTGTAGGATGAATGACTCCTCTCCTTACTGTGCTATTGCTTCCCATGCATGGTAGCCTTCCCCTGGACTTTAAAGCTAAAGGCTGAAAATTGTTTTAAAAATCTCAGTGTGAAAAGGTATCTGCTTCTGAATTCTCCCTCACTAGCTGACTTTGCTGGTCAAAGGGAAAAGAAAAAGAGCTACTGATTGTCTTTACCTGTCTTCTTATCCAGGAGTACTGTATAATTATTATGATCCAAACTGTAGTGTTACTATAATTTGAAGCTCCTCCTTTCCAAGGTTCTGTTTTGATTTGGGCTGCACCCCAGTCCAAAGGGAGGGGAGCCAACCATGTGCACATGAAACTGGAATTATGCTAATTTCCTCTGAGCAGAGGGGTCTACAGAGTGTCAGCCTGAGACACAGCAGCACAGATTCAGCTCCAGAGGTAAAATTAGGACAAGAAGGAAACTATAACTGTTAGAAATTTCAGTTCTTTTGTCCACTGCTCCCAGGAGCCTACTCTTCAACACCTTATTACCACCTACAGAACAAAGCAGACACTATGTGAGTCAGCAGTGGACTCTTAATGAAAAGTATAGGGTTTTTTTTGTTTTTGCAGTTTTAGCAGTTCTCACACCTATCTGTAATGAACACTTCTCAGTGGCAGAAAATCATAGGAAGGGACATTTGATGCTGAGCTAACATTTCCATGAAAAAAGATACTTAATTAAAGCAAATTGTTTTGTTAAAGCTGTTAAAGAGGTGTGCAGGTGGCCTTTCCCCGCATATCTGTTAACAGGAAATCACTTCCTGCTGTTTGACTGCTCTCTGAGTGGACAATGTGTGCCTTCAGCATGTGCACAAAGCCACCATGTGCATCAAACGTCAGTCTTTGCCAGCTGAGCAGCACAGAAGAGCTACAGCAAGCTACATTCAGGGAGGGAACAATGGTATCACAAAATATGCTGAGAGACCAAGAGGAAGATGTTGCTTCTTTGTACAACAGAGCTACGGGTATCAACTCTTTCCTCAGCTGTTCTGCTCTACAGAGGAGGACGATGGTTGCAGATCTGGGGATCCACACATTGCAAGAAGGTATCAGTAAGGCATGAAATATTTCGTATCTTTGCAAGACTGCTACCAGCATTTTCCATTCTCAGCAGATGTGACAAAACTGTATGAGAAGCCAAAATGCAGGAGGGGCAAGTCTACCTTTCAAAATGGATGAACAGGCCAAAAGCGTAACTATGGACTAAGAAATGCAAAATGCTACACATGGAAGTGAACTCCATGTGTTGGTACAGACTGGAGACTGCAGAAAAGGATCTTGCTGTCTGGTAGGAAAGAAATCAATTTGAATCAGCAGTAAGCTCTTGCAGCAATGCAAAAGTATTAAAAGTAGGTCAAAGGAAATGGTGATTCACTTCTACTTGGCACTTGTGAGGCTGCATCTGGAGTAGTCTTCAGTTCCGGGAGTGAGTCCAGAGGGAGGTCACTTAGATGGTGAGGACCTGGAGCATATGACCTTTGAGCGGATAAGGGAAGTAGGGAGAAAATAAAAGAATACTAATATCTCTCTTCAGCCATCTAGTCAGAGCTACAGAGAAGAGAGTTGTAGAGAACACAAATCTTGCCTCTTCTGAGAGATGCACAAAGGACAATGGATAGTAATCACAGTTTGCAGGAAAGGAAGTTCAAACTCCTTTGGAGGAGGAAGGAAAATGCTCTTCTCTATGACAGTAATTAAGCACTGTGACAGGTTGTCCATAGACATCATGGAATCCTCATTCTCCATCCCTGGACATTTTCAAAATTTGACAGGAAAGCACTCTGAGCAACTTCATACAACATTGCAGTCTGCTCTGATTTCAGCAGGGAGAGTAAAGACCTCCCAACATCACTTCCTACCCAGAGTATTCAATTATATGTATAAAGTGGCTGCATCTGGAGATTTACTACAGAGCACCTAGCAGGTTTGGGGTATGGGGCTGTTAGGTACTGAAAAAAGATGCATCCTGTTAATTTTGTAAAAAGGGCTAAACTTGGAATGGTATCCATGGCATCAACTGTGCTCTTTAGGATCTTCTTTAAAATGGATGACATATTATATTTAGAAGCGCAGGTTTGCAATGACTCCATAAGAAGATTACTCATAAAGCACTGCATTTTACAGCTTCCTCTTCACCCAGTCTTTCCTTATCAGTAAGACCTTTTTTAAAGGTTTCTGAAGTGATTTGGGGAGAATTTCAGGTTTTCTTTACAACAAAAAATTGTGGAAAAACAGTCTGGCAAATGTTACCATGAAAGACAACTTGTTTCCTAGAAGACAAGTAAAGACCTCAGAACATTTTAAAACCAAAAAGGAATGTCAAGATTTTCAAGTGAGTCTCATGATTTTTCAAAGGCAGACTTGTGGTTGTGTGATACCTATGATCAGCAATATTCTACAGAGAATACAATTAAACAGAATTCATTTTGGAAGTGTCTTGCTGGAGTCCTTCCATCTTGAGAGCACGAAGGAACAAACTCCCCAAGCTGTGAGAACCAAAGTCTGATGCAAGGTCTAGAAGGGAATCAATAAATGCAGGTTCACCTCCAAAGTTTAGGAGCCCTGCTTTTGCATCAAAGTTGCTGCTGTGACTCAGAAAGGTCAGTTTAGATTTAATGAGGCTGGAAATAGAGCAAGAATCATTGTCATCTGCTTGTGAGAGCAAGGGCCCTTGTGGCAGTGTTCACTTGAGCAGTCAGAAGATGCTGACCTAGGGTAATTTTGTTCCTAGTTCAGAGTGCTTCAGCAGGTAGGTGAGCAGAGTGAGATTAGAGCATGTAATGAAAACACTGTAGAGAAAGTGAGCTGATGAAACACTTCCAGTGTTTCACTTTCTGGAGATAGAAGGACTATCTCTCACTGACTGCTTTTTCACCCTCTGATATTAAAAAAACAGAAGAACTTCATGAGCAGTCTTGAGATTAGTACAGTATTCAAACTCATTTAATTACTGTCATGAATTACATGCCTGCCATTGATCTCCTTATTTTCCTCAAAGTACTTAAAGGATGTTCATTTTGCCTTCTCAAAGTACTAAGTTTGAAGTGTGAATTCTGTTTACTTATGTTAGTAACTGATCACAGGAATCAAAATGAGCTCTACATGACTAAATGACCAGTTTGTTTTACTGTCCTCCATGGCAATGCTGATAAGTTTTTCTGACACCATGCAAATCAAGCTGCTATCAGCAAAAGGCATTCTCTGGATAAAAAGCAAAGAAGCAGGCAAGCTGTAGTTATTACCTAGAAAAGATAGGAGCCTCTTGGAAAAAAGGAGCTGCCTTTAGAAGGAAATGTCATTCAAGGAGGGGGATTTAATGAGATAAGAGGACAAGAGACCTGAGGCATAATTAAGTCCCAGAAGATCTCACTGAGTATTCAGCAGAACCCCCACTCAGCAGTCCTTCCACCTTCAGTGGAATTAAAGTTTAATTTGGTGTCTAAGGGGAGAGGAAAGGCCTGCATTATCAAGCGTGGAAATCAATGAACCGTGTGAAGGAAAAGGTCACACCCCTGCTTGCAGCACAGAAGGTCGAGAAGGAAAAGGTGAAGAAGATATAAGACAGCTCAACACTTACTTTCAGTGTTGGGAGTGAGAGAGGTGGATGTCACCCCATAGATTTGTCACTATCTCTCTTTCCATACAAAAATTTCCATTTCCATTGAAGAGGGCAATGGAGAGGTTTTTCTCTGTGCTTGTGGCCATTGTTGCAGTTTTAAACTCTAAAGAACTGTTGCAGAACTTTTTACCTATTTTAACACGGGTATCAAGCAGACAGGTGAAACGCGTTTCCATACACAGTGGACTTAAATATTTCAAGACATCTCAGCTAAGTGCATTCTTGTGGTGTCACAGGGCATTTTATCCTCCCTGCTACACCCATAAATAGCTACCATCAGACACCTAGTTTTTGTATGGAAAGAGACTAAGCTTCCATGCAGAATCTTTCCTGAGTAACAACTAGCAACCTAAATCAGTGCAAGTCATAAGTAGCAGAAAGGAGAAAGAACAGCAGACGGTATGAATGTACTTCCCACTGCCAACTGCATGCAGATTGCCTGAACCCCAGGCTTCCCCCCAAAAAGTGGAACTCTCTCCCTGAGGAGACACTGCATTGAGAACAGTGGAAACTCAAAAAATCCATCTGCATATTGGTCTATTTGTTGGGTGACACTACCATTCTAGTGGAGCCACCTTTGCTTTTCCTGTGCCATTCCCCATCAGCCACCCCTCAGCTCTCATCTCAAGTTGCTTCAGCTGCAGATACCTTAGACACTGTTCTACTACCTGATATTTTCCCAACAGCACTCCTGGGTGCGCCATATATAGTATTCTCATTATCACAGTGTTTGGAAGCTAAAAAAAATATTTTCATTCATCTTCAGATTGAACAGAGTATCAACAGAAAGACAAACCTATGTAAAACAGGTAAGCATGCATACCCTCCCCAATACCTGGCCCAACAGGCAGGCAGCTCTTAGAAAAGACATTGGCTTGATCTATTTGGTGGACTTAGATATCGTCTGCATGGAGTCACTTCATGGATTATCTCACACAGGGCTGAGTGGCCAACACTCCATTTTCCATTCATGCAGATGGTGGCCTTGAAATCAAATAAACTATAGTCTCTCTGCTTGTTTTGCTGGTAAAACAATAGGTATGGTTCATCCTGCAAAACATGCATGCATGGAGAGTGCAGGAGTAGCTTGCCATTTAGCTCAAAAAATACCTTCTAATCTTCTTGAAACAGAAAATTTTCCTAATGTGTCTTGTCTTTACAGTTTCCAAATACTTTGTCATGACTTCAGGAAAAGTGATAAAAAATAGGGAAATCTTGCCTCCTTGTAAAATGATTTTTCTGATCTGAAATTCACAGCCTCAGGAGACCATAGATTGCAGGATGCCTGCAGCCGATCTATCAACTTTGGTTGTATTTTCAGCTATTTACACTTGAATCTCATCTTCACTAAAAGGCTTTTCTCTTCACATTTGCTTCACAGCTTTCACCATGGCAATTTTTTGGAGCCACAATTGAGCTTACCTGGTCAGCACTAGCTTTAGTAAGCCTTCTGCTTCCCTCTGCCAGATCACATAGATCCTCCATTCAACAGACCTGCTACTACAGTTGATTTAGAGGCCCAATGAAACTTTTACATCAAATGTTTAGGTTAAATCTTTTTCCTGCCCATCCCTCATAAAGTACAGTGGATGCTGTGGTTATTTGTAAGACCAAGCTGCAGGTCTCACCCAAGCAAGTTGGGCACCTGACATAATTCCACAGTTGAGAGATTAAATAACACCTATCTCACCTGCCCAATTACCTCAGCTCAGGCATGGATGGTTCCCCCCAATCTGTCCACTGTCTGATCAAACCAAGCTTTACTCTAGGACTGCAGCTGAGCAAGCCTATACCTTTTCAGCTCCAGTTAATCAGAGTTCATCAGCCAGCCCCTCTGAGAAACACTGGGAACCCATCTGAATTGCTTTCAGAATTAAGTCATTAGTTTCTATCCTCTTGAGCAATAAACTTGAAATTAGACCCAAAGAAAGTACTAATCCTGCTACAGTGTTTACACATTAAAAAAACCTCCACCAGCTTCAGAGCTCTTGATACATAGTTGTTATGGATTTCTTGGGTGTAGATAAGGCCTTCATAATCACTTCACAGTGGACAACTTAATGTTTTTTCCAAGTATTATTTCAGCATTTCCATGATTATTCAGATTCATTCCTCCGATGACAAAAATGTAAAACCTGAAAGATCAGCATCCATTCTCAAATCTTTGTACAATGATTATTTCACAATGGGAGCCATCAGCTTACCAAAAAAAAAATCCCCCAAACCTCAAACCAATTCCAGCTACTACTTTGACCTCCCTGCAAAATTGTTATTACAAATTTCACTGGACAAAATGAGTAGGTATGAATTTTTGTGAGCCACAGATCAGTAACAAAAGCCACAGATCAGTAACAAAAATGCTCTCAAAACTCCAGAAATGTGTCTTCATTTTCTTACCACAGTTGTAGAAAAACTGTAACTTTCCAGTGAAATACACATCATGTGCCAGTAGGTTTCCATAATCTTACAGAATAAATTAATTTGGGTACACAAAGAATTTAGCCAACAGCAATAAACCATATGGCTAATTCTCAAACGTTGGAATTATTTAACTAAATAAAGGAAGTTTCAAAGACGTTTGTTTGACAGACCTGCATAACTACTCTTCTGTTCGATGTGGCTAAAGTGTGAATTAGAGTTAAAACTGTGATAAAAAGAGTAATTTTCCTTAGCATGCATCCAAACTGACTCTGTTACCACAGGCTTGCTTTAATGATTTTTATAATCTCTGCTTGCTTTCTGCACTGTTTGCACTAGCAAGATCTAATTCACAAGAATATTTCCAGAAAGGCTTCTGAGTTAGCTCAGGTCATAAATATTTGCAGAATCACTTCCATTGCAGAGTGCTGGTTTCAGAGGCAGCCAGTTCATCGTCAAAAGTGGTACTATGTTTCTTCAGTGCCCAACATCCCACACTAAAAGTGAACAACCAGTAATGTGCCCAACAGGCTTGGCCAATTGCCTATGGACAGCTCAAATGAACCTGTAACAAACACTCCTTTTGTATTCTGGGGCATTAAATGTTTTTAAATCTCATTATAGTTATTTTGCATGAAAATGTAAAAAAAAGTAGAATGTATTTTTTATGTTTTTCTACATACCATTTTTTATGTAGAAAAATGGATGAAATTCAAATGAAGGGGAGTAAGAACTTTTCAGGCCACCACAGGTGGACTAGAGCATGTGGGTGGCCAGCTACAGAGCCAGAGGGTGGTATGACGGATCTCAGTTACATCCTATTATGTGCACATGCCCAGATTATTTGCTGGAAATACTGCCTTCATTATCTATTCATTTAGTCTGTAGAAATTCAAGCCAGAGCTTCATTTACTTTTTAATTTTTCTACAGTGAAATTGGATCTTCTGGAGTGCTAAATTGCTTTTGCAATGTTGAATATCCCAAAGCCCTCCAAACCTCAAAAGACAGCAAACTCCTGTCTTGCTCCACTCCCAAGAGAATCTTACAATGGGGAAAACTGATTTAAATGACAATGTAAAACTTTGCTTGGGGCAGGAACAAAAGCCTCTGTGTGGGCTGACTTTTTAGTGGATCTTAGAGAAATCACAGCAACAAGCTTGAAAAAAGCAGTTTCTTCTTAAAGTGTATTGAGTTGTAACACTTCTCCATTTCTAAAGGAAACAATTGCAGATTCCCAGGAGAAACTTTTGACAAAGAATGTAAATATGAGAAAGTTTTGATAATGTATTTTCCTTGGCCAATGAAAAAACTTTCTCTTTGTTTTCATGTATTGTGGTATACGTGCTGTGCAGGGAGAGACACAGACAGACAATCTCTCGGAGCTGCTGCTTGCTAGAGAGAGAGAAAAGCTTCTTGGTTTTTTGACCTGCATTTTGCATCTTTATTGCTTGCATGAAATGAAATGAAATAATAAAAACAGTCTTCCGAATTTCAAATCTATGAATGCAATCTTTGTGGAGAAGGCCCTAGCATTAGGGCTTCGTCATCCCCACACCTCTGCAACAAAGTATTAATCTTAGCTTGATGCTAAAGGCAGAAGGACAGCCAAAGGAGCGGCTGCTGTCAGAGAGGAAGACAAATATTCCCTTCCTTGATTCAACTAGCGCAGCCAGCACCGTCATGGGCTCTCTGGGACCTTTCTTTGCCCCTGTGTCTTTTCTCAAGGCACAGTATTTCTTACAAGCAAGTCTTAGATGAGTCCACAGAGAAAAGAGGCACAAATGAGGTGCAATACACTCCTCAGCAGAAAGCAGGACATAAGGACACCACAATTCTACTGATGGACAATTCTTGCCTACTAAGTCTCCCCATTGTCCTGACCGAGTGATAAGAGTTAACACAAAATGTAAGACCAGGCCTGTGGCACCAGAACTACTGCCAGTGCTGAGGAATTTCCCAGGTGAGGAGAGATGATCAGTAGGAGGGAGCTGGAAGGTGGGCTGGAGTGCGAGTAGTAGATTTTACATCACAAATATGTTTCCATGTGTTTTTCCCAACAAAAAAAATAGTTTTGGTAGAAATCACTGATGTCAAAGCTGGTCAATGCCAAGCAAATCCCATGTGCTTGGAGTGTAAACCTTGTGATGTTCTCTGAAAGAATGAAGACTGCTGTTTGCATGCATTTAGCTACACAACATGGTCATCTACATCAGTTCCACCACTTAAGTCATATATGAAAATGAACACTGGCTAAGCTTTATCTGTCTTCAGTTACCAGTGTTATGCCAGATAAATGGCCTAATGCTAACTTTCCCTGCAAATAGTCAATCTTTGTTCTTTCTAGGGTGTATTTCTCCATTCTCAAACACATATGTAACCACTAAGAAGGAACAAGTGGTGCACTGCTTAAGAGGATGCTGGATCAAATAATACATGGAAGAGGTAATGCCTTGAGAAACTTTTATCTGGAAAAGGAAACTAGCAAGAAATCTCAGGCTACGTAATGAAAAGAGAAACCTGGAGGAAACTGTGTGAACTAACATTTTAGGAATAAATTTCATTGACATACAAACCAAACCTTTCTAGAACTCGTTGCACAACCACACTCTTAAAATACTTTCCACAGCCAGGTGAAATTTACTGACTGGAGGAACTTGTAGCCACAATCAAAAAACTACTGTTCCCCTCAATACATCCAATAAAATTAGTAATGTGGATCCTGATACACCATCCACACAGGGCAGTCAGAGCTTCAGCCCTTCAGTGGATGAGTCCTTCAATAGCACATGTGGAGCAAAGTGGATCCTGTCTCCAAGATGAAGGAGGGAGATAGTCAACCACTTCCACCCAGGGAGCTGCTGTGGGAAGAAGCA
Source organism: Vireo altiloquus (assembly GCA_013396875.1). NCBI lineage: Eukaryota > Metazoa > Chordata > Aves > Passeriformes > Vireonidae > Vireo > Vireo altiloquus. The sequence continues at coordinate 23,302 of VZRF01007985.1, forward strand.
CACCAAGTATTACAGCAAGCAGGCTGTTACTCTGTTCATTCTCTACGTGGGAAAGAAGGCTCTCTAGATCTGCCAAGACTGTGCAGTGAAACACCAACACAAATCCTGCAGAGTCAAGCTGAATGCAGTTGCCGATTGAAAAATAACAGAATCCCAAGATAAGCTGAGATGCATTTTGAGGGCTTACCAAGGGATGCATCATCAGTAAGAACTTTTGTTTATTCATGGACTCTGTTACTCCATCTGCTGAATACCATTTGAGACATGCATGCCACAAATCAATACAAACTAGTGCAGCAAGATCACTGGAAGATCTGCTGATGTCAGATACTTTTAATTTCTTGTAATTTCCACGCATCAGATGTGGTGTGTGGCAGAGCTGGGGTGCGAGTTGGGAGACAGCACTATCTCTCTCCGGAGATAACTTCTGCCTTGTTCACATAGAGTCATATGCATCTATGTGATGTTAATATTGGACCGGTCAGTGGCCTAAGGAAAATTGGCTCCTAGGTGTAAAATAGTTTCAGTGTAGGCCTTGAGATATACACATTTTCCAACAGAGCAGCTAGGATTAAGCACTGGCCTTAATAAATAAACAAGTTCCAACTTCAGCTCTTTTTTCCACATTGCGAATATTTCCATTCCAAAAAAATGTCTTTGTGGCTTCAAAGAAAACTGGTTTCTGAATAAAAGCATCTTTGTCATTAATTATCACGGCCATTCCAAGAAGTTCTTTGAATATTAAATAATTGGTGTAACCGGGTAAAAGAGAATGAGACCTGCCCATGACAGAACTGTTAATGCACAAAGGATAAGACTTAGTTTTGTCATCTGAAAACCACATTACTTTCTCTGGTTGGAAGTAGGTCAAGTGCCCTCAGGAAATAGCTGTTTGGTTCTCACTGGGAAGTAATCTGATACTCACACATCTCCCGCCTTATTAAAACCTCAGTATGAGGTAAAGTCAAGGATGTCAGCTTAGTTTCTTGTTGCATTGAAAGGACAAGGGTGATGTCTGAAAAGAAAAGGTTTATTATTTTTAATCAGACACTCAGGCAAATCACACTGTCAGTGAATCACATGCAGAGCTTAGCTTTCCAGCAGCCCACACAAGACCAAAAATGTAAAGAAAAACGGAGCAGCTAGAGGATAGATCTTGCAAGGTAGTATGCACTGAAAAGCCGTGCAATAGCTTAAGTATGTGCTTAATTTAAAGGCCATGAGCAGTCCTCACCACTATTTTTTCAATAGAAGCACTTGCTTCCACAGCTGGCTGAGAAGGGGATGACACAGAGGATATAAAAAGAAACATCTCTGCATGCTAATAAAAATGGTCATTACTAGGAAGGTAGCTACAAGGGGCTTTTATGGATGCTGTGTGTCAGGCCATCAAATTTTGCTTCTCCAGCTAGAACTGATGTAATATATCAAGGATGTTCTCTATCCTGAGCCGTGTTTTTACTATTATTAATTTTTACTTCTTCAATGCTTGTTTTTCTTTGAGAAGACGCATCAAGGACCAAAATCAGGTGAGGGGAGTTGGATGAATTATATAACTGTAGTGTGTTTTTCATCAGAGGATTGAAAACTAGGCCAAGTGAGCTCCCTACCATAGGTTTTGTAATTTGACTTGCCAAGAGGAATAAAGGGGTTTGGTCTCTGTTCCTCCAGTTTCAAAAGAAGGCAGAACGATTCACTTTGCTTCCAGATTTCAAGCAAAATTCACATGATGCTTATGGGAAAGCAAAATCCTATGAGAGAAACAACATAAAGCATCTCTTAATGAGATGATGAGATTCATTCTCCAAGTGAAGATTTGTTCAAATTTTAATTGTTTCAGAACATAAGTGTTATAATAAAACTTAGCAGAAGGTCACAGGGGAGGCAGGTGGATGGTGTAAAATAGTCATTACCCAAAAGGGTTACTGCCACAGCAATTCTCATTTCCCATAGCACTTTGCCAATTTGCCTTGCCTCACTTGTCTTGCTCTGGATGTCTTCTCTGATCCATTTTGAGAAGTCCAGAGTCCTGTTCTTTGACCATTCAGGCTTCAATACCCCAGCTAAAAACTGCCATGAGGATGTCACAAGACATTTGTAGTTGAGGACTTGTATGTCACCCATTCAAACTGAGCCACCTACACCCTCCTGAGGAAGAAGTTCTTCGTGGATGGCAGATAGAGTAAGCCAGCAGGGATCACAAGGGCTGAAAATTCCAATACGGCACATCCTACACACAAACAGATCTATAGATTTTCTGCAAAGCCCCAGCAATCAACTCAAACAAAAAGTGAGGGCCAGGAACCATTCCCCACAAGACATGGTGAAGAGTGGCTACCTGATCTGCCCTACGGCTATGCAAGTGCAGCCTTCCTCATGGCCACACTCAGTCTGGTGACTGCCCCATTGCTCTGCATCAGGAAGACCATTTCCATTATCCAAGCCTATTTATTCCCATTTTGCAGTACCATTATAGAAGTTCCTCATGTTGACCCAGAGGAATGAGCCAACACCTGGTCTAAGTGCCAGAATATGGGCAGAAAGCTCCTGGCTCTCACTATGTCCTCTGACTGCACCTCTTTATCATATGAGGGCTGTTATTTGTCACACGATATCTGAGGGGGAAAAAGAAGAACAAAAAAAGACCAAGTGATTTCAAAATAACATGCACTGCTTGTTATAGATCTCCCCAAGTGCCAAGCCAAGAAACTCTCATTAGCAGCTTTTGTTGGAAACAATTAAAACTGAAATTAACTTAACTTGATAAAGTTGAAATCAACATTTCAACCTCATCCTTTCTCTCCTTTCACATGGGTATGAAACTTTGTCAAAAATAACAATACCAGCATTCACTGAGGCTTGCTCGATCTGCTGTGTTTGAGTCATAGCCAGCACATGCCACTGCTAGGAGAGGGCAGCCCAAAAACTCAAGGAGTCTATTTCTCTTGAGCTTGATATTCCTAATGTCAGGAGAGAAATCCACAGTGAGATCAAAGCAGGCCAGAGCCAGAGGGATGGAGCTGTGCAGATAATGTACAGAGGCTAGAAAAACAACCAAACTGTTTCTTAAATGGCACATTAAGCCTGATTTCTAGCAATAGTGGTTTTGCCCATATTAATATAAGATGCTTCTATGTAGGTGTCAGCCCATTTAACAACTGGCATATGCCATGACTTCCAGGGAATCTGGTGAACCAGTGAGGCTGTTGTTCTTCAGCTGGGATCAAGAAATATGAAGAAGAGGAAAACAAAACCAGGGCCCCTAACTCAGTGCTCGACCTCATACAGCTTCTGAAATGTGTAACAGAGTGATTTGCAATTAATTACTGGTAGAATTAGTGCCTATAAAGTAGAAGTCAAAGTTGGTTTGTATGACTTTGTTCTGCTTAGCTTGGCTACAGTGATGGGTGCCAACCTCATCTTCATGTGACCAGGTCCTCACCCTGTAGCTTGGCAGGGACAGCATCCCTTTCTGCTTGTGACTCCAGTGTCATGTCCATTGTGTTGTGATTACCTGATGTGAATCTGAACTTTCCTTATTATTTCAGGGGCACACTTAACAACTGCAGCACCTTGCAGTGAGAGACACTGCTCTTAGTGACTGTGTCTGGAAGCCATTCTCCTGCAAGTGTTTAATTTCTGTAGTTCTTGTCATTCCAATAGTTTCTCATGGTCTTGCAATGGGAATTAAATTGGTACAAATCTGAGCTCTGTGACCTACCAAGCAGAACAAATGGCAAAAATAGGACTTTCCTCTAAGAACATCCTGCTATCAATTCACAAGAACTCAGATTTGGGGACAGACAGGGTGAAAATATCCAATGTGAGAAAAAGGTCCCTGTCTCTAACAGTAGGACCTCAGTGATCTGAGCACCTTACCACCCTACCACTCTACCCACCCACCTACTTTAAATCAAAGTTTAAAAGGTGGTTACTGTTGCAGGCAGGTTTTCTTCACAGATACAGAGATTTTGGTGCTTTTACCTGAAAACTACTATTTTGAAAAATGGGTTAAACCAGCAGTTCTAGAGCGTGGAATTAAAACAAACACTTGGAACAGCAATGGCCACAAGAACCGCAGAAGCTCCAATTTCATCAGTACTCAGCTAAGTCAGATTAACAAGTTCCCCTGCAATACACTAAGATGCTCTGGAAGGCAATTAGGAAGCCTGAATACAGAAACCTGGATTCAGGTATGAGATGCACACAGCAGCCTGTGCCACTCAGGAGGCTGGTAGAGAGTTGTGCCAGAGCTACAACTGTTCAGCTGCTCCTCCCTATAGGAGGCACCAATAATACTGCTACTGTCAAAGTGAGGAGACTATGAAAAAATACAGAAGTGTTGCTCTTGAGAGTAGTGGTTGCAGCCTTTGGGCTGGGTGCATGCATTGAATGACAGCCTGGCAGCAGCTGTGGGTGCAGCAAGATCCCATTCTGGCAATTGGCAACAGGCAGTGGTGTGAGAACTGCATCCTATAAAGACCTGTGAGAATACACACTTATGGCTGCTTGGATTGACGCAAATACATTAACTTCAACCCTTTGGGAAAAAAGAAAAAGGAATGCAGCCAACATGTGGCAGACAAAATCATTAGCATGCAAGCAGATTTTGATGTAGAAAAGACATGTACTGAAAAATATTAAATAATGCTGAACTGAGTAGTCTTATGCAGAGCTCCGATTTACTTTACTGAACTAAAGGGATAAAAGGACCCATTTTAGGTTCTGTCTATTGCCTGAAACAGAATTAAAAGCTACACATCAAGAAAAATAAATGCTAAGCTTTGTTAAAAAGTTACAATGGCAAATTTAATGGGAAATTGTATTAATAAAGAGCCTTGCTGGTGATACGGGTTATCATTTTGTATTACCAAAACCTAGGTATTAGTGACTGGGTGAATAATACATGTCTCAGTTTCTTCCAGATTTAAAAAACTGATGAGATTTTAAGCTGGTAGTTAAATCCAAAAGTAGTTTCAGATCAGCCCAGGTGGAATTTAAATATTTGAGGTCTAGTTTGATGAATAAAAAATACAGCAAAACAGGTTCTATTCCACACATTTAGCAAAAAGCAATAAAAATGAAAAAGAAGTGCTAGTTTTAGGCTCTATGTGCTAAACCAATGAGGTAGAACAAGTTTCTCTAATTAATCAATAACCCAGAGGGCAAGGAGTTAACTTCTGTATATTGCCTGAATATTGTTTTATATGATATTCAGAAGGGAAGGTGACATGATCCATATATAGAATTGCTCTGAATTTATCCTACTGGTGTTCCATTTTTCTATAAAATACTTAAATACATGGAAAAAAATGGAAATAAATTTACTGTAATTTTATGATAAACCAGATGCCCCTTGGAGAAGTAGGATATGGACTTCTATCTTAATTTCAAGGAACATGTTCTGCAGAGTGAAAAAACATACACAAAGGAGACTGGGAGTGAAACAGAAGTCTGAAGAAAGATCCTACAGCTCTGGGATTAAGGGCACCCTCTTAAATGCGAGGGAACATAGAGATTTGAATTCCAGGTTCCTGTATCAAAAACAAACTTGCTGGAAAAAAAGGGGGATCAACACCTTCCCTACTTCTTGAGTGCAGAGACCAGGGGGTAAAAAAACCCAGTAAAAATTGTTCAGCCTGAAAAACTTAGCTCAAATCCATAAACAGAGTTTCCCATGAAGCCAAAAGATTTGCACTGGCACAAAACTGATTAGTCACACGGGAAAATGAGGCTTTCCATCTACTAAAGAGATTTTACAACTGAGATTGACATGCTCTTGGAGCCATGCTGTTTCTCCATTCTCTCCTGATTGAATCTCCTGGGTTGTACAGTGGGAAAACTTGCCCTTCTGCTCTTCCATCTGACATTCAGTGACTCCCTAGTTCAGGGGTAAATACTTGATCACCTCTGAGGACTGGACTATCAGAATGGAGTTATACAATTATACAAATTCTCTTACTTCTTTGTTGAGAATATAACTACTGGATGTACCTTAGTGAACTTGTCTTGGGACAGTCTTCAATGTAGAATTCACTATATAAATGGTGACATGATGATATTTGTCAGGAGGTGCACATTAAAGGCTAACAAATAAGTTTATTAAACACATAATTTTTCCTCACTTGACAAAAAAAAGTTAAGAGGTGTGCAAAACTTCCTTTCCACAGTACATATCTTGATTACTCAAAGGATTAATACCTATTAACACCGTTTTTACAGTGTGGACAACACTTGATAGCTAGATGTCAGCTGAATTTCTTGAAAAATTGGGCCCTCATGATTTTGTATACGTTTTAGGATTATGTTCAAACTTGGAGGATGTTCAGACATTGTGCTGATATAACAAGTTTTGGAATAAAATCTCCCTGAGTATACTGAAGTGGAAGGGATGTTCCAGTCTGCATTTGAGGCAAGGCCTTATGAGAGAGCTCTCACCTCCTCTCTAAGCTACAGTAAATTCACTGATTCATTTGTGATCTTATTAAATCACAGGTCTGGTTCTGGGACATCTTCCTAATACTTTGCATGGTGTCTCTGGCAATAGGCACCATTTCCCGAAAATGAGCAGGAATGAGACTCAGTGACTATTCACATTATGCTCCATGTAAACCAGGATAATATCAGGATGTGCTTGGCCCTCCAAAGTCAAAAAGCACCTTCCTTTCACCCCTTTCTATTTTTACCTTCCTCACTCACTACTTGAACCTATTTACACGGATCTTGGTCTCCACAGATCCTTGCAATAACCCATTCCATAATGTAATTAGGTGCAGTGTGAAGAATTACTTATTTTGCTTGCTGTAAACCACTTGTTTAAATGTTATTTTTCCCTTTGGCAGTACTTCACATGTGCAAAATGGGATTTCATCTGTCACTTTAATGTTTGGTCACTTGGATACCTCAGATCCTTCCTGCAAAAAAAGCTTTGCACGCAATGAGGTTCTACCTTGGGTAAGGATATGCTAGTCATTCCTAACGCCAGACATAAATAATCCCAGTAAATCAACAGTGCAACACTGTTATATCAGCTGAAGGTGACCTAACATCCCTTTTTGGGCAAGGAGCCAGGACTACTGGGAGTGTCTTGGTCTCCTATCAAAAGCACTCTTTGGATGATATTTTGTTCTGGATTTTTGCCTCACAATGTTTTTTTTCTAGCTCTTTCCTAAGCCAGGGCTCTGGAAAAAGGCCTGTAACAGGCCTTTTCAGTTACACTGAAATAATTACATCCTGTTTACAGCCTGGTCTGCAGTTAACAAAAAGCTTATGTCTACTGTGAAAGTTTGGTTTTACCGTGGACTTTAGGCATCTGCCACCTTTGGCTCAGGAAAGAGCCTCTGAAAGAGGCAGAAGGTCTCTCATGGGACCCCTACATTCACTACAGTCCACACACCAGCGTCTCTCAGTTTTCTCTTTACACAAAGTTGCAGCTATAAAGGAATACATATTATTTCCTGTGCAATGAGAATATCCACCCAGAGCTTGCTGCCTAGATGTCCATGACAGCAATGCTCACAATATGGGCATCCCATAGGTACATTCATTCCAAGTGGGAACGATAAACATTGCCTATTGGCTGTTGTTAAAACAGCCTGGATTTGGTAAAGTTGGATCATATTGAGGTAAAAGTGCTCTTAAAAGCAATTGAAGAATACGTTTAATTTTCAGAATCAGAATCTCTTTAAAGACCTTTTGATTTCACCTAGAATCAGCAGATTCTTAATGATACCACCCATAGGAAGTAACAAGGCCGGGCTCCAGAGCTGCCAGCAGACATCTCCCAAAAGATAAAACAGGAGAAAAATACGTTTCAGCTTGTGTTTACAAGTGGGCAGAGAGTACACATGAATGTGCAAAGAATTAACAAGCCAAGCTTCAAAAGGGAAATACCTGAAAGCGTGGGAAGTGTCATTCCTACTGACTATGGTGTTAGTTGGCAGTGTTGGGACTAAATGACTTTCAAAAGTAGCGTCATGTGTTTGCAGACTGACTTGCCAAACTTGTACATGCATCTGTGGCCTAAGCAGGTTTCCACTTAACGAGGTGCCTATTTCCATAAAAACACAGACGCTGCAGTAACACAAAACAAGAATGTCATTAAGTTGGACAGAATCATGTCTGTTGTTTCAACACATATATCAGTGGAGCCTGAAGAGACTTTGCAGTGTTGTCACAGGTGATCTGGCTGCAGGGACACTAAAAGGTTGAGTGGAGCAGCCAGAGCACACTGCAATATTTCTCTCATTGCAACATCACCAGCAGCATTCACACTTACTGCAATAGCTGGGGCGAAGAAATGGTGACAATAAGATGTCTGGGATACACAAGTGCAGGTCACTGAGAATGAGATCCTGGCCGAACACATGCATTAACCCGTCAGGTCCTGGCAGTGTCCAAATTTTTCAGATACACTTCCACAGATGTCTTCAGGTAATGGCATTAACCTTAACGGGAGAAAAGGAAGAGGAGAAAACCCATAGAGAAATTAAATCAGAGAAAATCCATAGAGAAATTAAATCAGAGAAAATAATCAAATGCATGCTAGCCTTAACCCTGGGCCTTTCTTGTACGCAATAGTTCAACAGGCTTTTGCCCTGGCACACCGGTGCATTTCCTGCTACAAGAAACACAGGAAAAAAAATAACTGTTTTGTTTGCTGAGGAAACCCAGAGGCCAGGCAATACCCATGTGATTAGCACTGTGCTGAGATCGCTGTTTACTAGAGAGAGTAAGAAAGCAATTTAAGGAATTTCAAGTGATATAAACAGGCAGGGCAAGATCCAATTCAAGTGACACAGGCTCTGATGGGCTGCAATGGGAATCAGTCTCTTTTTCTCCATGGCCTACATCACAAATACGACCAAATTCTGTCATATTTCCCAGAATGATGTAAGAATGCAAGAACAGGGTAAGTTCCAGTGTTGGATATTCCTAAGCAAACCTATATTCTTTTATTCCAAGCAAAAATTAGCAAGGAATGACCTCCCTTTCCACAATGTAAATCAAGAATAAAGTACAACTATGTTTACTTTATTATGTCCGAGATTCATTTTTGAGATGCTAATAGCACTACAGCTATCCTTGTCTTTCTAAAAAACATCAGCTCTGCCCATATGCTGATCAGACATTCATGGGGACAATTTTCTGCCCAGCAACACTGAGTTTTTACGGCCAGTCATAAGTGTAAGTTGCTAAAGCAGAGGCACATGTATAGTGCTGAAACTACTTATTAACAGTCTTGAGAGCTGAAACATGCAATTTTTAAAGCACTTTAATGCCTAGGGGGGATTATATGCCTCTTTTCACTAATACTTTTCTTATTTTATGTACTTCCCTATTTCCAGTATATGCTGCATGATAGTTTACTTCCTAATCCAGCCTCTTCTTGTGCTCTCCTGGCTCTCTGTACCCTCTTTATCTCCTGTCACTTCACTTTCTTTTCCCAGTATACCTCTAAGGTATACTGTAAGAGCAGCAGAGTGTGTACCTCCTCCAGATGGGCTGTCATCATGCAGAACAGAGGGAGAGACCCCTGCCCTGCCATGCCTGGAGAGACATTCTTGATGATGGAAAGGTCCTGAGGAGCACTTTGCCACCCCAGCCTTGAGAAGCAGCTCTACGACTGCCCGTTGATTCTTGTGTGGTGCCCTGGCTGCTTGTGGAAAGCACCTCAGTGCCACCTTCATGCCATGCAGGCAGCTCTTTTGGTCATCCAGGAATCTAACTGAAAATAAGCACAGTGCAGCAGTGGGGGCAAACTCTTTGGCTTAGAGAACATGCACTTCTTTCCCAGATGGAGTAGGGAGGGAGGGAGAACAATATGTGATCACAGGGTTCAGGGATTTCTTCATGCTTTAATGAAGTATCTGGCATTTTTCAGAAACCTCCTTGGGATCTCTTTTTCCTGCAGCTTGCCCACACAACAACTGTGTTTACTGTCAGTCTCATGCACTCTGTTTACTGCCACCCTACTGTTCCCAGCACCTTGAAAGTACAGCACTGAGCCAGAATGCTTGAGGAGGCAGCTGGCAACACGGCAGCAACTTCTCAGCTCCTGAAACCGTTTGCTCCACAGATAAAAACGTTTTGTAGTGGATATGGACTTGCTCTTTTTTTACCTTAGCTGATAGCAAGTTTATTCTGCCCTAGGCAAACTCAGTGGCAAAGAGGAAGGTGGAAGAAAAATATTTTGAGCACACTTCTCATCTTTCTCCATCAGATATCAAGAATTACAAAAGACAAAGGAGTAACAACTCCCACCTCACACTGTGTGGCACAGTTTAGACCCCTCTTTGCTGCAACTTTAGTTACACACTGTCAAGTTCTTGAATGTCACCAATGTCATTCTGGTCCTCTTTACAGCCATATGGCTGCCTACGTTACACATGACAACAAACTACAATTTTGCATGCTGTATCAGCAAAATATTGCTTTTCAAAGTCTTCTCTTGCTCCATCTAGCAAATGATGCTCCATTTCTATGCCTCAGGAAAGGTATTTTTCCCTTCTGCAACAAGAGCAGCTTCTTTTTGAAACCTCAGCTCTTATAGGAACTGTCTATACTATACCTACAAATCAAATGAAATTGCGCAAATAAATTTAGTTTTTTCTACTTTCTGCAATGAAATGTGACAAGAAAAATGTTGCCAGGAAAAGCAATAGTTGTTTTGTTTGAGAGGTTTTTTTAAGAGAAAGTAAACAAAAAGCTATCATGTTCAGGCAAATGAGCATATTCCTAGTTCACCTTAGGATGGATTATTATTTGCTGAGTTTAAATTCCATTCCTTATTACCTCTCATTAAATCAATAAAGCAAATTTAAAAAGAAATTATGGTGACAGAAATTATATCAGTTCAAAGTAAATAGTTCCTGCCTCTCTCTCCTTTTTTCTTTTTTTTTTTAATTAAAACTGGTGCATCCAGCTATTGAAAAATTTCCATATACAAATACATACACCCAAGCACCTGCACGGTTATATTATACTGGTTCACAATAGCACGTCCCTATACAATTGCTCAGGCCTGGAAATAAGCACTTAAATTCCTGCACTACCCACAAAGATATTTTTTACCCTGGAAGGTCAGTTGGTTTGTGTGGTGATCAAATACTCTGCCAAAGTTATTTCTGCAAGAAAATATGGCATTTCTGAGATTATGAGATGATATTCAATTGGATACTATTGTCAAGGTAATGTTTTGAAACTGCTGATTATATCCAGGCTGCTTCCTCCCACCGTCTTCAAGAAAGCTTTGCGTTGTTCTTTGCTGAATTTGGAGATGAAGCAATAGTTTGTTTTCCTAAGAGTGAAAGGTCTATGCAGCTGCATTGCTTGTATGTGCTCTCCTAGACGAACACCTTGCAAACCCTGTGAAGCAATTTCAACACAAGAGCAGAGCTGTCACAAATGCTGAGTCTCTAAGTTTCATGAAAATAGATGGTTTGCTTATCATAAGGTATGGCCAGCCCAGGGTTGCAGTTTGCTTCCATTCTCATTGCTTCCACTCTCATCTGTTCACTTTCCTTCTACTGCTCTCTCAGGAAAGAGATAGTAAGGAAAAGGTAAGAGGGGAGCACAAATTGAAGGCAATGGTCTAGAACAGAAAAGGTGCAGCTAGCAATCAAAAATGTGCACATGCACTGCTCAGCCCATGGCTTTCATCCACTTTACATCTGTAATTTCTCCTGACAGACCTGACATCACACACAAATGCGGTCACTGGCACAAGAGGTACACCCCAGATGCAGAAATGTGTTAACAAAAGTACTAATGAAGGAACAACAGGTGAAAAAAAGAAAATAAAAACCCTCTTACTTGTTGGCATTAAAAAATATTGCTCCCATGGAATTTAGAAGCTGTATATAGCACAAACTTAGCTGGACACATGCAGGTCACTTTAACAGTTCAACTGGATCTGGATTCTGACACTCTAAGTATATGCCACTCCACTCAGAATCATTTAATGAAACCTTCCAGCTGTGCAATGAAGCCATATTTTAGTATCCTGTGTAATCATTTGGCTTGCCTGAACTGAAATGCCACACAAATACGCACTATGCAAACATAGATGCTTTTAATTGCTAAGATAATATCTAGCTTTTCTGCTTCTCAAAAAGAGACTAAATTAATCCATAAATTTTTAAAAATGGAAACACTTGTTTCAGCCAAAACCATGGCTGCTTACTGGGGCATGGACACATGTTTGCAGAACCAGAAATGGATTTTACAAGAGTCAGTTTTCTTTTTTTGCATCATTAAGTTTATTCCTCCTTAAATACACACTCCAAAATTGCACTTGAAAGAAAGATGTTGCTAGGTGGTAAGTAAAGTAAGCAAACAGTATTGTCCATACTTGTATTGTTCTTCTTCATTGTATTTCAATCATGTTTTCAAGTCTGGTAGACTACTGACTGGCCTTACATATGCAGTCAAGTCTCAGACATGAAAAATCCGTCTGCCACAGATTCCTGACTCTAGGTGCAGAGATACAGATGAAGAAATACTCTATCTTCACACAGACAAAACGCTGACTACATGGACCATGTCTGAATATGCACTGCCAGGACTCTGACACGGCTTTTTTCCTGCCCTGTATTGCCAAAGAAATTGTCTGCATCCCTACAGTCCCAGAGTGCCATTAGATAAATGCTGGTACAGAAAACCAAACTACAGCTCACATAGCAACCCCAGATCCAATAACTTCTATACTGTAGTTTCTTACGGAGCTTCCAAGCAATCTGCCTACGGTGGTGCAACTGACAGTGCGTACATTTTAGCTATTTTGTCCTTGGTATTACCTGTGAGATGGAGGTGCATCCAGGGGTATCCCCTAAGTCAATTGCAGCCTTCTGAGCATCCTACAAAAACCTTACAGCAGAATAAATTTCTGACAGTTTATGGTTAAAAGAACAGAGAGGTGCAATTTGAAATCACTGCTTATGTAACAAGAGCCTGAGAACTGCACTAATATTTAATTGAGGAAAAAGTAACTGAAGGAGAATTGCTTGGAGATCTGCCAGAAGGATTTTAACAGCTGGAAGTTGAAAAGTGATTAATTTTGACAGCAATAAACACTCCATGTTCATAAGCAATTATGTTTAGGTTTCTGAGTTGTTTGAATTCTTTTCTGCGTAGTATTAACATTTTATTATCCAGATAGGAATTTGGATTAATGTAACTTAGGAAATTAATGAAAACCCACTTTTTCCCTAGCAGGTACCCACTTATCTTACAAAAAGAAAAGTGAATGCATCCTGGAATGAATAATTCCTAAAAATTAATCTCAGTGGAAAGTGACCACACTTAACACCATGTCTTGAGAGAAGACAAGGGATGACTGCATGGGAAAACCAAGAAAAGAAACACAGAGTTTTTCTTGAATATACAGTAGTTGCAACATGCCTGCTACCTGGTTTTGATATTCCTCCTGACATAACAGCGGCTACCAAAGCCATAGTAGCTACAAAATAGAGCCTCCTTTGAGCAGATACAAGCATAGCCCTGATTGCATCAAGACAGAGAGCAAGGGCATTAAGGGTAAACGAAAGTAATTTCTTGAGTTGACTACACAGTTAGACACCAACATTGGAGTGGTCAAAGTGAAATATGTTGACTGGGCTTACTAACTTTGTGCTGGATCTTGAAGATGCAGTAGAAACAAGATACAGGAAATGGCAGGTCTAAGAAGATAGGTTTAGGAGATATCAGGTGAGGGAAGTACATTCTCAACCATGGAACAACATGCAGACAATTCTGAGTGGAAAACGTGGTATGGTCCTAGCCATACAGAATATTTAACCAGTAAGTAAAGCCTCCCTGTACCTTAAGCACAACCCAGTACAAACCTCCAGCCAGCCAGGAAGGATGGGCAGGCCCATTACACCCCATTACAGGCAGATACTGAGATACTGAGGGATTCAGCCCTCCAGTTGCAGATGACCATCATCTAAAGCCCATCCTTGAAAAAGGTACCACTGATAGGCCAAGTGGAAGAAAAGACCAGAGGTAGCTCTGCCCTCCTATCTGGGTCTGAATGAATTCATCCAGATGGCTGGAAAGAAGAGAACCCAGAGGAAACAGATAAAACTACCTCATTTAAGGAAGAACATGACTAGGAATTTTTTTCTTGCGTTATGTATTATGGTTACAGCTGTAAGAAAGCCCTTCACAATTAATAGCAAGGAAAGACTGGCGCAACAGCCGGTTCTGAGGTACTGCCAGTTCTGAGGTACTGCCAGTTCCAAGGAGCTCACAATGAAACACAACCTCCTTCACCTGCCTGTATTGTCTATGCAAAACAAAAGCAGCAGGCTCATTTTGCAGTGGTTTTCACAGGGAATACTCTGTACTGACAATGCAAACATCAGCCCTCAGCTCTGCCATCAGTGAAGCCTCCCCACACCTCCTGCGGGAACGAGCAGAGCAAGTGGCGGTGCAGCCCCACGTGCAGTTCGGGGAGCAGCAGCTCACAGAAAGCAAGGTGCTGCACTGGCATAGCAAATGCACTGATAGGCACACACTACCTGTTAGAGAAACACGTGTGTGATCTCAGTGTGGAAGGGGACGCTACTTCAACTAAACCTTCTCTCTGTGCTGCAGATCACCCAGCCTGCGCAAAGCACTGAGGCTGATTTGTTTCAGTGCACTTTTGTCCTAGCATGGGAGATTCCCAAGTTCACATAAAATCTTCTGTCTTTCTTCCTCATTATAAAAGGAATTTAAAATATTTGCCAAGCCCTTGGCATAGTTTTTGAAACAAAGAACAAGTAAAACAAGGAGAAGAATGCAGTTGCAGGAGGGCAGTTACATTTAGGAAGTGGCACTTGGGAACTCTATGCATTACTTTGATCCAGGCATTTGATGGGTGTTTAAACTGGTCTCTAAAGACCATGATTAACTTAGGCTAGATTCACTGTTCTCAAACAGCTTTTCTTCAGGAAGATGAGTTAGCTCATGGTCTGTTTTGTAGACTAGGTTGCAACTGGATGTATTTCCTATGCCAATGAACTAAGAGGAAGATCATCACCAATTTTCTTTGGAGTGGACTAACACATGCTTATTAGGCCTCCATCTGGTCAGTTTAAAATAGAAAATTCCTTCAAAATGCTTAGTTCCATGCCCATTTTGCTCATTTCACCTCTAGGTGCTCCCATGCTCAGAGAAAACTAGAAAGAAAGGAGGCCATAGTGAATGAAGCAGAAAAGAAAAGGACAGGTGAATCTTGGGTTTTGTTGTGCCACACTTCATTTTTATGGGTGTGTTGAAATCAGACAGAGATTTAATATAGTGCCTATCACCAGGTTTTTCATTGATGGGGAAAATTACATGGCTCCTGTGTTCTGTCAGAGACCTTTCACAGGTGGAAATTGAGAACAAGAGCATCAGGCCCACATGTGGAATGCCTGACTCACTAACAATCTCTGTGCTGGGCCAGAGGGTTTATTGAGTGAACATCCAGACAGCTCCAGTGTCAAAATTAAAGTTTGTTTAAAAGAGAAATCTGAGAAGCTGCCAAGAATGAATGGATATTTCTTTCTCTGTAACCCCCCAGGGTTTTATTTCAGGAAGGGCTAAGCAGGGTCTTGGCATTTATCCCCAGGAAGCATCATACTTATCCAGTCCCATCCAACCCACCACATCAATGATGCATGGACATTTTTTCCTTTGTAATTTCACAGTGTTTTATTTCACTAGGTTACTTCAATATTAGAAAAAGAGATTTTAACCAGGAAGATGGTTACAATAAACATCATGTGCTATTAAGTGCTTCTGATATTAAATGTCGTGGCATGTATAAGCACCATGCAAATTGGATTAGATTCAGAAATAGCTTTCTTTAGAGGGGACTAGTGCATGTTTATTGACCCTCCATCTAGTTAGTGTAAACCAGAAAATTCCTTCAAAATAGCTTATTGCTACCTTCAATTTGCTCATTCTATCATCAGCATTTTCCAGTAGAGGACAATTAAACAAGGAACAGTTGGTTAGAAAAATGAACAACAGTTAATTCAAAAACCCAGTTAGATACCTGGCTGAAGACCCCTTTTTAAATACTTTGTCTTTCCTGTGTACTTTGGGAAACACAGCCACAAAGAGGGTATCATGTGAAAAACGAACAATTCTGGGTTTCCTACTTGGACAAAATAGTTTGAGGAAATATTTAGGCTTGCCCAAATAAATGCAACAATTTACAGTCCAGGATCAGATTCAAATAAACATGACGCAGCAAGAGAACAGAATCACAGTCCTGATACTTTTTTGGTTTACATTAATAAAATTTACAAGACATGTACATCTCCTTTGGCAACATTCCTTTCCTTCCTCCTTATTAATATAGAGTCTTGTTATGGCAGGCATCTCATAATCAGCTATCAGCAAACTACTTTCACAGCCACGGCAAAATGCAGCTGCACAATAGCCTTGCAGGATTCATTAGGACATGGCATGCAATTGCACTGCTTTCCTCACTGACTGTTAGTCGTCTTAGATGCTACATAATGCTACCTAAGAAAGCTAGCTCAACTACTTGGTGCAGCAAGTGGGAATTTTGACACGACCTTCAACAGAGCCAGTGTCTCAATTTAGCTGCAAACAGAGATGCTGCAGGATGTTCAGCATTTGGTCTTCTCATTTAAGAACTGAGACTGTTTCATACTTCCTAACAGCAAAGCATCTTTGATGTGTCATATTTTTAAAAAGACCCAAGAATCTGAAAATCCTGTGGTCAGTTTGGCACTTGTTCTCGCAGTCACAGAATCATTAGGGTTGGAAGGCACTCCCCAAGATCATCCAGTCCAAGCCCCCTGACAGGGCAGGATCACCCAGAGCAAGTGAAACAGGAACACATCCAAGTGACACAGGAACACATCCAAGTGGATTTTGAATGTCTCCAGAGAGGGAGAGTTCACAGCCTCCCTGGGCAGCCTGCTCCAGTGCTCGACCACCGTGCAAAGTAGAGAAGTTCTTCCTCACGCTGAGGTGGAACTTGTGTTTTAGTTTATGGCCATTGCTCCTTGTCCTGTCACTGACCACCACTGAAAAGAGTCTTGCACCATCCTCTTGACACCTGCCTTTGAGTCATTTATAAGCCTTAATGAAAGTCTCTCTCAGTCTTTTTTTCTCTGGGCTAAACAGACCCTGATATTTCAGTCTCTTCTCATAAAAGAAATGCTCCAGACTCATCATCTTGGCAACTTCTGCTGGATCCCCTCCAGTAGCTCCTTGACTTTCTTGTTCTGAGGAGCCCAGAATGGGACACAGCACTCCAGATGTGGCCTCACTAGGGCTGAGTAGTTCTCATTTTACCCCGACTCTAAAAAGACATTTTTCACACATGTTTAATGACCATGAGCATTTGTAGTGAACTCCAGTAACATGCAAAACATATCTATCACTGGGAAGTTGTCCATCTTCTTTCTAATGCTGCCTCTCAGGATGCAGGAGTGTCTCCAGTGTGCCTCGCATGCTCTGCAACTCTGTTCCATCGTTATTATTGCAGAGATATTTTGGCTTTCTCCATGGAGGCAGTTAATAAAATTTATTGTTAGCAACAAACTCTGTAAATCCAGTCTCTGGAAGATAAGCCAATGCAATATACTGGCTTCAAAGCTGGCAGGATCAAACTAAGCAAGATCATTTGGTGGATTTCTGCCTATAAGGGAGCTGAATGCCAGGTCATGCAGGGTTACCAAAGGCAAGTTATTTGTCTTGTTTGCAAAGCAAGCATAACTTTGGCTGCGGTCTTCTTTAGTTCTTGAATCTCCCAAGGTGAGGATGGGGTTAAAAGAAATGATTTTCTAAATCCGACTCTGTTCAAGAAGGTTAGGGATAAAACTAGCAGCAATTATGTACTGTTATTAAAATAGCACCTAGAGCTGAATGCCAAGAGCCTCACTAAACACACAGAGATGATTCCTGCACCAAAGAATTTTCAATATGAACAGACAAGACAAAGACAGTACTGTTATTCTCATTTTGCAAACACTGAACTTAGACACTGAGACTAAGTCACCACAGCAGAGTGATTAGGTCACTTGCCAAGGTCATATAAGGGCTCTGTGCTAGAGCCCAGACCTGAGTTTATTTGTATGACTCAGATACAGCTTTGGAAGAGCTTACTTATCCTGAGTTTCCAGAATTGTGTTGATCCAGTTTTGGTGTCCAGAATAAAAAGCTAGAAATCTCAGACTCCCACTGTGCCCAATCCCCTCAGTGATAAAGTTTGAGTGCAGGAAGAATACATTTCTATAAACCAAGCCCTATATATAGCCCTAGGCTCACATCTTAAAGAACCCCTGATGCAGTCAGATCTCTGTTGCCACCCTGCCCACTGTTACACTCACACAAAATCCCAGCAACAGGTCATCTAATACTTGCTTATTGTGTGAAAATGCCCACTTTTTATTGCTTGCAAAATAGTGGGAAGTAATCATAGCTAACAGCAGCCTTTGGCATCTGGTCTGGCTAAAAGCTTTTGAAGTGATCTATTCCAACAATTTTCTAACGATTGTTTTAATTACTGTCTTACTTGAAAACAAAACCAAAGCCAAACTCCAAATCTCCATTCTAAGGTCCAAAGTAATGAAGAGAAGATTTCAAAGGTAGAAATGCCAGTGTTTAATTCTCACTTACTTTCAATGACATAAAGAACTTGATGACTCTTTTTCTCCAAAAAATTCATATATTCTTGGTCTTACTTGGAGAATACAACTGAGAATTACTCACACCTAGAATGCTATTGGACTATTGGGAATTACTGAGAAGACTTTCATTTCAAACTCAAACTGCAATATTTCATATGTAGCAATAAGACTTTTTTTTCTGAAAGAGATTTCTTATCTCTTCTGGTTGATACTGTCTTCTACCCTAGCATTTTACAGGAAATGAATGGGGATGAGAGAGATGTTTCTCCCCCACCTGCATTTCTTGCTTAAGAAGCAAAACCATTTTATTCCTAACAGGTATGACAATTCACAGCAGTAATTTCTGGTGAGACTTGTACATCTTGTTGACATGTCATTTGTTACTATAAAGAGGGCAAAACAATTTATATTACCATAATTTGCAAATGTTATTTCAGGTGAATTTTTGACCTCCACTACCTCTTTTACCATCTTTACTCAGAGGTCAAGGTTATTGGTTAATTTATTTCCCATTAGAATGGATATCTCTTCTCTGATTATCCAAGCTAGTAGGAATAAGTAAACTTTCTGCTTTTCTTCTGTCACACACCCATGCCTTTAGATAGAGCTACACTAATTTTCTCAGGGATTGTCTGCCCACAGTTAATGGAAACAACCCCTGAAAATCACTTATTTCTGCCTGAGACCACCCATTGAAAGCAAATGTGAGATTAGCCAGTTCTGATGATGTAGAAGGAGAATCCGTTTTGTCCCAAGTTCTGAGCCCCATTACTAAATTCACCTCTTAAATTCTGTAGAAGGATGAAAATAGGAAGGAGGAAATTATTTCTGTAAGTATGCTACTGCTGTTACAGAAATACTAGATAAGTTTGTGTCACATTTTTAAAAATTACCAAATTCATAGTTAATTAATCATGTGTTTCCAACTATTTATCCTGCAGATCTGCACATGAATCAGTGATTTCCAGCATGACTGAGAAAGAGTCTGCAAGGAAGTCCAACTTACAAACAGGAAGTCCAACTCACCAACATAAAAATGGATGTCTGCATTTTCAAAGGTATCAAACAAAAACCCAAAACTCAAAAACCCTGAAACAAAACAGTGCACACATGTTTTCTCACTAAATCATTCCACCTTTACAAATAGCATCAAACCATTACATAGGTTAGGGTGCTTTTAAAAAGGGAATGTTTTATTGTTGATTCATATAGACATTCAATAAAAACAGAAGGGTTTTGTTCACTTTGAAGAATGCTAACTGAATACTAAGCTGCAAATTAGAATATCAGATAAGCTAGTCCTTGTTGACAAATTAATTATTTCTATCATTCATTGCTTTTTTTTAAATCAAAAAGTCATTAAGTCAGTAGGCAAGCTGTTCTGAGGAAGAATAATCAGAAGATAATCATGCCAGATTTGAATAATTTTATTGCAGCTCTTACACGTTAGGTTTCTCTAGTGATATAAAGGATGGGATTTGAACTTCATTACAAACTGATTATGAATATAATTCAAATGCATGGGAAAGTAATTTGAAGAATTTTTATCCTGGTAATGAGCTCCCTTTGAAGCTTGTGAGCTGATTGTTGGACAAATTTGTAAACAATTAATGCTTGTCTACAAGGAACTAGGACACTAAAAGTTTTGGATTTTATTAATTAAATTAGTTTCCAAGGAAAGAATAAAGAACACTGCATACAGCTTTTTCTTTTGTCTCATTAAATATGCCTTCCATTGCTCTGGTGGCTGAAAGATTTTAAGGACTCCATCACTGAGCTGAAACCATGTCCTCTTTTTTTTCCAGCCACACTCTGGTCTAATAAAGGAGAGACTTCCCCCATACGTCCCTAACACCCCTTAGAGCAATGTCATCAATATTCCTTTGAGAACCTGTTCATGCAGCATGTGCTCACCCAGTACTCTCACAAGGGCTGTATCATTGCAGATCATGTTACCAGAACTATTCAGCTGCCTCAAAAGACACAAAATCCTGGCCTGGTAGGTGGTGCATCCCAATCACTAGGAAGCAGTGGCTACACAGCACACATGCAGTGTCAGGCTCATTACCGTCACCACCTGCTCATCTCATTTAGCGCATACAGAAAGGGTTTTGCAGTGTGTGCCACCAGGAGTAGGGATGGCAGGGCAAAGTACCTCTCCGTACAGAGTGATCCACTGCAGGCCCTGAGGATCCATCTCCATGCAACAAGCAGGCACCATTACTGGCAATCTTGCTGATGCCTTAAATGGCTACCTGGAAACATAGACTGGACAGGAATAAAGGAATAAAGGAGGTATTTATTTGAAAGGCCTTCAGATGCACACTTTGGGCTCCAGAGGGTCCTGCCTCAGTGGATCCCAAAATGGACAACAGGTCACGAGTTCTTCACACTTTCATAGCAGCATAATGATGTAATTTCTCCAAGCTTTCCCCCCCTGCCCAAGATGAAGGTTTACAGTTCTTGGGCCTAGAACAGCCTGGGTGTCCTTGGAGAGCAAGCTGGAGAGGCTTTATTATGTCTATCTTAGCATAGAGAGCAGCACTTAACAAGCTACAGGAAACTTCAGAGTTAACACTACCAGTAAGGATTTGAAAAATATAAAAGTTAAAACCTAAGGCATCACTGCTTAAGTCTCTCCCAAGACTGTGCTCTGCATGACTGCTGCAAAACAGGAAGGTTTCTGTGATACAGGCCCACACACAGACCTACCACTCCTGGGGTACTCTCATTGAAGTGTGCAGGTAAGGACAAAGGAGACCCACAAACCTTTTAAATAAACCTTTTATCCTGCAACTGGCATCTCTGTACTCCACATGCTGTAGGAACTGTAAACCTTAGAGCCATTCTTGAACATGCTCCCTTTGCCAGAGCATGGCATGCAGAAATCTCAGGGCCTGAGACTAGCAGCCGTGTTCTTGGACTAATGCAGTGCAGGCTGGGTTCAGCTTAGCACTCAGTACCTTCAGGAAATGACTCTGAACATCATACTTCTAGCAACTCCGACCTTCAGCAGGGCCTGGGTTTTGAAAACTGCATGTTTCAGCTAGGTATAGCCATAAAAGCACCAGCTCAGTAGCTCAGTTTAAAGACACATTCTAGTATGTCACACTAAGCCTCTAACAGCCCTCGGGAGGCTGTCTCAGCATGTGGCAGTACTACTCCCATATTCACACACCTGGCAGAATAAATGCTTCTTTCAATTAAAAATGTCTTTAGGAATGCTAAGATAAGAAAGGAGTACACAGTGCTCGTTTATAGACTGCTATCTACAATTTTCAGCCTCAGACTATCAAGCAGACACAAAGAAAGCAGCAAACATAGAATGTGTCTATTATTAATAGGCTGATTTTCCTCTGTGCACCTGAAAACATTTTCTCATTGAAGAGACACAACCATCAGTACATTACAGATGTAAAACTCCATCTGTGACTGTGGGATCAAGGCTGTCCAGAAAACATGTTTAAGTACGAGCATTCTGGTCCATGCTGAAGGCAACATCTTGTTAACATGTGTCTTAGCAGTTTTTGACAGAATGTATTAGCTCATTACAGATAAGCCCTGAGCATAAGCACTCTGGGTAATCTAAGTGAGAGAAAGAATAATGCCTTTCAAAAGGATGGATTGACTGAAAGTGGAAATTTAACTTCACCAAGAAGAGTGTCTCAACAGCAGCTCCTATAATACTAATCACAGAAATTTCAAATGCTTAGTGGTTTTCCTTGATTTTCCTTCAGCTTGCTGTTCGTAATGGTACTGACGGTTCAGATAAGTTATTTAGGGAACATACAAAACCATTTCAAATTTTATTTTTCAACCTAATTTCTGCTTTAAAAATATTTAGGGTTCTTTTTAAACCTTTGACAGGTCACTTGAAATTCTGTTAAAGGCTGTCATATTTTGCTAGCTAAAAACCTCTTAACTTCTAGCCTAAGCCCATTAAACCAGGACAAAAAGGCTTCTGCTAACATGAAATGCTGCATCCACAGAAACTAATGACAAAATTTCCGCAGACCTTGGTAGGTCACAATATTGCTTCTTCAGACTTGCAGTATATTAATATTAATTTGCCAAAATATTAAGACAAAAAGAAACATTTGAAATCAGACTGTGCAATACTGCATGCAAAATGCGTTATGGAAAGATTAGTAGAATTTGTATCAGCGAGTATATGTAGAGCTGTACATCAATTACTGAACTTTATTGCTCATTCATCCTGGGAAGAGTTATTATTCATTACCCCAAATTCTTCCCTTTTAAAAACATTATGTACATTGTCAGCATGTAAAATAACCACTGCCTTCTAAAATGTTTATTAATGCCCATTATAAAACAAAGAGATCTAAACAAAAAGTGTGTTATGGCAGTGCTCTAAAGATTGATTAAAAATTGATTAAAAATTATACTTCCTTGCAATTTTTACCATCATACAAGAAGGATATTAATTTATTTCAGAGAATTTGGTAGTTCTTTGCCTCATCTTAGTGATCATGTTGCTCCACATCCTCTTTATGGAGTACCCTGTACCTTGAGATTGCATGTTCGTCACATAAAGTGAAGGGAGTTTGTTTCTCAGAACCGAACTGCCTAGATTTCTGATGGCATTTATAATACTGCAACTTTGATAATTTTAAATAAACCTGTACATTTTATTTCTCTGCAAACATCCCTGACATCTGATGTCCCTTACATACAGCTGTACTTGTATAGTTTCACAGTCACAGGGGCAGCACTGCAACCAGTGCTGAGGCAGCTGCTGTTCCTGAGCCAGACCTTGGGCTTTGTGCGCAGTCAGGTAAGCAGCTGTGTGAATGCTCTCTGCCACCCACATCGGTGAGGCTGAAGTCCACCCACCCCTGCCTGTAGATGGAATGAGAGCATGTGTTTGCCTGCCTGCATGCATGCAGACATGCCTTTTATCTTGTCGTAGACAACACTAGAAGGATCGTGCCTGTTCTCAGACAGTTCAGGTTTTGATGAGACACCCTTTAATGGTGAGAGGCAAGAGGGCTTCCTGCTGTCCTAGGACAGACACTCATGGCATTCTGCTGTATGGCATGTAAAGGGCACCCAGGGTAACTGATTGAGATGAAGACATCTATGCAGTAGCCATCTAAAAGTGGGAAAATGAAGACTCATTTTAGCTGACAGTTATGAGTTTCATACTTAAGAAAATTTCACAATGAACAATTGGGGAGATCATCCCTTTGCAGTGGACATCTTTCCAGAGCACTGCCATCTAAATGCTAAACTGAACAAGCATAAGATTAACTGAACAAGCATAAGATTTAGGTGTTCTTAAAAAATCAGATTTGAAAACAGTGGCCTGTCTGGTGAAAGTATGAAGGCCTTCAGTGGAAATCCTTGATTAAGAGGGTGGAACAAAGCAAGCCCTTCCCTGTCTGACAGGTTGCTGCCATTGAGAGCAGGGTGGAGCAGCCAGTGAAGCTCAGCCCTGCCATGGGAAGATGGTGACAGATCTTCAGTGGCCAAGGCTCTGTTTAGGGAGGGAGGAGGTGGGTCTCCAATTAATTACAGGCCTTGGCACAGGTTCAGATGTTGTCATGCTTGTGACTTGATAGGTTTAGAGGAAATATATATCTGAAAGGAGGATCTGTCCAGAATGATTGAGTTATACTGCAGTTAAAAGCAGAACAGATGTATAAGCAGAAGTGATGGTGTCACTGAGAATCAGTTACATATCTCATGGGAAAACCTTCGTTTGTTGGATAAGGACAATATGTTATACTGAACACATATCCTCCTATAAATGTAATCCATTTGCGCTGCTCTGAAAGCATGTGTGACAGCTGTTCTGCCCAGAAGCAAAACGACATTTTATATCAAAAGCATTATTGATTTCCTCTCTTAACTGACTTTGGTAAAACATTAAAAGCAAATGTTAATATACAATAAAATTCTACAGAAATTGTCAGTGTTCAAAGTGGAAAGGGTTTGGCATTTTCTGCTAACTCTTCATATTTCACATCTTTCTACATTTTCTGATTCTGATGGAAGAAACATCTCCAATACAGATCAATCAGAGAAAAGTTGAAAAAATCCTGAGAAAAATCTGCTCAGGCAAAATTCGCAGACAAAGGAGGTACAGTTTGTTGATCTCACACATGCATTCAGAATAAAAATGACCCAGAACAGGATGCAGATAGCCAAGTTTGTAAATCAGTCTCCTGGCTGCAGGACCAAAGGATTACCCACTGGAGTACGGTACCTTTGCCGCAGGAATGGAATTCCCCTTAAGAGCAGGTGAGGATCAGTTCCACACAAAATCTGTGACTGGCTTCCTGCTGTACACTTTCTCCTCCCACTCCCATCTCCTGGGGGATGGTAGTCCCAGGCCATCTGCCTGGAAGTAATGGGTCTTCACTCTAATCGTCTTCTCCTTGGACCTCCATCCCTGAACTCAGACAGCCTTCGTATCTCATCAGGACTAACTTCATGTCTCTTTGTACTTACCATATGGTCTAGCACTTAGTCTGCCTAGCTGATAGGATAACACACACACCACAAAGAGGGCACAGGTGACTGTTAAAAGAAAGAATAGACAGTACCTCATTAGCTTTTCAGAGAAACCCTACGTGCATGCTGTGGGCTCCTGCTACGAACCGCTGAAAGGCATTGTCATCAGGATATCTCAGCCATCAGCTTAATGTTCTGCAGTTAAATTTTGAATGCTTGTGAAATGGTTCCCATGTCCTGTGGCTGAAAGTCAGTGAATTAACCCTGTGAGCAAGTCCAATTTTTCTGCTGCCTTTGGAAGGGAGCCAAGATCATTGGAAACAGGTTGTGATTTAAATAAAAAAACCAAACCACATGGTGTTCACTGGAATGGGGAAAATTATCCAACAACAGTTGTATGGATTGAGAAAGATCAAGTCCTCCATCCAGAATAATTATATTTTTACAAAATGGAACACCTCTAGCAGGCACTACAGCAAGAATGACAATACCAAATACGTTACGGCCTCGTAATCAAGCCACAAACGGGCTGTGGGAGAAGGAGGTTCATGTGCCACAAGGACATGGGAAAAATGCATTTCTCTTACAGATAACTTGCCTGTCAACAGAGGGATGTGGCTTCACACAAAGTTTTGGCCTCAAAAAAATGTTGCTTGATTTTAAAAATAAAAACTTTTATAGGGAAATTCCAAAACAGCTCAATTTTTAATATTTATCTCCTGGGAATTCATTTACCAGGTGCACAAAAGAACTGGGAACATTTCCTTTTTGGCCAGCTCTCCCTACTTGTGCTGGCTGCAGGCCACACAGGTGAGCCTCAGCTGCTGTTATCTAAGCTATGAAATACTTCAGAAAAAAAGAGAAAGCTATAGAAGGATATCTGTATCATCAGTGAGCCAAAGTCAGAAGTTTCAGCTATTGGTATCAGCAAGGAAAATATAATGACATTTTCAAGACTTTTATAATAATAAACCATGTTTACTACAATAGCCCTTGTGGAAAGGTAGTTTTGCAGTAGCTATTATATTTATCATGGTGGCACTTCTGTGTTTGGAGAGAAAAACGAAATTTTTTATACGAAATGCACATATCTTTTCTATTTATTGATAAAAAAAGAGGTACTTAATGCAAATAAGGAATGAAGAAGACTGTTGGCTTTTCTAATCATGTAGGTAAGCTTAAGCCCAGAAGCAAATGAAATATGCAGTTGAAAGACGTTTGTGATTGAGCATCGGTTCAACATTGAAGGTTAGGGAAGCTGTGACTGATTCATAGTTTTCACTGGTATGCTCTGTCTAAACTGAAACCTGTTTGGAGATCTATTTCTGCCAAATTGGCTGCTTTCCATCCCAGCTTTAGTAGTACTAGATTTTTTAAGTTTTGTCATCAACGAATTGATTTTACATGAGAAACTTGCCTTTATCATCACGAATGATGTGTAATGGTTTCCAAAACTCAATTCCCAGTTTACTGCAGATACTTGTTGCTCAGAATATATTGCTGACCATTTGCAGTTTCACAGATACTACTAGTCTTGTTTTAAACTCAGTAATTTTCATCAACTCCAGACTAACAAAGATATTAAATAAAATGAATACAAAGAGGTCTTGGTAAACATTCATTATGTAGCACGTTTAAATTCTGGATCATCCATTCCATAATCTCTTTGACTGTTTTGCTGCTTTGGATTTAGGTGAATTCAATAAGAATTTCAGACAATAAGAGCTTCGGCAAGCCTGATTTTTGTACTGTCCTACTGAAGCATTTCACTCTTGTGTTTCTACATATAGCAGGTTGCACCAACAAAGCCACCACATCATTTCTGTTCTGTTTTAATTCAGATTGAAGACACCCTCCATAGTGCAGTGATGATGTTAATTTTCATGTGTGTAAATTTCTTTGTTGATGTGATTGAAGTTTGTGTGATGTATGTGGATTGTAATGATATTTCTTAAACGTAAGATTGACAGAGGTGCGGGGTGGAATGTACTGAGTTTGTGTGGCAAGGTTTTGGTAGTGGGGTGGTGATGGGTGCAGGGATGGTTCCTGTGAGAAGCTGACAGAAGAAGGTGGAGAAAAAATTATTGGGCAGAAGCAATTGCAGCTGGAGAAAAAGGAGTGACAACATGTGAGTGAAGCAGTTCTGCAGTCACTGAGGTCAGCAGAGAAGGTGAGGTGCCAGAGCAGAAATTCCCCTGCAGCCCATGGTGCAGCCCACGGTGAGGCAGCTGTGCCCCTGCAGCCCCCTGTGCTCCATAGGGGAGCAGACATCCACTTGCAGCCCACACCACAGCAGGTGGATGCTCAGAGGAGGCTGTGACCCTGTGGGAAGCCCACGCTGGAGTAAGGTCATGTCAGGACCTTTGGCGCTCTGGGTGACCCAAGCTGAAGGAGCCTGTTCCTGAAGGACAGCAAACCATGGGAAAGAAAGGGACTCTCTGCACCACTTTGTGCGAGGAGATAGAGAATAGTGAATAAAGCTAAGCCTGGAAAGGAGGAAGAGGTGGCGGGGAGGTGTTTTTTAGATTTGTTTTATTTCTCATTATCCTACTCTGATTGTGACTGGTAAAAAATTCTATTAATTTTCCCAAGTTTTGCTCATGACAATAATCAGCAAGTGACCTCTACCTGTCCTTGTCTCAATTCATGAGTCTTTCACTATAATCTCTCTCCCATGTCCATCTGAGGAGAAGTGACAGAGTGTTTTTTGTGGTCACCTGGCATCCAGCCAGGGTCAAACCACCACCCTGTCCTGGGACGTGGTTTGAGACAGGCGATGTTGCCTCTTTTCTTAGCCCTGGTGAGGCCTCACCTAAAGTGCTGTGTCCAGTTCCAGGCTCTTCAGGACAAGAGAGACATGGAGCTCCTGGAGGGAGTTCAGCAGAGTGCAACCAAAAAGGATTAAGAGTGCATCACTCTTATTAGGGAAAGCTGAAAGTGCAGGACCTGTTTAGCCTCAAGAGGAGGTGACTGAGAGAAGATTGTATCAATCCATGTAAGAACCTCAAGGGAGGGTATCTAGAGAATGGATCCAGGGTCTTCTTAGCAGTGCCAAGGAAGAGAGGCAATAGTACATAAACTGATGCACAAGAATTTCCCCCTGAATATGAGGAAGAACTTCTTTACTGTGTGGGTCACCAAGCACTGGAACGGGTTGTCCAGAGAGGGTGAGGAGTCTCCTTCCCTCAAGATACTCAAGAACCATTAGGACAGAATCCTCAGTACCAGGTGATCCTGCTTGAACAGGAAGGTGGGACTAGATCACCTCCAGTGACAACATGTCCAGTGATCCCTTCCAGCTTTAACCATTCTGAGGTTCTGTGATTAAATGCCTGAAGGAATTTAAAATATCTGTAGACATGGAACATAGATATAGGATATAGTGGTAAACTTGGTAGTGTTAGATTTATGGTTGTGCTCAATGGATCTTTTCTAAGTGATTTGATTTTATGATCTTGATGGAGATGAACAAGAAACTTAAAGGGGACCCATGGACTTACCGAGTGGTACAAACTAGCCAGATGAGATACTCCTCTTGTGTCTCCAGAGACTCCAGCCATATAACATGTGGAACCCCAGCACAGCAGTACCACTTCTGCTGTTGGCTATGAGCTGTTTTCATGAACTTGTTTCCTTGGAACCAAGAAGGGAGGTCTTCTTCCTTCCATCTGTTCTGTCATCAAGAAAAAATAAAAACAGGATTTTATAGAAATAACTTTGCTGTTCAGAAATACCTTCTTGTATCATTCTGGTACACCCAATAGATAGTACCTGATAAAATTGCACGTGTTTTCCTACAGGCAGGTGAGTATTCAGTTCTCCATTATCTAGTATCCCAGCAGAGGAAAGCAAATGTCAGCTAGAGAGGAGAGTTAAAACTGTCCAAAAATGTGTAGCAACCGCATTTCTTCCTCTTTCCCGTCTATACACATGAATATTTTTTCATCCAAAATAAAATTCCTTTTCAAGATGAACAAATTCATTTAGAAACAAGCCTTAACATGCTCCTTGAAATAAGCTTTAAGAAACC
Organism: Vireo altiloquus; assembly: GCA_013396875.1. Lineage (NCBI taxonomy): Eukaryota > Metazoa > Chordata > Aves > Passeriformes > Vireonidae > Vireo > Vireo altiloquus. The sequence goes on from VZRF01007985.1 coordinate 52,450, forward strand.
CTGACATGACCTGGGACCACAAGGGATTCAGACAGTGAAGGAGTCCTGCAATCAGTCGAAGCTGTGTCTCTGCTTGTAGGACCAGAGAGCAAATGCTGGAGCTTTTGTTTCTGAGACAGTAAATAACCACATACTGAGGACACTATTTCAGAAACTAAACCCCACAAAGTCTCCACTTCCCCAAGGTGTAAGTGAGCTTTTGTCATGCCTCACCCTGCATGAAATCTTTCAGTAATCCCACCTGGTTCTAAAGAAGATTTTCCCACTGCTTTGCTTTTTTTTCCAAAAAAAAGGTAGAACTGAAGATTAGATTCATGCTGCCAGTTACAGCTAGTCATTCTGTTACTCTGATGCCTTTAGGAATTGCAAACAAATGTGTTTCCGGTGCTAAAAAAAAGAAACCCTAAACAAGCAAAAAAATATATCTGCCAGAGCATCTGTAATAGCCTGTGACGTATACCTCTTTCATGCAGTCATTTTTTCTCAACAATGACCCAAGTGTCCTTGTTTTATAGGAAACTCTCGTGTCAGGAACTCGCTCCTGCAAATCCAGACATGCAGTTCAGCACAGGAAGTCAGGCTGTCATGGCTCCAGGCATTGTTAATCATTTTTAAATGATCATTAAAAAGCAGCAGCAGCAAAAGGATGCAGCTCTGGTGAGGTCAGATAACAAAAATGCCTCTTTTCTCGGGGGGGGAGGATGGGGGGTGTTTTACACGTTTTACAGACTGAGTTTTAAACACTGCATTCAATGTCTGTGAGTTTAGGACAGGAAAAGAAAAATACAGTACTGATCTGACCATTTCCGAGGCCATTCCTCCCTGCTTCCTGTGGCCCCTCATTCCCAGCAGACAGACCCACACTTCCTCTGTCTCTCTTTGTGCAACCACAGAGACTTTGCTGTTCCCAATGCTGCTCGGGTCTAATACTTCAGGTCTCCAAGACTTGACAATTCTCAAAATGCTGTACATTGCAATAATACTGCTCACTCCCCAGTTTCTGGGTACTGTGCCGTGCCACGAAAGCTTTAAAAATCTTTGACTTGTTAAAGCCTTTGGATTTTAAACGATTAAAATTCAGATCCAATTTAAATCTTGTGAGGCAGCCTAATTTTTGCAGTTTTTGTGTGTTGTACCTGTGTTTCGTCATGATGAATTATGCCCACACGTGACTTTAGTGTCATTTGTGCCATCAACTAATGATGACATAAATGTCATTGACCCTATTGTTATGAGAAATGTACAGCACAATGTATTTCTTCTCTCCTCCTGAACCTCTCCTATATCCTACCATATGGTTTCTGTACCAAGGGCACTCTGCCATCTGGACTGTGGAGCCTAATGCCCTGAGGAAGACATTGACATAAACCAATTTACGTTAAGACCCAGACCCCAGACATCCGATATTAGCGTGGCCATACGGCTGGCCCCCACAGATGGGGACGGATTGTCAGCTCCCCAGTAGCTTTCCCAGTTCCTCCCTCCTTTGGTGGTCCTTGTTCTCAGCTATGCCAGGCATGTCTGTGTGATCCCCTGGGACCCAGTCTGGTTAGAGACACTGCCCACCCTGCCAGCAGGCTCCTGCCAAGGCCCCTCACTGGCAGGAAAAGCCTTGATCATCCATTCTGAAGCCACACAGTGTACCCTCATGGCACTGCCTCAGCTCAGCAAGAGCGGTTTCAGTGGAGGTATCAGAATCAGATCAGCTGCCAGCAGCCCTTTTACACTTTCTTTCTTTTAGTGAACTGTCCCAGATTAACCCTGTATTTTCTTAGCCCAGGTTGTTCTTCTGCCCTACTCCTCCCCAGATTTTGATCCCCATCTGCCTCTGGGGACCTCTTTCTTTTGCCTGCCTAGAAAACAACCTCTGTTTCAGTCAGGAGGAGAGTATGGATGTAGGTGAAACCTTTTCACTGTAGATAAAAGTTTAACTTTTTTTTTCCAACCTGTATTTGTCATTGGCCATCATACAGATTCTGCCCTTCACCAGTACACAGAAACCATCAATAACCTCCAGCATGTGCTGCTCTGGGTCAGTGTCTCAGAGGGTCCTCTGTGTCCCAGCCTTCTGTTCAGGTTGCCAGTCCTACCCGTACAGGGGAAGCTCACAGCCCAGTGGCACCACCACCACTGTGTTAGCCAGCACAACCCTGCACCTCACTGCCGGGAGACCACAGCAAAGCTTTCAATCATAAATATGCATATTTTGGAAGAGCAGAGAAAAAGTAATGACTGATGACCTTGAAAACAAAGCAAAAATATTTGCTTATTAGTCTTCACTTAACTTCACAATTCAGTCTTGCACCTTTTTATTTTACTTTTTTTTCTCTGCTTGCTTCATTGCAAAGCATTGAACCAGGCTGCTTGGCAACTAATTCACAACTGTGGTTGCTAAGGAACCACCAAAGAAAGTGGATTAGTCTCCAGTAACCTGTTTCATTGTCAGAGATGTTTATTTTGCATAAAGGCAATAACTGTACACAAAGGAGTTTATTGAACTTGGATGAACAAGCAAATTATTCAGCATTACTTTTCCTTCCAATGGCTTTCTCTGATGTGACAAAGCTCCACACAGACTTGAGCATTTCCTTAGGGAACAGGATTTATTTATTCAAACTTGTGCACTCTATTCAGGGCTAAACTGGAGGATGTTGGCTTACAGGTTGTACTCCAGTTTCCCCAAGGACATGCATGAGGAATATTTGTGTCCTTTGCACTGTCTCTCCGTGTATGCTCACCTGCCAATCACAGCACAAGACCTCAGCCTTCCCATCACCTGACAGCCAGAGAAGACACACAAGCTGACAACTAACAACAGCCCAAGACAGCACTGCTGCTGGCAGTGGAGTGGTTTTGTGGAGACAATTTCAGCTGCTGACCGACAATTTCAGAGCCTCACCCGCCTGTATTGCCTTGCAACCACACTGCCCAGTGTTCTGTCCACTGTGGGCTCTGCTGCCATGCCAGTTTCTCCTATGCAGTTCTGCTAGCTGCAGCTGCCAGAGCACCACTGGAACAAATCTCTTCTGAACACTCTGCCTTCAGAGAGGAGCAAATGCCTTATCAGCTATTTAACTCCAACAAGGAGCCTGACTATGTTACTTTACTTTTCCTTGAGACCCAGTTCCTCTTGCAGTCTTGCTCCACCACTCTCTCCTACACCAGAGCCTTGTCTGTTGGTGAAATTTCTAACATTTCTTCAAACACTTTTTGAATATCAATAGAGAACAAGGAGAGATGAGTTATTCAAGGAATACAGCAGCTAAGGATTTGGAGATAAAGAACAAAAATAAATGCAAACAATATTAAGGACAATAGGCAGTCCTGCTCAGAGCTCCCAGGTAGCACTGCCCAATCCACCTTATCCAGTAAGGATCTGTGGTGCCCTAACACTAGCTGTTGACATAAGCACAGATTTGCAGAATTTTGTGCACAGACTTAGGGAGATCCATGGGCTGGTTCTAAGAGGCCTTAAAGTTAAGATATAAAAATGAACTCATCATCAGTAAGCACAAATTCCTCACTACATCTATCAAAAATTCAGAGATTCACAGATCAAAACCAGATTGAAAGTCAGAAACCCAAAATCTATATCCTTTTAAAAGTCACTTAGATCTCCAGTCATGAAGTGATTAAGAACTCCTCTATCCATTAATGAATCACCCCAATAGGTCCTTTTACTTTTTTCTTTGTTGATTTTATTTTTAAGAAAAGCAGGTCTTAGGATGACAAAAGGAGAAAAGTTTCTAACTTCTAACTAAATCTAGTGCTGATAACTATTATCAATGAGTTCTAAATTGAAAATTGCAAAAATTTCCTGTTCCACAGGCATTAAAGTATGGCAGGTAGAAGTGCACAACAGCAACTAAAACTAGCATGTTCTTTAGTGAACAGAAAAATTATTTGGGTTTCTTACAGATTTATACCTTCTTCTGCCTCTCCAGTGTAGTAACCTCAGTTACTCTATTCCTTCATGTAGTCAATATACTATGGCCACTAGTCTTCATGAATGAAGACTGCAGACTGCTACCAAACAAATTGTCCAAATGACTTATGCTTACCTTTTTCTCTGGGGTACTAATTCATGTCTCTTTCTTCCCTTTATTTTTTTTTTTTAATATTTAAAACAAACAAACAAACAAAAAAACCCCAACCAAACAAAAAACCCCCAAACCATTGGGACGTATTTCATGTCAAGATTTCTATCATCTCCTTCAAATTCAGTTCAAATTGGCTAGCAGGTTGCAGAGTTACCAGGGCAGTGGAAACTGATATGCAACTGGAGAGACTGACCATGTTATCACAGAAAACTCAGTTCCTTTGGAAACCTGGCTAAAAATTTATATACAAGCATTAAAGTTAGTGGAAAAAACTACAGTTCTTGGAAGATATGTGATCCACAGTGAAAGCTTAAAGAAAAACTGATAAACCAAAGGTTCTTTATTTAAAGCAATTCTGACATAGGCATCACAGTGGGAATTCCTAGGAAAGGTTTCCTGGACTACCTCTTTCAGGTACTTTGAATCAGCAGGAAAGAAGTCATTGTGGGTTTAATGAAAAGAACTGTGCAGTTATATTTTGTAAAAGCTGATAAGAGACACGTCATCTCATAGTGAGTTTTGTGGGGCTGGGTTTTTATTACTCTAGTGAACATTGTGAGATTCTTCCCACCCACAATGTCAGTGTGGTACAGCTACTCAGGTACTAGCATGGGAATTAACTTCACAGCTATAGAGCCAAAAATGGAACTTCTGCCGTGAAGACTCCTCATAGATGACATTCAGCAAACATGGTGTCATCAGTCTCTCTTCTCCATTCCGTTCCTCACCCCAGGAAATCCCTAATTGGGGATGTCTGTGTTATACCACCTTACATTACAGTGTCTGGAGGCTGATGTAACTTTTTCGATGTACTGAAAATCCAGTTGATAACCAGTCCTAGGTCATTTTCTTAATTTACCATTGATTAATGAGCAATCCAGCTGTTGCAAAATTTTCCCAATAGACAGATTTGTTAGGTCAAGGAGAGGTGAAAAACCCCACCATTTAATGAGATGTTTTGTAGAAGCTTCTAAAAAACAAGTGTTAAAACCACTAAATTTTCCATGTCAAATTTGTTAAACAATGGCTTGTGTTATATTCCCATGGAAATTTTCTTGTAAAACTGAGAGGGCTGTAATTCTCTGTTTTCAAAGTATGATCTCACTGTCCAGATCTAGTTAAGGACAGAAGCAGCCTGAAATGGTAATGAGAACAGGAAGGGCATCTGTGTACTCTTTTGTCTAGTCCATGAAAGAATTTTCACACAAGTCTACACAATAACCTGGTGTGATGGTCCAAAGCAAAACTTTGACCACTGTCACGTAGCAAGATGTTCAAGCAGAGGTTCAAAAAAAAGGATCAAATAAAATGTTTGGATCATATCACAAAACAAACTACAGTTATTCCTTTGGTTTGGTTGGAACATTTGTATTTTAGAAATTTTAAACAGTATTTCAATGAAATCGTAGCAATTGACACCAACAATAAAAAAATGTTATATATGAAAAATAATTAATTTGTTTTAAAATTTAATTTAAAAGATATTACTCTCAGTTAATGACCGTGAGATTAGCTCAGTTGGTTAGTCACTAATAACACCAAGGTCGTGGGTTTAATCCCTGTACAAGCCATCCACTTAGCAGTTGGACTCAATGATCCTTGTGGGCCCCTTCCAACCTAGAATATTCTGTGAGTCTGTTGATTGTGTCCACAAAAAACAACTGAAAAAAACAAAAAAACAAACAAACACACAAAGCCCCTACCCCGCCAAATAAGCTACTTTTTGAAATCCTGCAGAATCAGAACTAGTTGGAAACATGCTGAATTTCAAATGTATCAGAAAGTTTAAAAAAAACTCTATAGATCAGATCCTCTGTAGATCAGAGTACACATATATATTCTAAAAGTTTGAAAGTTGTTCCTATGAGATTTCTGGCTAACTTGTATTGCTTTATTCAGAAGCTTTTCTGGAGAAAACTTTAACCAACTCTCTGATCTAAAATGTTATTTCCTGTTCCTTTTATTTCCTGTACTTTATCCTTCAGATGAATATAAAGAAAGTAAAATCTTGGTCAAAAACCATGTGATTACATATGTCAGTCCTACTGGGAAATTAATTGCTTCCATAGTTTCTCACTCTGGAGAGCAGTGCTCAATTCTGTTTTATACATGTTGACTACGATGTCAACACGACATCAGTAACATCAAGATCAAGATAAGAGAAGGAAAAGAATTAGTGCTCTGTTACAAAATTGCAAAACAAAGGATCAGTCTTCAGATATTTAGGAACAATGATCTGGAAAGCCAGAGTATGTGGGACCAAAAATAGAGGAAGGGACAAAACAGGAGAATAATGCATGAAAGGATAAGGAGTTCACATTTTCTGTTCAGGCAGGAAAGTATTTAAGAGGAGCCATTAAAATGCCTAAACATCCTTTCCTTTTGCTGTGTCTCGGAGGCACTTCTTTGGCTTCTGTCTCTAGATAAGTCTGAATCAGTTTTCATTCACAGGAGAGGTCTGCAAAACATTTGCAACAAAGTACAAATAAGTCAGACATCGGGCTCTCCTGTAAGTAGACCTGCTTAGAATTCTGTCTACAAAATGATGAGTGCAAAGATGAGTATTTTTGCAAAACAGATCATTCCATCAAAGCAGTGGCCCTTGAAGTACACTTCATCCAACTGCCAGCTTTCTTCTGGCATTAGAGAAATTTCCTCTGGAATTAGAAGAAAGCAGTATATCTAGCTGAGTGTAAGAATACAAGGTACAATATGTACAATGGATGCCCATTTTGGACCAGGGTAATGCTGCTGAAAGCAGTGGAGGGGCTTCACAGAATGTACTCTAGTGGCAAGGGAATTCAATTAGACATGAAAACTTAGTATTTCTTTAAATAAAGAAGTAAGTGCTGCTGCTGCTGACAATCACCCTGCAACAAAGCCTGGCCATAAACAATTCACAATTGAATAAATGCTGACAAAAAGAAAGCTGTTACTTTTTTTGCTATTGGCATGGTCTTAAAACACACATCAAATTTTGGCACACTGCATATTAGAATTAGCAAAGAAAGGATACAACTTCCTTTGCAATGTCTCAAAGGTATCTAATTTTGTTGTATTGCATGAAGAAGTAAAATAATTGGCTGTGAAGACAAAGTACCTCATAGGAGTCTCAAATTTTAAGAACTGCTGTAAGCACCCTACCTGACTCAGTGCAACAACACAGACTCTAGAATGTCATTAAACAGTTGTTTTGTTAAATAAAGTGTCTCCTTGTTGGGTTGGAGTGTTGTTCTGTCAAAAGATATCCAGCCTCAATTTGAAAACATGAAATAATACCAAACCCACAACATCTCTGAGTGCATTATTTGCTGTATAATCATAGTTGTCTAATCTAGCCTCGGCCTCTCTTACTGCTAAATTAAAGTCCTCTGCAATCACAAACACTGTCTTCCATGCTTTTAGACCTCGTGGGCTGAGTATCACTGCAGCAGCAAGTTGCACAGGCAATTGCTGGCTGTACAGCCCACAAGGGTGGGCAATGCAAGGGGTGTATGGTCAGCAACGCAGAGTGACCCCTGAGTGCACCGGTTTTGCTGAGCACTCACAATCAGCACCTGTGCCAGATATGCCACCTTCTGCCCCCACCCAAGGGGTAGAAGCACAGGGATGCTGTGGCTGCCAGTGTTGTCTGTCTGCATCTGGATGACAAAGGATAGTGAGTCTCACAATGTTCCATGGACAAGTGAATAATGCTCACAGGCCACAGGAGGTGGCCTGGAATGACCATATCCAAATTAAATTTTCTTTTCATTTGTCCACCTAGTTTTTGAAAATATTGCACAGAGTACTTTCCAAATACCCTGACTAATGCCACAGACAAGGTCTGTTGATCCCCTCTTCCTACTGTTTGTCACTCTGATCACACATTCAATGAACAAGCTCCCTTCCACATACTCTCACACTCCAAATTCATGCTCTGTTGATAACCCACCACAACCCTTGCATCTGTCAGAGTCAATGCCCTGTAAAATACAATCTCAGGGCTGTGTCCTACGAGTAGGGTGTATATCCCTTGTTCTTTGATGGATGATGTTTTATTTGGGCGTTAAAGGGTGAACAAAACCAAGCATGTACAGAACTGTTTGGCAGCATTAGGACATATGGGGGGACTACTGGAGAATTTACTCAAGTATTGCCTCAAATCACTGTTAAATGACTGTGGCAAATCCTCATAGCAAATATTTTTAAACTGGCACATCACATATGTTATGTGTCTTCATAAAATTAGGGCTCACTAGGATCACTAGAGTGAAAAAAATTATTCCAAAATATCTGTTAAAATTACAATCAAGAGGGCTTCAAATTCCATTCTCAAGTACTGAGGCAAAGTTCACCAGTCTAGAAAAAAGAGGATGAACATAGGAAAGTGGTAATTATGTAAGGAAAAATTATATACTACTTTAGTACAGAAAGAAAAGTGTTGAAACAAAACAAGAGGTTTGTCAAAAATCTAGAATGTTCCAAAAGTGAAAATATGATGAAAAATCAAAACCAAATAGATTTTGACTGTTAAAACATGACTCCACGGCTTTGTTGGCACAACTGTGCAGGTACCCCTCAGTCACTCAGCCAGAGCTCCTTGTCTGCAATGCCCTACAACTACACAAGTGCCAGAGGACTCCGTGTCCCTCTCTTGTCCCTTCACAATAGGACACCCCTGAGCTGCTGATATGCTAGAGATCTCTGTCACATACTAATGATGTTTACTGGATTGTTCCTTACAATTCTCATAAGGATTACAAATGCTCTTTTTTATCTTCTGGCCACACTCAGTTATTGGGTTGGCATTTTCAGGGCTTCTTATCATAGAGGTATATATTCGTACATAAATAACGCCCTCTTTCTCCATCTGTCCTACATGTATATCTTTTGTACTTAGTATACTGAATGTTATGTGTCAGTTTATATTTCAGTATCATGAGATCACTCTGTAGTTCTCTGTAGTCACATCAAAAAGTCGCATCCTTTAAAACAAATGAAAATTTGTTATAAAAACATCAAAATATAGACTTAGCTGCCTTTACTGCACAGTCAGCCCTTTCTCAGATTTTCCTGTCTTGAAGAGAAAAAAAAATCAGTTGGCTATTCTATTGGCTATAAAACATGTGCTTTGTCCCTTAGTGCTTCTGACCTGTAGAAATTTCTTGTAGAATTTGTAGCATTTTATGTCGTTCTCCACCTTTTAAGGAAGATTCTTATTCAAAGCAGTGACTGTTCCACAAATGTCCTCCATCTGATCAACCTGATTTTCCCCAATTTTATAAAATCCAAGGGTCAAATAAAGTCAAGGAGCACAAAAATTTCCTCAAATGAGTCAGTCAACTCCAAAGAGAACAATTTTTCATCTACTGTCAGAACAACCTTAATGTGACCCCACAGGCAGAGAACAAAAACATTTTGTTTGGGCAGTAAGGACTATGGAACTACTTCCAACCAACCTGATGTATAATGTGGTAGTGGCAAATACTGTTGGAGTAACTGGAAGACTGTATCACCTCCTCAGCACTGAGAAAGGAACAACGGTAACTGATAAGCCAGACAAGAGAACTGCAGCAAGTGAAAAGTACTTGTAAGACAATCCCTTTGCAACTGTGAGGCTGATTACAGATCCCAGAAGAGGACATGGGAAAATCCACATCTGTACCGGTGAGTAGGCCAGTACATGGATATCATAAAAAATTACAATGCTTTGAAATCCCAAATTCATCTTCAAGCACTGAATTTCCACCTGGTCTCATAAAATCTATAGGATCTTCCCACTTGACTCCCTTGGGCCAGTTTTCATCTAAGGAAGGCCTTCTGACCTTTGCTTTCCCACACCCAGCTCTGTGTCACTGGGCTGAGAGAAGCAGGCACCTTTTGGAAAACCAAATCACCCATAGAAACAGATGAGTTCTCTCAGCAAATGTTCCAGCACATGGTACATATTCCATCAACAGAGTTAGGCTGATGGTACCTGTGGGCTATTACATCCCACTTCTATCATAAAGATGTGTTATCAGCTGTAGTTGAAAGCAGATGTAAAATTTGTGAATAAGTGGACAGGGGGACTCTACTTTACCCCCATTACATGTGAATACAATGAGTTTTGAAAGAGCTTTGGTGGGCAGGTCTAACAAATATTTATAGTACCCAGAAGTAAGAAGAATACAGATTATGATTAAAAATTGTATGAAAATCATAAAGAGATAAAAATCATCCAGTTGGAAAGATGAACCACAAATGCACATTTATTTTATTTCTGTTTCACTATATTCCATAAACTGGGGGGGGAAAAAAACCCAAAACCCTAAACAACTCAAATCTCAAAGTGTTAACTTTGCATTTCCTCATCTGTTCCGGTAGTGAAAGTCAGTGGAGTACTGTTGGCTTATGAACCCAAAGGATCTGTTCTCCACATTTTTTAAGTGCTGGACTTCACCATCAATGTTGTATTTCAGAATGTTTTCAAGATCCTGACACTGAAAAGGAAACAAAAGCATCCAGCAAAGAGAAACAAAGGGAGGAATGGTCACAAAGTGTTTGTCTGTAGATGATCTAAGAATATTGGGCCAGAGACTGGTTTATACTGGTTTTTATTAAAAGAAGAGAAATAGGAGAGAAGTATTCCACCTTTCAGCCCCATAACTGGAAAAACATGATCACTTGAGAAGAATGAAAGATGTAGTGCAACTATTATAAAACCACAGAGATGAAACATACACAGACATCCTTTAGAAAAGAGTTTGGGAGTGTTTAAAACAGCATTGTGGATCCCAGCTTGCAGTTTGCTTGAAGTGTCCCCACTGAAACCAGTGACAAAATATCCCTCTGATTTGAATGCATACAAATCCTGACCTACTCCAAACTTAATCCCTGCACAAGAAACACAAGAACTTGCATTATTATACATAGGACTTAACCATGAAAGGCATTTCTAGTTCCCCACTGCAAACGCTTGCATACTGAATAAACAATGGTCTGCATAACCCAGTAAAAGTGCACTGTCCACAGATACTGCTCTATTTATTTGTGACCTATCCACCAAGGCAGATTTTCTCATGACTCATGTAGAAAATCCATGGTGCCAAATGATGGGATAAGCCTGTGCCTAAGCAGGAGGTGCTGTTGGCACAACACAGCAGGAAACAGCAGGGCCGAGGTTGCTCCCCCAGGACTTTGCAAGGAGTTCCAAGGATTTTTCTAGGATATTGGAAGGTTTAAACGTGGCTCTGTGCTTTTTCTCTCCTAGGATAAAACATATAGAATTTGAGTGTGGGGGTTTTGGTTGGTTTGGTTTCTTGTTCTGTTTTAGTTTTTGGGGGCCTTTTTTTTTTTACCTAAGAGCCATTCTAAGCAGTCAGAGTAATTTCATGAAAAGATTCGAAGGGTCAGAAATATGGAAATTATTTTCTGATACTAAATTGGCATATATGAGTAATGATAAGCCCACAATTTACAACTTCTTTTATTTGAGTGTTATATATTCTAGTTTTTCTATGCTAACTCAAGAAATTGCTGCCATGTCAAATATCCTTCTAAATTGATTTAGCTTTGGGTAATAAAACAGAACTGCTGATCCACCATAATTTCCAGAAAGACTGAGGACACAGATGGCAGAAGAAAATGGAGCTGTCAGAAACTATGAGCATTCGTATAGACTGTCATGTTATCCAGTCTATGCTTTTCCCCCAGTACTGTCTTTCTGCAAATGTGCAATGCCTCACAACTATTGACAGTCAAAACAGAACAGTGTGCCTGGCCTTCTATACACACAAGTGGTTTGCAAGCCAAAGAAGAAACTGTAAGAAATTTGTATTTAAAGTATTATTCAAGATAAAGGTGACCAATTTACAGAAATTGTCCTCTGCAGTCAAGGACAGTAGTGAGAAATACGATGTCATCTGCTCTATAATACTTCAAGTGGTGAAAACTCCTCAAATTTCAGAGTGTGGGTCTATAGCCAAGAAATGAATTTGGCAATAGATTCATATCAGCTCCTTTATCCCCTTTTAAGTTCAGCATTATACTTATAGGCATCAAGCCATTTTACAAAGTGAGAAATTTAACCTAGTTGTGATTTTCTTTGCTGAGATTAAACCCCTAGAAAACGAAAAAAGTGGAAGTGATCTTTCAACCATTCACTCAAAACTGCGCAGATTTGCAACAGCAGCATTGTCAGAAACCAGGCTTCTATCACAGCCTTGCACTTTAGTAAGATACTCCTAAAACATTTTAAGGTAATAAAAAAAAAAAGCCAACCAAAAAGCAGTAACTTACAAGAGGTTATTTTAACACAATCTGAAGTCAACCAACCAAAGGATTCAACTCAGAGGATATAACTCCACAGCCTCCTTATAAACCTTCCATGACTTTCTCTGGATTTTGAATGCTCGTAACAATTCTTTATGTCTACCTTCTTCTCACCACCAAGGAATCAGCCCAACTCAGTGACTTTCGAAGACATGTATAAACAGAAGAGACCTTCCAGGTAGTGCAAGTGAGCAAGGTAGAGATTTCACATTGGAGATAATGAAGAAGAAAAGCAACAGGACAGAGAGAGTGGTGCAAATACAAAGAAAATAGTCAAGTTACTTGAAAGACAGTTCTGAAATTATATATATATGTATCTAGGTCCAACACATATTTTGTTTATTTAAAAGCTGGAATTGTTGCTTTTGGTTAAAAAATTCAGAGAATATGGATGAGGTGGAACACTAGGTCATTTCCAGCAATGAGGCCAAAATAGAGTGAAAGGCATTTGCAGAATCTGGAATTACATGTGCAAGAGTTTCAGTCACCATATTTTAATTGGTCAAACTATGTTCTACCCTATTTCTAAACACATGCAGTACTTTTATTTACATGCTAGACAGTAACTACTTCATAGAATCCTTTTTTCCAACCAAGTAGATTATTAATTTATGGACACTATAATGCTACGGAAGTATCTGGTATAGGAAGATAATTTACTTAGCTGCATGTGTCCTGTTTCCATCTTTATGTGTTTCTTCTGCGTTGTAAAGAAGAAAAAAATATGTGTATTTGAATGTAATAAAATATTATTTAAGGACAGAAGAAACATCTGCAATGTAATTTAATTTCAGAGCATCTCATTAACCGGATCCATAGAAATATTAATTCCTTTGAGCAATAAAACCTCCTAGATACTGTGAATTATTTACTCCCACTACTTTCTATCTGATATCTATTTATTTAGGAAACAGGGTAGGCAAATAAGGATATAGAAGCCTGACCAAGTTTTAAAAAGATTGTTCAAAAAGTGAATACTGTTGGTATTTCAGACTTGCTCCCACCCGTTTTAAAACCAGGGCCATTTGGGATTTTTTATATCAGGACATAAGAGTCGTATGACAGGAAGGAGATCAAAAGCAAAGCAGACACTAGACATAGCATTTTTTCTCTATTTTTTACAGCACAGCTTTCCCACCCTGCACCTACATCCCTTGAAAGTCACACAGGAACTGGAATTTTACCACAATTTAGCAAATGGTTGATAGACACCATTGTAACTCTGCAGAGTGGTAAAGAAGTGCTATACAGACACTTTCTGTCTGAATTTCCAGACAGAAAATACAGTGTGTATTTGTCCTTCTGATTCATACACTTGGATGAGACTCTGAGAATACCTCTAGAGGGCAAGGAATGAATCACTACTTTGTTCCATCATCATCTCTCCCAGGACATCACAACATTGCTGTTACAGGCTGGCCAGCTCAGATGCGAGCATGTGCCTGGTACCACCGGCTCGGTTTGCAGCTGCTGCCTCTCCATCGGCAGCAGTGGAGGTCTGCAAGCTCAGGTCTCCCCTCTCTCTTACTGACTAAGAAAGAGTGTCACAAGGCTTACACAGCATATCCAACCCTCGTTTTCACCTTGTTCTCCTTTTATCCCTCACTGTTCAGCCTTTCCCTCGTTTTCCTTCCCACTTTGTCATATACACTAAAAGCCAGCATTGGTTCTGATAATGAGATGCTAACGCTGGGCGCAGGCCAGCCTTGCTCACGTGTACTTTAAGCTGTTTCACACATTTTATAAGCTTTTCATACATTTTTACGTCTGTGAAAAGAGAGTTCTTTGAGGTTCCTGTTGGCTCTGGTAATTCATCAGCATAAGTTTAGCAAGACAGGGACTCTGTGTTTCTCTACCAGGTTAACTCCACACTCAGTAATAATGTCTTTGAAAATAAATAAATGTTAGCTTTCTAAAATATCTTTGCAAAACAACAACTGAGTAATATAAAGTATGAGAGGAAGTTTCTCCAAAGGATTACCCTAATATATTCGTGCTCATTGACTGAAACATGACAAAGTTATTATGACACATAATCCCTCCCTTTTTTACCCTCTGCATACTTTGTAGAAAGAAAAAAAAGGAAAAGGCTATTTTGCATATCTGTAACTACAATGTTGCTCTTTTCAATATTAAATATGCAAAAAAAATCAACCGAGCACACGCTTTCTACAGGTAATTTTCTTCTGAGTTGTACACTTTGCTTAGGTTTCTTTAACTGGTTTATGATCACAGTCTTGTTAGAAAACATGTCTCTGCCTCGGGACAGCCTGGGTACCTATGCGAAACAAAAAACACCACCTCCTTCAATACAGGAATTTCCACTCTGGGTGGGAAGGGTATTGCTGGAGTTTGCATACTTCAGCCTCGGCAGATATAGCAAGTTCAGATTCAGAGTTCTGAGGTCAAAGGTCTTACAGAAGTCCCTTATATATGAGGTTTTCAAGCTCCCCCAGGAAATCCTTACTGTGGAAAATGTAAGTCTTTCTAAAACCAGGAGACTAATTCCTCCTCATCTCTGGCAGAGGAAGGACAGTGACATGCCCTATCTGACCAGCATTGTTATCTACATTATGTCAGTGGCAGAACTAAAGAGTTGTGAAAATGGTGCAGCAAATCCATCAAAATATTAAGCTATGTCTTGACCCCTTGGCTGTGCCCCACTCTCTGGGATAATGTGTACATATGTGTGTGTGTACACACACACACACACCTATAGAACACAGGCAAAGAAAGAAAAATGCATAAGAGCTACTCGAAGTGGACACACAAGGACCACTGGCCAGAGCAACCAAGGCATCCCAGTCTGTGACAGATCAAAACCCACTGAGTATTCTGTCCCTGCCAGGACTATAGATAGACAGATATGCTGGGGCTGGAGAGTGGAAGGTGGAGACCACCACTGCAGTGTTGCAGGCAAAGAAGTGAGATGTGGGCACTTGCTGCCCTTGTGCACTGGTTATAGAAAAATGATGAGTCTGTCTTTGTGTCCTGGACTCATCTCACTACATTCATCTGTAGATCCCAGGAGAGTGAGCAGGTTGCAGTTACAGCAAGTGAAGGGGAAAGCAGAAAAGTTACAGTTGAAGAGAAAGGAGTGGAAAGAGCCTGGAAGTTACACATTATAGGATTAGCTCAAACAAAGGAAGGCTTGGTGAGAGAAACGCAGGAGGCACCACCATCCCACTCCCCTCAAAAGCCTCCACTGATTTTTCTTCAGTCCTCCTCTTCAGTAACAGTCCCTTCTACTTCATTCCCTCTCCAAGCCCTCAGCCTGCTCCCTCAAAAGACCCAGTCACTACCACCAAAGAGTTTTTCTCCTCCAAAGACAGGGACAGAATAAGGCATCCTGGCTCCACTGTTGGAAACTTATGGTATTCTGAGTCTAGGGAAAAGACTCAGACATGCAGTGGTCTCTGGTTGAGGCCATCAACAGCTGGGATAAATCCAAGAACTGCCTTGGAATTGATTTTATTTGCTCCAAGGTCTTATCTAGCCAGCAGCAACAGAGAGCAAGATTTACAAGATTTACAATCACCTTTTCTATAGTGGCCAAAGACTATTCTTTTTTCCCAGCCAGAGAAAGTTACTCTGTCCCAAAATAATTCTCTTTTTCTCTTTTTCTCTTTTTCTCTTTTTTTTCTCTTTTTCTCTTTTTCTCTTCTTTTCTTCTCTTTTTCTCTTTTTCTTTTTCTTTTTCTTTCCCTTACCCTTTCCTTTTCCCTTTTTCCTTTTTCTGTCCTTTGATGTAGATACCAAAAATCCCATTTATTTCAAGTGTAGGATTTGTCAGTGTGCAATACAGTGAAAGCTGTCAGGCTCCCCATTTAACACACATGGGCAGAACATTTCACTGTGGGACTAAACCTCTCTCCATCTCTTCTAACTGAGCCATGCCATACAGTAGCTACAGTGCATGAAGAATTCTGCCTGATAGGTATTTTAATGGGCACTGTAGCACTGGGGTGACAGCATGAAAGGTACCACACCCCCCTGAGCAAAGCTGAAGGCACATCAGCAGCTCTGGTGGGCTGGTTGTCACATCAGATCAGCTAAACATCCTCACTGGGCAGGGACGGAGCAACAATCCTTATTTTTTGATAGGTTTTGCCCTGTGTCACAAAGTGCTGCGTTTTTCCTACACGTTTTTTCAAGCAGTTTCCTTTATGTCCTCTCTGGTAGCAGACACAGACATTCATTCAGAATACAATGACTCCTTGGTGGGCAAGAAGCAGCAGTTTTTGGCAGTAGCTGACCTGTGACTTCATGTAATGCTGAAATTCTCATGACAGGCTGAGCTTCCAGCACATCGACCTGGCAATGACAGCCCCATCTATGGTGTGACTTAGGGTGCTGCTCTGTCAGGACCTTACTGCCATGACCCCAGCAAGAACACTAGAGAAATTCAGACACCAGCTTTCACCAAATCATCAACAGTATCTTTTCAGACAAAGACAGGAGAGGTTAGAAGCTATTCAATAAATTATCCAAGTGACTTCTGGCTTTCCGTATCAAATTGCTGCACAATGTTTCCTAAGTAACCAGGGCTTTTCACTGATAACAAGCCATGGACTTGTATTGACTCTAGTTACTCAGACATGTTTTGCATGCTTTCACCAAAAATAAAGCTGTTCTAATATCTTCTCATAAGTAACCTGTAGTAGGCATTGAATAGAGGATTTGTCGAGAATGCAAAGGAAAGTTGCCTCATAATTTTTTCTCACGACTACTGGCGTTCATTTTGTGTTAGAAGAGGGTCACTATTATGACCCAGAACACTACGTTTTTTCAAATTTTATATTTTCTTGTCCAACAAACTGAAAAACAAGATAATACAGGGCTTTGATTGGTTATAACTCTGGATTATTTTCCATTTAAATACTCTTTGGAATGTAAAACTGCAAGTAGAGTTAATAGTTATACCATATCGTGTCAGATAACACAGAAGATATGGCAGAAGGGATCTATCAGCAGCCCAGATAATTTCTAAAACAAAATAAGCTTCTGTTTAAAAAAAAATCTTCTTTCCCACATTGTTTATTTGATGGTACGGCAATCTGCCTGTTGTTGTTTCAGGTGTGTAGTCTCCACTAAAGTACCTAAAATTAGCTCCATACACAGCCACGTCCCTGGTGATGTGGTAAGAGAATGAGTGTGAAGAGGAGCAAAACATGGATGGCTCAGGGGTCACAACAACAGCATGTGGTGACAGGCATGGAAAAATATAATCATCAGGCAAAACAAACTACATTTACATCAACATTTCTGAAAAACACCCAAGCTCTCATGAAATCAGAACATACAAGACACAGACACCAGATCTTGTGGCAGCTACTGTACCTCAGTGCTCATGATATTTCATTTCTAGAAGCTGGGTTGCATGGTTATTGCAGGACAAGGGCAAGCTGGGAGACATCAGAGTGTGTCCCTACAGCACAAAAAAAATATTGAAATGAGACAGACTCTGAAGAGAAACTGCATTTCAAACAAATAGCAACTTGATTTGGTATCTAGTTCCCACAGTTTCTGCATTGATATGCTTGTGTCCTAATGTAGTCCAAGCACATACCTCAATTTTTCCACACAGAAGATTACATTCCAGCTTTAAAAATACTGCATGTCTGGTAATCCACAAAAGTGGATTTGAGGCAGGAACAGAACCATCAGGACCTCAGTATAGCGACTGCACTGTAAAGCCTTTCAGAAAATCTGGTTTAAATCTGTAATATTTCTTTCAGAGGGTAGCAGCAACTGCCACTCTGAAGTCCAGAGTGGTCAGGGTACCACTGGATGTTGTGGCAGGGCTTTCATCTCCTGACATCTCCTGGGCTCAGAAAAGAAACATTCTCCCCATGCAAGCAGGGACTAGATTTCTCTCAGAAACGGAAATGGGATTTCCAGATCACTGCCTTAACTTGGCTGGTTTTGAAATCAGTAAGCATAATTCCCAGTGGCAGCAGAGCTAAGTCAGTGAGATTCAGTGAAAATGAAAATTACCAATACCTCTAAGTGCAAGACAGTCCTCTGGATACAGAACAGTGCCTGCTTAGCTTTTGTCACTGTTTTGCATTGACAGATTTGCATATTTTCTTTGAGCAAAAGTCAGAACCTCACTATTAATGCAAAATACCAGAGGCCAATTACTTCTTACTATTTATAGTTTGTTGGCTTTTTATAGGTTTATTGAAAAAGCGATCCTGCAGAAAGACCTGTGAAATATAAATGAATACAAATGAAATTTACAGCCATTTTGTTCACTCTTCACACCTTGCCTGGAAATTTCTTCTGTGTGGAAGTTTTGCTAGACAAAGGCTTAACTGATGGAATATGATGCCTGTCAGAAGAACTGACACACACCACAGGAAGGAGAGGTGGGAATTACTCCATTTTTTCCTGTCCTTTGTCCCATATTTTCTTTCATTTTCTTTTACATGTATGCCAATGTTTGGGTTTTTTCTGATCAGTGAGAATTTCTCCTAAAGTATGAATCTACTCTGCAAAAATTGTTTACATGTTCATTTTTTTATAAGCTTCAGTGGCCCCAGATTAAATACAGTCCCTCCTAACTGCCAGTCAAGCACACTTTTAGATTCAGAGTTAATATATTTTGATAGGGAAGAAAGGGCTTTCGCTTTACTGAATCAGCAGCAAGTATACTCCCAAACCGTATAACATAACCAAGCCCTAGCCACATCTACATTAAAGCGGTAGAGAAGTTTCTTCTCATATAGAAACATTCATCTCAAGAAGAGAACCTTCTGCAAATTACCATTTACAGAAGTCATCTGCTCCATTAATTTGAAGCAGTTCTGCATGACTTTAGGGCAGTCCCAGGCCTCAGGTCACTTTGCAATGGACCCCAGGCAGTGGATTGAGAGTGTGACTGCAGAGAGCCTGCAAAAATATGTGCAATTCAGCTCATTTTCATGTGCCATGCCTCATAGGAAAGCAGGAAAGATTTTGCACAGAAATTCCTGGCTATGGCTCTGAGTGGACAGAGGCAGGTCAATGGAAATAAAATTAGCGTTTTTCAAACTCTAACTTTGCAGATTTGATCACATTCCAAATACTTTCTGTCTTTGGATGCTTGCCCATCTTATCTGTAACACTAATTTGCAGAGCCCTGATAATTTCATTGGTTGGTTTTGTATTTTTTATAATGATGAAAATGTAAGTACCAAACTACCCACTTTGCTATGATCAAAGAAAAATGTCATATGTATCAGCAGACATAAAATAGCTCTAGCAAAGATTGTTGCTGGAGGATATAGCCCCCATTATTCATATAATGTACATTGCTGGCTCTGATCATTATTCCTAATAGCAGTAATCCTCCCTGAACGGGTTTATTAAAGTGTCCTCAGCATCACTGTGGGCTGTTAATTATCTGGTGGTAGCAGCCTGCTTTGCTATGTCTACTGCTTAACCTACACTTATTTCTGTCATTGCCATTTTTAATCTCCACATTAATCATCCTCTGAAAACATTTTCAATATTCTCTCTTGCAGCACAGCTGGAGTATGCCTTCTAATTATCATTCTGAGTCTGCTTATTCTGGTTCCTCTGCATAAATACAATTGCAAAATCAGCAGCCTCTGATACCCCTGCCCTCCCGGTCCTGCTCCACGAGCAATTGCAGTAATGGTCTCTTCCAGCCTCGTTAAGGGAACCACACTTCCATCTTAGGGACTCCTCCTGTGCCTCTGCACCCTGCCCAGACACCACAGCACACTGTGGCACCCTGCCTCCTTGGCTGTCCAGAGAGGATCCCCTTTGGGGCGTATCAGACTCTGGCCTGAAGCACTCCAGGTGCTCCTACGGAAAGCACGCTGCAGGAGGAGTGGGATGAGCCTGCTCGCTGATGTGTGCTGGGTCTGATGCATGCACCCTGATACATGCTGATGTGTCCTGATGTGTGATGGATTTCACTCTGATACAGTGTTGGATAAAAAAACCCTTAGCATAAAAATGCAACCAGGAACCAGGAAATGATCTTCTCAAGTCTACATAGAATCCCAGGATTGCACTCACCTTGCGTAACACAGCAGAAGTTCACTGCAATTTTTTTTTTTCTGTTTCAGCTTTACCTGGATTTTCTCTTTTGCAGAAAGCATCAATTACCCCAGCCAGTCAGTTTTCCAAAGGCATGCACCTCTTTTGATGGAAAAAGGTTTAAAAGACCTCAGTTTTGCCAGTCTGTTTTCAGTTTGCTTCCCTTTCACAGTGAAGGGTTTTTTTCCCCAACAAAAACTAATCTAATAAAAGATCTAAGTGTGAAAATTTCTGTCAGTAATGCAATTAATCCTGCTGTTGAATTCTTGCCATCTGAGATTAGGTAATCAGTTGCTGCTTTGCAGAGATGCAGCAGGAAAAATCCTAGCATTGATTTTCTTAGTAGTTTTGCTGCTCTTTGGTGTTGAATATTGTTAGTATCTATACATAAGAATGTGACTCAATTACACATAGAAAATACACATAATATTCCCTGTAATTGTTTTGCTCAGATAGCTTTTGTATTTTTGTAGATGAATCAAACTGATGAAAACAAAGTTTGAAGTTTTATTCTCATAGGCAGGAGGATTAAGGATATTGTTCATAAGGAGTGATGTTATTCAACACATCACAGGAAGAGTAGAATCTTTATTAAAAAAAAGAATCTCTTGAATTACCCCTCAGAAAACCTTAGAAGAATTCTTTGTCTTGCTTCTTTAATATAAATAGCACTAGACTTCTATAGGGTTTCTGTCCTTACTATTAAACCTTCTGACACCTTTTCAGCTTGCCTCTTTATCTTAATTCACGGCCACAGGAAAGTAAATGCATCCTTCTGAGTCATCTACGTCCATCATACGATATTTTAAAAAACAGAGGTGCAGAGACTTGTTAGCTGTAACATTTGCATTAACCAGTAAAGAGAAAATATCACCTAAATCCAACTCAAAATAGACCCTTTCTTCAGCATTCCGGCAGAGATAACCTTAAATGGATCCTATACACTCAGATAATTGGTAGTGAGGAGAGGTATCAGTTAATCTAGCCTAGGTGTTAACTAGACAGCTTCAATATACTACTCTGCAGCTGTTCACCATATATCTTACTTTCTTCTTAAAATACAACTCTTATTCAGAAGTTTGGAAAACAGAGCAGTGCCTGAGGAACTTCTGAGGAAAAAATTGGCTATGAACATGAAAGATGCATGAATTGCTTTTGTCTTGTCTGGATGTCTCTGGTGTTCTTACACTCATTGGGTTATAAACGTGTGCTACAGTCTTGGAAGATCCTTAAGGTCAAAAGTAATGGAAAGAACAGAGATTTCAGTGTGCCTGGAACATATCATTACAATTACAGTTAGATAGATCATCTCCCGTACATAACTGGCTGTCCAAGAACACATTTTTCTTCCAGCAGAAAAAGACACGAGGGCAGTAAATTACTAAGTGAGGTTGGTGAAACCCTGGGGTAGGTTGCCCAGAGAGGTGTTGGATGCCCCATCCCTGGAAATATTCAGTGTCAGGTGGGACAGGACTTTGAGCAATCTGACCTAGTTGAAGATGTCCCTGCTCATTGCAGGGCGATTGGACTGGACTATGTTTAAAGGTCCTGTCCCACACAATGGGGCGTTATATGGCACATCAAAAAACGTATTGTAAGGCAAAAACTCCCATAGGACGGGAGGAAAGGAATAAAAGGGTTGTATTTCTATTTTATGCACACATAAGACAAGCCCATAGCCAAGACCTAGGTCTCTGAATATATTCCTACAACCAAGAGTTGAATCTGAGTCCAAATATCTCAGCATTCATGTTCTATCATTAAACTCTGACTGACACTATATTCCAAGACATTTCAGATTTTGAGGGTAATTTTGTTATTCTTAAACTGACATTGTAAGAATATGCTGAAACTTAAGTTTCCTCTCTTCCCTACTGTTTTCATTGGAGCTAGAAACTGACAGTTGAAAGCAAAATTTTTATTTTAATTTTTTTTATAAACTCAAAGCACAGAAAGAGTATAGAATAAAAGAAGAAAAAAACAACAACCACCAAGCACTAATACCACACAGTATCTTTCTGCCTTTAGAGAAGGATTTGTACTAAGCTCAAAGGATTGGTTTTCACATTTCACAAATGCAATTATTTTAGTCGTGAATAAGGCTAGATACCTTGAGTATACTTATATTAAGCAAAGCAATAATTTGAAACAGGAATAAGATGCATCAAGCCAACATTAGGAAGCTATGTTCCAGTAAGCAGGGATATTCAGACTTTCATGAGAAGCTATCATAAGAAGTAACAAATGATGCTTTATACTGGCAGGCATACACCTTCACAGTCACTACAGAGTAAGAGCAGTGAAATGTTATAAAAGAAAGCAATTGTTTCATTTGTGGGTTCTCATCCAATATCCCCAACTCACTTAACTGGGCCTCATCTTGAGGCCACAGTAAAACCACTTACCCAACAAAGTCAGAGACAGCATGCAGAACGAAGAATAAATACTACTGACTACTTGTGGTAAATCCCCAAATTGCATGGAGTTTTGGCAGGAATTATATCAAAAGGTGTTAACGCACTGTGGCATTAGATGTGCCGGCTTGTTTTTCTCCCTGAAGGGACCAAAGTGTACTAGAGGCAGGGATTTCCCCTGTTTCTAGGGAAGAACCACCTGTGATGCTTTAGAAAGACTCATCTGTGATTTCACATGATGTTCTAAAAGGCTCCATTGACATTCACAGAGCACAGTGACATTAGTGTAGTTATTTGTCCTTTTTATTGGTCTTTCCATACGTGGTTTTGAACTCACACCTTTCAGTGTGAAGGGAAGCCTCCAGTTAATGCTGGTGATAAGTCATGGTAACATGGAAGGAAATTTAGGTATCTGTGAGAGCCTCTCCAGACCACCCTCAGTATTTCAAAGCCATGCTGTGCTGCACACACCCAATTTCTAACACTCTTTTCTGTAACCATGCAGCCACCTGCTCTTTCTAAAGAGCAAAAGTCTGTGGACTTCACTTTCATGCTCTGCTCTTCTTAAAAGATCTTCAGCAAGTCAAAAGCTTATGTCCAAGAAAAATCTTTCATCTCACGGTAACTTTTGAGAAGCAAGGATGCCATTTTAAGTTGATAGCTATGTGTACAATAATAAATAATTTCATATCCTGAGAAATACATGGGAAGCAATAGACAAACCTCTGCAATTTGGACAGTGTTATTTAGCTCATTACACAGGTTTATTCGCAGTCTAAATGACACTTACACAGTTCTCACCACTAACAGCCTAACAATGATTAAGTCAAGGTGTGTACTTGAAACAACAGTTGAATTATCTGAACAGTGTTTCTAGAAGGAAATATAGAATAGACAATCTCTTTTCCAAATTTGAGGTTTATAGCAAAGCCAGTACCAAAGCTAGACTGAAATTATATCTTAAAGAAATTTCTTCCAAAAGAAGACAATATATCAGGGTCATGTAGCTATTTTACTGCAACAGCTTGTGTTTGACTTAATTAAATGAATGACAGTATTGACCGTATTTCATTTCTAACTGAAATGGAATGTTTTGGAAATTATAGCATTGTTTTATAACAGGGGGTTACTCAAAGGAAGTCAGTGCAAGGGGACAAATCTTCACAAAATTGAACTATATAGACTCGTTCAAGACACTTGGTCACTTGCTGCCCTTTGCTAGTGTCCAGCTTTCTTTTATTTTTTTTCAGAGCTGCCAGACTACCTTGCCTGTGTGAAAAAAAAAAACCTGACTGTGAGACACCTGGGTGTTCTGAAAACAGAAAGAACTGGATCAGGTGTCCCACTGCAACATAATCTGGGAACCCATTGCCCTTGTGCAGATGCATGGTGCTGAACTGTCCTGTTGAAGGCTGTACACAGGACATATGAAGTACATCCCTTGGTACAGCCTCGGGCTCACAACACTTGCTAAGGGGAACCTGCACAGCTTTCAGTCCCTTACAGTCTTATCAGTTTGTGACAAGGAGCTCAGCAAAAGGTTTTAAGATAGAAAAAGTGACTAAAACTGCTTCAGACAGCTGCTATATGAGGTAGCAGATGGTGAACCTACCCAGAGGTCCCTATAAATATTAGTATTTAAAAGGTCTTACACTTGACTAACTTCAGAGAAGTGTGTGGCACTTTCTGTTGCCTTAAGGGAATGGGAGCCATAAAAATGGGGATGAGTGAATATACTAGCAGAGGGCTTTCAGTTCTCTGAAATATTTCTATCACAGCGTTTTCCCAGTCCTGTTCTCCATCCTCAGCAACTCATCAGCATACCAGGCTGACACCCTGCTGGCCTCCTGGTAGCCACCCCCGCCAACAGTCTTTGTCTAGGTCACAGCAAGTGTGACATATCTAAGTACTACTCCTTCCATCCCTGCCTCTGTGAATCACACTTTTAAAATTATCATTAAAATCCACATTCATCACACAACCTTCACTCATGTCAACAGCATGCACCAAAATAAACCCCAAAACCAAACAAATAAACAAACAGAACAAAACAAACAAAAACCATTACCACAACACTGAATGAAAGTGGACAATTTACACACAATTCACTTCTTTCTCCTTCATCACAATTACAACAACAGAATCTTCACAATCATTCCGCTCTCTCCCATTGTTCACTCCATGTTTTTCCCATTAGTGCTCCCCACTACCACCCTTATCCCGAATTCCTAATGTCCCATGTTAGCTACCAAGAAAGATTGTGGTGGTTTGACCCTGCCTGAATGGAGGATGCCCACCCAAGCTGCTCTGTCATTCTCCTCCTCAGCTGAACAAGGGAGAGATAAGGTGATAAAAAGCTGATTGATCAAAAAAAGACAGGGAGATATACTCAGCAATTAACCATCATGGTCAAAAAAAGGACTCAGCTTGGAGAAATTAATTTATTTTCTTGCCAATTCAATCAGAATAGATAAAAAGATGTAAAATCAAGTCCCCAAAAACACCTTTCCCCACTACTCCCTCCTCATGGGTTTATTTCAGTTTCTCTACCTCCTTCCCCACAGCAGTGCAGGGGGAAGAGAAATGGGGGTTGTGGTCAGTTCGTCACACTTTTCTGCTGCTCTTTCCACCTCAGGAGGGGGAGGAGTCCTTACCCTACTTCAGCATGGGATTTCTCAGCATGATCCCACAGCAGACAGTCCTCCATGATGTTCCACAGTGCCAGTCCTTCCCAGAGGCTGCAGTTCTTCACAGACTGCTCCAGCATGGGCACCTTCCATGGGGTGAAGTCCTTTGGGAATGCATTGCTCCAGTATGGGTGCCAGTGGGGTCACAAGTCTTGCTAGCAAACCTTCTCCAGCATGATCTCCTCTCTCCATGGTGCCACAGGTCCTGCCAGGACCAAAGTGTGGGCTTTCCAGGAGGTCACAACCTTATTTTGACACATCCATATGGTTTGGAGTGGGGTTTTCCAAGACCTGATGGTGGATATTGGCTGGACCATCATCCTCCATGGGCCACAGGGGCACAGCAGTCTCATCATGGTCTACACCAGGGGCTGCAAGAGAATCTCTGCTCTGGCATCTCCACTTCCTGCCCCTCCTTCTGCACTGACTTTGGGGTGTGCAAAGCCCTGTTTTTTCTCTCACAAATTCTCGCTCTTCTCTTCTCAGGCTGTAATTTGCTTCTGGCCAATAACTTTCCCCCACTTCTTAAACACTTTATCCTAGAGGTGTTGCCCTAGTCACTGATGGGCTTCGCCTTGGGCAGCAGTGGGTTGGCACTGGCTCCACTGGACATGGGGAGAGATCCTGGCAGCTTTTCAGAGAAGCCACCCCTGTAACCAAAACCTTGCCATGCAAACCCACTACAGCTACACATTGTAATGAGTGTAGTTAGCTCTGTCATGGTTGTTGCTGGTACACAAGGACAGCACAGCATTTTTCAGAGCTGACTTTCAACAGTCACATCAGTTTTGCCTGTAACAGCCTGTGGTTATCACGGACCTGTGTATCTGTAGATACCATCACTATTTTTTTTTTGGCTTTGTGCTCCTCTGAAATTCATGTGAATTCTGTTGAGACAAAGTTGGCAATTAAAACAAGCCTGGGTTTGTTTTTTAACCATCTAATGTTACACTGTTATCTTTAGAATTTAAGGCGTGTCCCCACCTAATTCAGGTAAGTGGACATACAATGGCACCTTAATATCAATTCTCTCGGTCTTCTAGGTTAACAAGATGGTCCTTTTTTGGCAGGAAAAAAAGAGATACATTGTGGGGGTTTTTGTACTGTTGGACCTAGACAGGTGCAACATCAATGCGAATAATGTATATTAATCTAACACTCATATAGATGCTGAAAGATTAATTATAAAGTTTAATTCTCTGTGCTATAAATCACCATGTTTAATAATCCAACTGATCGCACAACTTGTGTTTTTTAGGGAGACATTCAGCATTTTGGATTAAATAATTTTTAAGAGGAAAAAAATAAATATTTTCTTTAGGGAAAGCCTCAGTAAGTTTCAGTGTTTCCAAAGTGAAAGACTTACACTTCCAAAGTGAAAGGATACAATAAATTCAGGATTCTGTTTATGTCTGTTTATTTCAAGAGAAGAAAATGACTTTCTAATTTGATGGGAAATTGCAAGCAGTTCTAATTATACTCACACTGCTATGTTAAACATAAAAGTGTACTCAATAAATTGTATGCTACATGATATTAAAGATATTATAAGTATGACATGAAAATAGTATAAAATAAAAATTTAATGTCATGAATTTGAAATTACATTAGCCATAATGAGAATGCCACTGATGAGCTAAGCAGTGTTGAGACCTGTATTAGTACTGGGTGTTACATCCTTTTACCTGACGGGACACCCTCTTATAATACAAGTGCTCTTTGCAAACGTATCTGACATTTTTCTTGATGCATTTAAACACTATACAAGGTAAGACTAGTGCTCCTCTCAGGAGGCATTTCAAAGTTACTTCGACAGCAGCCTGGCATGGAGTTTGTGCACAGTAACCTTTTATCACAGAATTAGGCTGAGATTTAAGTACAGTCTAAAGGTAGGCAATATGTTTATTTCCATGAAGTTCCTGGAGTGCAGGCATTCCTTTCAGGAAATTAAATGAGCAGGCTTAACTATTACTTGTCCTGACAATGCAGATTGAGAGTAGGAGGGAGGGATGGCAGGGATGGATGGATGGACACCAAATAAAAAATGTAACAAATTTTCAAAATCACAGGATATTTTGAATTGGAAGAAACCCACAAGGACCATCAAGTCCAACTTCTGGCCCTGCTCAGGACATCCTCAAGAGTCACAGCACATGCCTGAGAGCGTTGTCCAAATGTTTCCTGAACTCTGTCAGGTTTGGTGCTGTGACCACTTCCCTGGGGAGCTGTTCCAGTGCCTGACCACCACCTGGGTGAACAACCTTTTCCTGATATCCAACCTAAACCTCCCCTGACACAACTTCAGACCCATTCCTTTGGGTCCTGTCACTGGTCACCACAGAGAAGAAATCAGTGTCTTCCCGGCACTGTATCTAAAGTCGTATTTCTTAAATTTCACCTGGGAAAAAATACAGTTCTAAAGTTTCTCCAATAACACAAAAGACAGTAGTTAAAGTAAGAATGTTTCAAGAACTATCTTGAAACATTCCACCACCCCTCTTTTTGCCAGCTTCAGCTGCTTGTGGGCTCAGAGAGGAACACTCCTCGATTTCTAAATCCTCTGTCATGACCGTACAGCACTGCTTACTGTCTGAATAGTGTTGGACCTAGCAGGAGGTCACCCTTCACTGGCCCATCCCACTCCCATCGTGCAGCTTTAATGGCCTGCAGTAACAAGTAGTTCAAGGAACACATACAACTATCTTTTGGCTTCTTCACTTCCTTGTTTCCTGGGGAATTGAGACCTGTTCAAACCCTTAAATTGCCAATCTATCTGTCTGTCTCCTTCACCTGTAACAGCTTCTTCAGTTTTGTCCATATTTTACCTGCCTGTAAAATACAGTTGAAGACTCAGAAATAAAAATCTCTAAGAAATGCTGTGAAAATTCACGTTTGCATAGAAGACTGATTAAGCCACCTTTTGAGAGGATGAGTTAAAGTCACCTTTTCCTTATCAAACCAGAGAAGATTCATCTGGATGGCCCATAAGCACACAAGTGCTGTCCAACCAATCTGCACATGCTCGTCTTTCTGGTAATAGCAATGTACACCTGTACTCAACTGGACCAGCGTGAGAAGAACTGTGAAGGTACTGGGGTGGGAGAATGGCGCTTCAGAGAGCAACACCAAAGTCATGGGAAGATGATGAGATGCTACAAAGAGACAGCTAATAGTGTTCAGGGCACACACAGCACAAATTCTACAGGAAATCAGGCTTTCTTTTTTGAAAGATTGTGGTATGACACACATAAACAGAGACAGTAGGGAGGAATGCAAAACACGCTTTGTGGTACGCTGATAGAAATGCAATAGAGATACATTTTAATTCTGTGCCATATTAAAAAGAAGTGACACTATAAATACTGATCAAAGCGCAAAGTCATGCCATTCTGTGGAAATAGTCTTGGTCTAGACATCTGAGCAGACTTAGCTCATTAAAGAAGACACCACCCTCAGATGAGAATTTAATGACAAGTTTCACAACATATGGGCAAACTTTTGTAACTGGATCATTCAAACTGGATCATTCAAACGTCTGAGTTGATAGTGAACAGTGCCCCGTTCTCTGCAACAGGAAGTCAGTACTATCTTCCAAATTAGCAAGAACTCAGGATCTTGGGAGCCTGAATTTTTAAAAAATCTTTTTCACAAATTGTAGGCTCTCAATCACTGTAGTTTTGTTGGCTAGAGAAGATTCACGATGAATGTCAAGTGTGCAGCAAAACTGACCTCAATCAGAGTAAAAGTTACAGCTAATTTTTTAATAAAAATTTGCTCATCCAAAACCCAGCCTTTAGGGCAGCCAAGCACTGTGTACCATCACTAGCCTACTACTAATGCCCTAGAGAATGGTAGAAAATGGAGAATGTTCTCCAGAAATACAGGGGACAATACCATGACAATGTCTGAATGAAGTTTATGCCTGGTTTGAAAGCAGATAGAGTCCATCACTCCAGCAGCCTTATTCTAGACAGCTTTATGAAGGAGAGCCTTCATGTATATAGAAGAGTTCAAAGTTCTGTATCCTATTCACATCACCACATTTTCATTATTGTGAAATTTCAATGAATTTCATTATTCATTATTTCATTTATTCTTTAAGCTTTAAAATAACACCCTCCCCCACTTTAACTATCCTGTCCAAGAGAGTTATATGCTTTTCTCTTTCAAGATATTTAGTCGGGGAAACACGTAACCTCTGTCAAAAACCATCAGGAAAAGTATGGATAGTAACCTACAACTTCATGAAATGCCAAATATTAGCATAGATCTATTAAAACTAATTTCTGTGAAGCTTGCTGCTTGTACTTGGAATTACTGGCATAATTCAAAATACTACTGTCTCCTGTAATCTGGACAAAGTCATTTTGGTATCATTTCTGCATTTTCTTCAGTAAGACAGCACCTGTCAGCCTTGGAAAAGCTCTTCCTGGATCCAAACTTTGCACCTAATTTCAGTTTTCAAAGTAAAATCATCATTCTGACCAAATTTTTTTAAGTGTCATGGCCTGACAGTTCAATGTTTTTGAAAAAGGACCTGTATTTATTTGCAGTTAGAGAGTACATATGTCCACCAGCATTTAATTGAAGTCTAAAGTACATTCAGCAGTACTGCAGAACTGAACTCCAGCATTCTGGAAACACACTGCTGAAAATCCAAATGGTCTCATTAAAGAAGATCCTCTTTGTGCTTCTACATTTTGCACTACCTCTTCATTTGCCATTGCGGGCAAGGACTTTCTGGGATATTTGTGACTCAGGCGATGAGATGTTTGAAAAGACCAAGAAGTATCATGCCTACTCACTATAAACTACAACCTGTAACAATACCATTGTCGTTTAATTCTGAGGGCAGCTAAGCATCACATAGTCATTCACTCACTCTCCCACAGTGGGACAGGAGAGAGAATCGGGAAAAAGGTAAAACTCATGGGTTGAGATAAAAACAGTTTAATAGGACAGATAAGGAATGAATAATAATAGTTAAAAAAAAATTATGCAAAACAAGTGATGCACAGTGCAACTGCTCACCACCTGCTGACAAATGTCCAGCCCATCCCCAAGCAGTTGGTCCTCACTAACCACCCA
Source organism: Vireo altiloquus (assembly GCA_013396875.1). Lineage (NCBI taxonomy): Eukaryota > Metazoa > Chordata > Aves > Passeriformes > Vireonidae > Vireo > Vireo altiloquus. The sequence goes on from VZRF01007985.1 coordinate 83,086, forward strand.
ATTCCCCCAGTTTTATTGTTCAGCATGATGCCATATGGTGTGAAACATCCCTTTGGCTAATTGAGGTTAGATGGCCTGGCTGCCTCTCCTCCAGCTTCTTGTGCACCTCCAGCTTCCTCTCTGGCAGGACAGGAGAAGAGGGAAAATCCTTGATTCAGTGTAAGACCTGCTCAGCAACAACTAAAACATCAGTGCATTTTCAACGTTATTCTCACACTGAATGTAAACCAGAGAACTGTACTAGCTAATAGGAAGGAAGTTAACCCTATCGCAGCCAAAACCAGGACAAACACAAATAATAGAATGAAGTCATAGTCAACTTAGAGTATTCTATAAAATCAAGATATAACCTAATACACACAGGCAGGACAAATGACAGCACTGAATACCTGGCTTTTACCCCAAGAATGTAAATACGAGCATCATGGCAGGGGATAAAAAGGGAAGCATCTTAATCCAGGGTTCATAGTGACCATTTTCGATCTCACTGTTGTACAGAGGGACCCCATGTTCCCACAGGCATAATTCCAACTCCCTAGTTGTTCTTATTATATTCCTATATTCCTGGAATTATATTATTATTTAATTCCTTATGCATTAAACCTAGTTTGAATAGGTTTAGAGGATTTAAGGGACTGGTTCAGAGAACTAAAAGGAGGACTTCTATTGATTGTATCTCAAGCCAAATATGGCCAATTAACAACAGAGTTACTCTTAATGGTAAAAAGTAGCAGTAAAGGCAATAGCTTTGGAAGGTGCAGGTTCACCACCTAAAACCATCATGGGTGACCTGGGACAAGTCTCTTACTCCTTGACCCTTGACTACATGTGAAACATAAACATCTTGCTACCCTAAAGAAATACAAAGATAGATTGAGAAAGGCAATGGAAGTGGTATGCATGCTTTTGACATTCTCCCTGATGAATCTTTGTCTAGGTAAGGACCAATAGACTATTGATCTCTTCTCTCTGGTGAAGAGTGATAGCATCTGAGGGAATTACATGAAGTTGCGTCAGGGAGGTTTAGGTTGGACATTAGAAAAATATTCTGCACCCAGAGGGTGGCTGGACACTGGAATGAGCTCCCCAGGGAAGTGATCACAGCATGAGCCTGCTAGAGTTCAAACAGCATTTGGGCATTGTTCTCAGGCATGTGATGCGGCTCTTGGGGATATCCTGAGCAGGGCCAAGAGCTGGACTCAGTGACCTCTGTGAATATCTTCCAATTCAGGATATTCAATGATTCAAAGAGGCAAGATAAAATGGAGCCCTTGATAGGACAAAAGTATCTGTTAAAACTACAAGTTGTGTAAGACAGAAGCTCATTAAAATCAAGACAACCTGACCCATGTACAAAGGCTGTTCAGGCCCCAAGAAGCAGTTCTAGTCACTCCCTTACAAAGATGCTTGCAAACGTCACTACTAACTGAAAGCCTTAACACTTTGGGCTGCAAGATTTGATAACAACATAATTTAGAGATTACTGTTATCTTCCAATTGCTAAAGCCACAGCTGAATTGAAATCCTGCCCAGAATGGATAATTCTGGGAGGTGTCAGTGACACTGCCTTCAGCTAGAACCAGGCAGAGTTGGGCTCTAGAAAAACTACATAAACAGATCAGGGAAATTAAACTAGCTTGTAATTTACATGTGTGCTATTCCATAACATGCTCACAGTAAACTCATTCCTCCCCTCATTCTTTCAAATACTGTTTTTCTTTCTCCTGACCAGTGATTTCAAGCATGTCACATTTTTGACATCTTCTTTCCTGAGACAGTCTGACCTTGTGCTGCCTGTGCCTCATCTGTGCATTGCAAGGTGACATGACAACCATCAGCTTCAAATAGTGCCAGGCTGTGTGAGACAAATAACTTCTTCCTAAACTAAAAAGGGGTTTGCTCAGAGCTAAATAGCTGTATTGATAAATTACAGATATTGAACTTGCAGGACCAATAGCATTCAGAACTTATTCATGGTTTCATTGATTTGCAAGCTGAGAAGGCTTCTAATGGTTCAAAATATATGCAAACACATCCAGATTTCAGTTCACCTAAGCCCCTGAATTAAGAAGTAGTCTAACCCATCTGTTCATGCCTTTCTTACACACTGAACAAAACAAAGCATAGCACAGCAATTCTGAGAAAAGCACCTTTCCCCAGGGCAATTATGTAGGTCTGAACGTTCAAAGTTTGGGGATAGTGCTCTGTTCACTGAAAACTAACAGCTTCTTTGGTAGGCAAGATTTGCTTTATATCAAATCCATTTTCTCTATGGAGAGAAATCAAATAATGAAAACATTAAACCTAAGCATATTATTCCGAAACAATACTTCAAAAATAATTTTTAAATTTATTTTTAAATAATTTTATATTCTTAAATCAAATCATTTACAAATAAAGTCCAGCAAGATTTATAAGAAGCAGCAATAATGTACTAGCCTAACTGCTGCTGTTGTGGGAAGAAAATAGACAAACATTAAACAAAAATAATTTTTCAGGTCTGAAACAGAAGCAGTAAAATGTCAAGATAAATACAGGTAAAGAATAATTGCCCAGTTTCAGCTTAATGATGATCAAATAAAGACTGGTCACTTTCATTAATTCAAAAGGAGAGCATATGTCTTAGGGCAAGTCTGGTTTCTAAATGATGTAGCACTAAATTACTGCAGAGGCAGTAGACTTGCAGAAGACTGATGGATTGTTGTCACTAGTGGAACATGTATTTTTAGTCCCTTAAAGAAATCAGTAAAAAGTACTAGCACTGCCTGCACATTCCATATTCTTCAGCGTTTTGGCTGTTTGGCCTCAGTAAGTAACTTCCTGAACTATGACTTGCTTGACTTTAGACTAAAACAAGACTACAGCCTTCTTCACTCAGGAGATTTTTACCAGACTGTTGAGTGTTTTCTTTGACATTTCTTTTTAAAAAGAAGTTTTAATAAGATTGAGCTTATAGAAAGTCTATATCTTATTAAAACATTTTACACTAATTTTTTTCAGACCTGGCTTTTCTCCATCAAAGCTCAATGAAACACTGTCAGCCAGCTGCCTGCTTTGCAAGATCATTAACCAATTGCACAGAGATTTCTTTACAAAGTGAAGAAAGCTTTTCTTAAGATGCTGCAATACACAGCTCTTTCAGCATCAGTAGGCAAGTAATCCCCCAGCTGGCTCAGCTGAGAGAAAGATTTGTAAGCTCTATGCCCAGCGGTATTGTTTGTTTGTAATGCGGTAACACTTAAAGGTACCATCTAGGGAATAGGACCTGCCTGTCTAAATACTGCATTTTCTCATGCATGGGAAAGACTTTTAAGAACAAAGAATTCAAGAACAAACTGGAATCTACATCCACATACATACCTTACCGTAAGAGAAACTAGAAGCAGAGATCAATAAATATCAAGATTCTCACACTTTTTCTGTGTTATCTATGTAGTTCTCCAATGTCAACAGCAATTGCAGAATTAAAATTGAATCAGAATGACAAAACTGCTCATTACAAAAATCCTTTTCCCAAGTAAGGTATTTTGCTTGGAAAATCTGAACGAACTCCTTCAGTTCCCTCATCCCTAGCCTGATTATCATCACTATACCCTTCACAGTTTTTGGTATCATCAGAGGACTAAACTATAGCTTTCAACTGTCAGTTGCAACCAGCACTAAGCCTACAGCAGAAAGACTGAATAAGAATGTGATGGTCAGGTTTATGTTGCTGTTTGGTTAATACTCCTCTTGATTTACAATTTATGCATTAGTTATAGTCAAAACAGGAAGTGATACTAATTGAACAACCAGTATGTTGCCATAATGCAAGTCAAGGACAGATCACCACAGGAAGTGTGTACAAGAAAGTGATTTAAATCTGATAGCATGGTATGAGAGTTGTTAAACGCCCTAAAGATACTTATTAGCACAGTGTGATTTATACTTGCCTTAATAACATGGCCTGGTTATTGAAATGCCTTTCAATTGAAATTTCCAGTAATAAATCCATAATAACATAGAAAGTATTGGTGGAATAACTTCCGTTAATGATGTACAAAGTCTACAAAATTAATCCCTTCCACAGTCCTCAAGTTGAGGCTTTGTTTTCAAAGTACACCATATAGCTCTCATTTTGTGCCTTATATTTGCATTTCCATTATTTCCACCTTTAATCCTGCCAGTTCCACAATTAATGTTTCCTAATATTCCCACTGATACACAAATACTCTATTTCAGGCTCCAGGCAGAAAATAAAGGTAAGAACAAGCCAGCCCATTTATTGATAAACAAAGGCATAAAAAGAGCTGAACAGTCAGAGCTGTATCAATATTTCCCAGATATGGGTGCTTGCAACCCAGAAAAATGTTCACAAATATCCTAATCACTCCCCACTGACGCATTTCCCATAATCCATTTTGTTGTTTTTCACATTCTGCAAGTTTTACAAGTTAGACCCATGCAATTAATCCCATTTAAAGAGTAGTCTGGTTAATTAATGAAACTCCGCTTCATGGGAACACCTCTGACTAAGGCAGGATTGCAGCTCTGAGCTCCCCACACCTCTAGGCAGAGTCACAAAACATCCCTTCCATTCATACCCAATATAGGTTCTGTTGGTCAAGTACAGGGCTCCAGAAACGAGTCAGGTATCAGCCAATGAGTACATTTAATGTAAAAGTGAAACAAAAACAAAAGAAAAGAAAACAGGGGATGTCTTTAAATTAAAAAAAACAAAGCTTCGTCTGCTTGTTCTGGAATTCCTCAAAAAAGTAGCCACTACCTCAAAGTCTGAGGCTTTTAAACAGCTTCAGGGTTTGGAAACACAACTTATTAAAAGTTATAGATTTTCATATGTGGGTTTGGCAAAGGATACTTGGCTTTTTAATCCTTTTGTAATCTGTTTTCTGTTTAATTTTTCCTTGGGCCTTTTTAGTTTTATCTGAGTTGAAGACATGTTAGAATTCAAGTCATGCTGTCTTTTGGGGGGTCGGTTTTTGTTTTGTTTTTAGTTTTTTTATTTGGTTTTTTGGGGATTTTTGATTTGTTGAGTAACCAAACTTAATCCCTGCTTTGATATCACAACTAACAACTGAGCTTCTTTCTAGCATTACGCTGGTATGTACAGCCTCAAACAAAAGAACTCATGTATTAATGCATTGTTTGGACAATTTGATATACAAACTGTATGGTGTGAGCCAGATATGATAACCTAATTATATAGAATTTCTGTTGCCCTTTTCAGGCAAAAAAAATTTAGAGTTCAGTAGTGTGTTTCACTCGAGTGCATTTTTTCACTTTCCTGGCCTGAGTATTTGCTCTCTTTGATGTCTAAATTGTATAGAAATTATGTATTAAAAAGGAAGAGAAATCTTGACAGTTTGTTGCCCCATATTCAAGATAAATGAAATCTCTTTTCACAAAGTACTTTCAGCATTGAGCTTATCAGATCACTACAGACTGAACATTTGCAAGACTGGGAGCCTCCAGCTACAAGGCCAAGTGTTTCCTGAAGTGATTAATGTCAGCCTGTGAGGAAAGAAAACAGTGCAGCACTTAAAATTAGAACAGAAATAACAAAATTAAGCTCAGTTAGTTGCACTAATGCCAATGATGATGAATTTAAAGATACCCTGAAGACAATAGCATGTCATAAGGAACGAAAACTAAACCCTGGAAAGCTAACTGTTTATGCCAAGATAGTAAGCTGATATTATCATTGTATTGTTATGTTATTGCCCTAGACAAAAAATAAATTGAGGCTTATATTGAAATTTGCTTATCCAAATGCATCTACTGTACAAGCAGTGAAGTCCAGAGAGATATTATCAAGAATGAGCAGCCTACACCTTGGTTTTAGTAACTTAAAGTTCTTGTGATGCCCTCTTTTTCATCTATAGGGACTTTAAAAGGAAAAGGAGCATTTACTTGTAGTTACTTTAAATTATTGCAAAATTACTATAAACCCTATAAACAGGGTTCTCCAACTGGAAATCCTTCAACGGGAGGTCCCTTTTGACTCCTGGCTCATTAGCCAGCTCATACTCTGATACAAGTCATGGCAATGTGTCCCTGTGTGTTCTGTCAGGGATTGTACAATTATAGAAATATACAGTATTGCACAGTAACAGGAAAATGGGTCCAGATTCTTAAGAGAATTCATCAGCTCTGCTGCAGGCTTCCTAGCTGATTCTAAAGAAGCACTTTCAGAGATGTTTTTCATTTTGTTGTGTTTACAGTGGTGATTTAACTGAATTTTGCCTCTGCTCAGTCTAGTTGATCTGTTAGGAGCCAAACCCAGAGATCTTCTTACATGTTAGTTAGCATGTACCTCAATAAATCCCAAATATTGCCTGAAATTTGTAGGAAAAAATAATAATCTTCTACTGCCATGATCTAGATACTTTGCAAAACCAACCCAGGAGTCCTGGCAGTTTCCAAAACAAGGCATTGTAATTCATCAGGAAAAGAAAGCAGTTTTATTCTAACCATGTATTTTGATGCTTATAGTTACATCGAAGTTACATCACCATCACTTATCAGAGTGCCAACATTAGCAATTTACTTTGGATGAGAGACACATTTCTGGAACCAATTTCACAATTAATCCCTATTAACTGTATTTTCATTTATACTGCAGGTAGTCTCAGAGAATAAAATCAAAATTCTTTTCATTACACTCTGAGAGCACAGCTAATACTCTTTAAGCTTCAATGGATATTCACCTCATAGAACCAGAAGGGAGCTTCTCAAAAACATAATACATAAATATACCTATACACAGATCAGCCCCAAAATGCACATAATTTGGATGGTGGATATTCAACACCAAACATTTCAGTACATCTAGGTGTTAGGAATGATCCTATAATTATATTTTAAAATATTTTAAGTTACTCAGCCAGTACTAATTATTTAGATAAAAGGGGCAATGCGATTTTTAGCCAAATTAAAGCTCCATAGAGAAGAAATTAGCCACATGCAAGGGCCTTAGCAGAACTAACCAGCTCATCTCCTGGAGAGTCAAGATCTCCATCAAGCATCTGGTAAGACAGCTCAGGTATCTATGTAAAAGTTCAGCCTCTACAATTCCCATTTTGTTTCCATGGCTTTAGGTGCCTTAATTCAGTTTTTCTCCTACATAGCCAACAGCAACCATGTCAGCAGATGCAGGTCTCTGGTTGAGAACTTTCAGTTGCCAACTTCTGAAATAAAACATAATTGAACTCGGACCTTATCTTTTTGACAAACACATGCACTTCTCAGAAGCACTTACCAGGATTGTCATGCAGCTATCCTGTTGAGTGGCTCTCAGCATCCTCTTCCACCCCACTTTCTTTCTTCTCCTTCCTTCTCTCGCTCTTGCTTTTGTTTGCTGGTTCCCGCTCCCTCAGCACATGTTAAAATCCTTCCTAAGCTGATTCATATTGCTAACCCACTGGAAAACTGTTTTCTTTCTGTGAGGTATGTGAGGGATGACTAAGCTTATGTTCCATAGAACAGGTGAATTAAACCAACTCAGAGACAAAAGGGACAAAACCAAACTGAAGACAAAAAATGCACAACCACAACAGTTATAGAGAGGAGGGAGTCCTTCTCCTTTGGTAACTTTTACAGCGGGTCACTTGTAATGCTCAGTTTCAGCCCAGTTACCCCAGTCCCCGTGTTTTTTAGAGAATTTTACAACTAGAAGCTCTATCAGACACCACCCACAAACAAGATTCATGTGCTTCAGAGCTATGTTGCTACAGAGAGTTCGTAATAAACCACAGCCTCCTTCAACTTCTCCCAGCAGCAGTGACAGGATGGCCTGTCCACCGTCTCAGTTTGTCCTCAACTGAGCTGCATTTCACATCTCACATACCAACTTTTGGTGACCCTTGCCTGTCCTGCACAGGTTTTGTACACACAATAACTTTAGATGTTATAACTCTTCTATCATCTACCTTAACAATCACTCCCCTTAGTAATCAAAACCCATGGGAATCAAGATCTTCTCAGTTCTGTTAATGGATCAATTGATATTAAAAAGTACAGGGATCCAAGCAATATATCTTGGATTATAGAATATAGAAAAGTTTATACATAGTGTGCTGAGCTGTCAAAAACATTGATATTATTACTGTTGTGTTATTTCAGGGAGATATTTGTGTTTTCTCTAATTCCAAAGTGAGTATTTTGCTGCATTTTTCCATATCCGAGATATTAAGGATCTAGAACAAAAACTGATCATCAGCTTTGGCAGTGGTTTTCCAGTATCTTTTGAAAAACAACTTAGTTGGTTTGTCTGTGCTGGAAATTTTTGTCAATGTATGCTGATTTTTAATACAGACTGATGCAGGGTCCTGCCATACAACCCTTTTCTCAGACAAATATATTTTTTCTAGTTTTAGTTTCTATTATTTTAGATAAATATTCTATCAATTATTTTTGGGACAGAGGGAACTACTTCTTAAACCCATATGACTGCAGAAATCTAACCATCAAAGTGTAATCAGTAATACTTCCAAGCAGGCACAAAGCCTAAGTTGCTCTAACAGCTTTCTCCTCTGGTATCAAGCAGAAGCCCTTAGGTGAACACTACGGAAAACAGACTACCAGGAAATTTTGCCTTCTTAAAACTAGCAGCACTTTACAATCACACAAGTCTTTAGTACAGACGTCTATAAATATCCAGGTTGTTTCAACAGTATGGAAACTTCTGAATGTCAAAACCCAGTTTATTTCACTGTGAAATTGGAGAAAATAATTCTTATTTTGATCATCTTGCTTGATGTACCGTATTCCTACAAACAGAGGATTCTTTAAAAAAAAAGAAAAGAAAATTTAAAAAAAAAAAAGTAGGTAATTCTCCTTGGACATGAAGAGTTGTTGTGCGCAACATCCATGTTCCACGCTATTTTTAAGGGATGTTGGGAAACTGAAGACCAGGAAACAAAGTAGCGAGAAATAAGTACAATTGTGAACAACTCTATTAGAGTGAGTAGTGCTAAACCACTTTTTTTAATCTAGTTGGGAAAAACACAGCAAAAAGCAATCGGGAAAATGCAAAGGCAGATGTACTCAAAATAGTCTAACAAGGTCATTTGCTGAACTCTGAAATAAGCTACCAAGTGAAAGGTAGACTGTCTTCTCCCTGTGCTTTTGAATCAAGTTTGAATGCCTTTCTGAAGTGAACTCTGAAAGATATTCACCCCAGCCAAGCACCAGTCTGCAAGCGAAATTCAGTGGCCTGAGTGGGATTAGTTTAGAGATCCAGTGATCTGTCCCAAACTCTGCAGAACTGTGACTGACACCAAATGAATTAGAAACAGGATCAGGCTGCATAAGTTCATTAACTTAGTGAAAAGAGATCTAATGAATAAGTGACTCCACAAACACCCAGCACAATGATTTCTATTTGCACCCGCAAAGGCTCCTCGCTCCAGCTGCTTGTCAGGCAGACGAAGCCTGTCATTCACTCCTTTGTAACTCTACCCATTGTCCAAAAACCCTTTTCTTCTACAGAGAAACCCCTTATTTTGGTCTTATGGAGAAAACTTTCAGAGCTGAGAGAGGGAAAGGGAGCCTTTAGCTCAAAACAAAGGGAAATAGGGCTTCTGCCAGCAGGAGGCTAACAAGTAAATGACAATTTCTGTATTTCTAGGGTCTGAGAACAATCTCTGCAGGCAGTGTCAAGCCCTGTGTCAGTTTCCTGCCCTGCCAGCCTTCCACAATGATATCTGCCTGGGAGAATAAAACCTTCCTTCTCCAGAAAACCAGAACTAGCTCCCAGCCATGGTGTTCCCTGGCCGGGGCCATTCAGCATGCTACCCCTCCACAACCCTGAGGCTGGCTGATGGCCTAAATAACAGCAAATTATAGCTGTGTCGAAACAATCAAGTAGCAATGATGGCAGAAGCAGAGCATAAGTACATGTCATGTGGACTCTGTTTACCATTTAATGTTCTGCATAAATAGTCACTATACTGTAAAATAATGTTGGTCTGCGACAGATGAAAACATGACTTGAATTTATGCTGTGCATTACAACCCCAGAGAAGACCAAGGATGATGGCTGCACTAATGCAACTCATTTAGCATCAGAAACTAAGCCAGCTGCAGGGAGCTCTTTCTCTTAAGCTTTCTAGGCAACTCCTCTTGATTGACTGGGAGGAGAGAGGAAAAATAATTTCTGTGCAAACCAGCTCTATTAAAGCTGTCTCCGCAAAGGCCGGGAGAAATCTTCTCCCATAGGAAAAACAGAAAAAGGAAAAGAGAAATAAAAAGTAGCTAGCTACAAGGTGGAGGAATTTCAGAGAGTGCAATTCTGACACATGTGCCCTCTTGCACCCTATGGGCATATTACACATGAGCAAAAAGATCATTAGGAATTCAATGTGCCCATTTGATACAACATGCCAAGACCTTTTCCAGAAGCACAGAGGAAAGTCTCTGCACCTGTGACATTCAGGACTGTCTCTGAGGAACATAATTCAGAGTCATCCTGAGCAGTCTTCTTTCAGCATTTTTCTAGTGACATTTTTCTTCTACCTGCTCCCTTTAATTTGTTTAATTTCTGGACAACCATATTTGTAATGGAAGAGGACAATCACAGAAGAAGCAATGAGGTATGTTTGTCTCAATTACTGCTTCTAAGTGCTATTCTAAGTGGAACTTGAGTTCTGTGAAAAACATTACTGGGAAGTCATCTCTCCAGCGATCAATGCCATTGGTTTCAAGGGAAGCATTAATTTTGCCCAATTCATGTAAGAAAGAACCTCCTGTTGACTTTCAAAAGGATTGAAAATTTTTATACTCAGACCTCAGAGTAGAAAAAGTTAGAAAAAAAGCTATCAGAGCCCTCGCTCTCAAATTCATCAGTGAACTAAGCAAAAGTTCCTCCCTTATGTCTCCCAACAAACATATTCTTTATGGCCTTGTATGACATGTTTCACAATCATTCTTTGATCCCTCTTTGATACAAATAATTCCCTTTCTTAATTACTGCAAGGCAGCAAATAAAAGAATAGCCCTTTCTGTAATAAGAGCATCTAAAAGTGTAGGAAGTTTTCTTTTTTATGGAACTGACCTCTTGATCAGTAAAAACAAAAATGTCATTTATTATAAGTGATCCTCTGCCAACAGCCCCTTATGCCTGTTACCAATTTCAAACGCTTTATGTTCTCCCTCCAGAAAGGCTTTGTACTCTTTCCCACTCATTAGAAGATGGCTATTGTATATAGCACTTCCAACATTAATATTAAATACAGAAAGAAAAATGTTGAAACCAGGTTATGGCTGTAAGGCAAACTGACACAAGCCAGGAAATTCGTAAGCCAAATCCAGCCCTTAGCTAGGGCTGTTGTGAAAGCAAATACGTGGGAGTTAGCAAGGTGCCCAGGGTGAGTGCAGAGTGTGCATTTCCTGGATTTTGTCAGATGATGTCAAAACATGAACTTGACCTAAACATTAGATTTGCCGTGTTTAAAAAGAGTCTTTCATGCAGGGAAGAGGGGAAGGCACACCTATGTTCCTGTTGGAGCTTCCCAGGCTTCAGGGAGGGATGGCACATGACCACAAGGCCTGCCCTGGCCCCTAGGGACAGAGAGCATGAACCAAGGATGAACACCTCACAGCACAGCTCTGAGGGGTGTCCCCTGGGTAGTTAACAGTCTCATTTGTTTGATTTGTCCTCACAGAGGGAAAAAAACCAAGATCTTTATCACAGGCATGCCAAAATTCTCTTTGTCTTCACCTCAGGAGTATCACAAGCCCTTTCAGGTGGAAGGCAGACATGCAGGCTGGATTGAAGGAGAGCGATGCAATGTTGCCCAAGGGAAAAGGGACTTGACAGGCCAAAGGGTCTGCCAGGGCTGGCATGAGGCACACGTGAATCCCTTTAGACACCCTGGTGCAGCACAAGTAACAAAATGCCCTGCTCTTCCCTAGCAGGAGGCGCTTGGGAGCACACCATTCCTCACACTGGAGCACAGCTCTGCAGCTTGGCAGCAGCTCCGTGCATTCCTGTGGGCTCAGGAAGCCTGTCCCTAGCTGGCTAGAGGTACCAGCTTAGCCCCACAAGTGCTGCAGCAGTGTGCCAGCAGCCCAAGGAGGCAGAAAAAGGGTGAGCAGCCTGATAAATGTTAATTTAATCCAAAAAGATAAGTTACTTTGATGAATATTGACTTGACAGTCAATATTGACAGCAGATTCTCCCAGTAGGTAAAAACACAAACTGAGGGGGATGGAAACTTACCTAAAAATAGTTTTGGTTTCATAGGAATAGTTTTTCTTGTTCCTATATGGATATGTGTAAAACCAATGTGGTCTGGTATTTTTCTAGATCAAGAAGGTGGCAGCTAATCTCTGCATTGCCCAAGAGAGGGGAAGAAAAACATATTGGCCTAAATCCTTTTCTTTTAGGCAACACATTGGGGAAAAAAGTTTCAGTATCATAACTAGTATTTGATTTAAACTAGGTTAATTAAATGGCTTCAAAACTCATATAATTAAAACCACAGTGTACACAGTTGTATTGATACTAATTCCTGACAGTTCAAGTTAAATTGAAAAGAGGCTGAATCCAGCTGTGTTTAGGCTGTTGGTACAGCTTTTCGGACCAGTTCAGCAAGCACACTCCATCTCCTAACTGAGTGCAGATCTCATACAGAATATCCTGAGGTCACAATAAATATTTAATTGTATGACATGTATTTTATCTGACTCAGGAGGCTGACAGAAATACAGGTGGTCAGCTGAGCGCAAGCTGAGAGAAAACAGGTGAGTCAGCCTCATGCTGAAGTGTTACCTTATTATTCCATGATGGCCAGTCTTTGAAGGAATACTTCTTTTATAACCTATGAGAGTAATGAGGAGACTGCTTATGGAATTAAAAGTTCCCAGCTTCTAATTAGAAGGAGAATAATTGCAGTGTCATTTGTAGGGATCTTAATAATTTATTTCATTTTCAAGACAAGTATATTTGTGCTGTATAATTTTCATTCATAGGCCAACCAAAACAGGACATTTTTTTCATTGCTTATGCTACATATTTTCTTTCAGTTTAATCCTCTATTGAATCCATCTGGGACAAAAAAAAAATAACAAAGAAATATTAAACTTTGAAAGTGACAAAATGGAAAATTTTAAATGTTTTGGAATTTTCCATGTTTTCTTTGGTTAGGCTTTCCTCAGTTGGGTTTTCTTCCTCCTTACATAACGTGTTATTCTTTGAAGCAGTGCAAACTTACTTTTTTCGGCAGTCATTTACCCATTTCATTGGTGCTTTTCAGAAAAAGAAAAAAAAACGAACTAAATAAACCAGTGATTCCTTCAGAATACCACTAAAACAATCCAACCATTTACTCATGGCTTGGAGCTTTTTTTTTTTTTGTATTTTAGGTAAGAAAAAGAAAGTCCCCTCTACTTTAGGCTCAAAGTCTACATTAGAGACAATATCGTCTAAATGAAGACTACATCAAAGATGAGACTTCAATTAATTCCGGAGTTATTTATTTAAATACAAGTTTTTTCATTGGCAAGCTACGACTGAAAGGCCTCAAGAGGAACATGGAGGCAACGAGGGGAATTCCATTATTCCCACCCCACAACCTCTTCTCCCGGGCACAGGATCAGCACCGAGAAAATAAACCAGTCACCAAATATAGCACAGTGGGCTTTTTCCTCCTTAATTACGTTTAAAATTCCCAGCCGAGCACACAGACCTCACACAGGATTTCTATGCTATATAGTATATATAGCTCTACAGGTTCAGCTGATCGATGGACCTCGGAAAATAAAACGCTTCATAATGGAGGTGCTGACAGAGCGGAGAGGTTCCAGAGGGGCCGGTTCGGTTCGGTTCCGTTCGGTTCGGTTCGGTTCGGTTCAGCCCAGCCCAGCCCGAGGGGCGTTTCTCCCTTTGAAAGCCGCGTTTCGTGCCCGATGGGCTGCTCCCGGCCGGGCTGTTTACTGCTCTTTGGAGGCTTCTGCTGTTTCCTACATCAGATGGAATTTACCTTCATGTAATTATTTGTTCTGGGAGCTTTGATCTCCACTTCCCTTGTAACTGCAATGTAGTCACACTTTGAACTACAACTAAGTACCAATTTAAGGCTCTTGCTGAAAACATCATAATAGTTAATCCTAACAAAAAGGTGTTAATTGGTCTCCTGGTGATTCTAAGCCGCAGTCACAATAGGTTCTTATATTTGTTTACCACCTCTGTATTTCCTCCTTATCCCAGTAAAAGTGCCCTAGATCTGATAACCTTTTAGACAAGCTTATGGTTTCTCAGCCCGAGATTTAGGGCAAAACTGCTTGGGGGAGCAGTTCTGGTTCAATCTGATGAGACTGCAGACTGGTAGCCTCACAGTCAGCCATCAGAGACTGCCTACAAGCAGGAGAAGTAAAACTTCAAATAAATCCAAAGCTCCTTCTGAAGCACAATAGGGCCTCTGTATGAGATAAAAGCTGTTTCTTCATATAATACATTCGAACATTTGGGCCTGATAGAGAAATCATAGAGCTGGGGAGGAGCATTATTCTGCTTCACTTTTGAATCTGTCTCATCGAGCTCAGCACAAAGATAATGCATAAATAACTCAACTTAATGAAAGGGCCTCACCATTCTGGGCTGCACTGGTGGATTTTCAAAGCATTTTTTTGCTTTTTGTCTTACACAAACAAGGTCCTTACTTTTAATGTAACCACTGAATTTTGGTCAGATTCAGGTATATCACCTCTCTCTCTCTCTCTCTCNAAAAGTGACATATTTGAGAGAAGACACTGAAACTGATCTTTTCAAGCTCTCTGGCTGTTTCTTCAGTGTTCTCAGTGCAATGACAAAAGAACCAGACAGAACAGCAACTTCAGTGCTTAGACTACATATTTGCGGCGTGCACACAAGTCTGCTGTTCATCAAAAGGTTAATCATGAGATAAACATGAAATGGTGCAGGACACCAGCATCCAATCTTGCTATTCTGACTTCCTATGGATATTACAGCAGTCTCAATGGTGAGGAAACTGCCAGCTCTACCTCCCACTTTTCCATTTGGTATTCTCACAGTGAAAATATTTTTATTTGCTTCTGATTAGCCTGCTCTTCCCACTGACCAGCTCTACTGAGGTGACTTTTCTTTCATGCTCTTCCTGTGATTACAGTACTTCAGAGGCAAATATTTCAAAAGGCCTGCTGAAAACGCCAGGAGATCCAGCCCTGGTTCATTGACTGAACCACTCCCAGTTTCTCCTGGCAGATTTACTGTGGTGTGATTGCTGTCAAGGTACATCCCTGCAAAAGCACTCCTGAAGACCTGCACAGCCTACCTGCTGAGAGCTTGTCCACACTCCCCAGCCCACATGGACAGGATTCTGTCCCCAAGAACGGCACTTCCCCCCCAGCCAAAGGCTGCCCTTCCTCTGTCTCTCCCCAGCAGAAGCAAGACACACTTGAATTCCACAAATTATCTCAGTAGATGGCTCATGCTGTGCAATGCCTCCACAGTGCTCTTCTGCATGGAAAATCCCCCTAAGCCTGTGGATGAGAAGAAAAATTATATCATCATAACGTACTTCAAACTGCCTCATAAGCATGGGAATTCAGAAAGGGAATACTGATTGTGAGAGAAGAAGCTGCATCCAGCAAGCTTGATGGGAAGAGCATAACCTATGTCCAGGATCCAAGCTGAAGGAAAGGAAATATTTTTTCTTGCTGTGTTGCAAGCAGTGATCTCACATAACCAGACTAGGATCACTTACTGACACTTTTCTATCAGCAAAGGCCTTTGTGAGTTGTTAAACACATGCACACACCCTCAGTTGCAAAATGCTAACCCAGGGTATAGTGAAATGCAGCCTTGAAATGAAAACACCACTACGAGGGTTTATGTCAGAAAAACATTTGTTTTTCTTTTTCATGTTTGTTTTGCATGACTTTCTAGAATCTTCTGAATATGATCCAGATCATTGGCAGCTGCAAGCTACAGTCTGAGGCACTGATAAATTTATTTTCCAAAATATCTGCAGTAATTCTCATTTTGTCACAATGTCCCCTGTGAGTGAGAGGAGGGGAAAAACTGTCTGATTTACCTGTGATGTTACATTTTTTGCATTTTACATCTGGGGGAAGCTGACAGTCACTCTGAACATATTTTTGTCCTCACAGTTAAGAGTTTGAATCTATGCCTTGCTTTCCTATCTCCTACAGGCTGCTTTGTTCTCAACTACTTTTTTCAGGTTTTTGTTTGGTTCTTTTGTTTGGGATTTTTTAATGCCATTAGATAATTAAACATTACATGCAATTTTATTATGCGATTGGGGTTGGAGTTTTTTTTTTTCAGGGGTTGTTTGGGGGGTTTTTTTGGTGTTATTTCTTCTAATTTGCTTTGAAATGAAATAGCTTTTTGAATAAACTAGGCAATATCATCCCAGTTCTCCTGTTCCCAGGATATTTATAACTCCACCTTCCTGGGAAGACAAGGGGGATTACAGGAGCAACTTGATACCACAAATCTGATCAAAACCATAAATCACACTTAAAAGTTACATTTCAGGATTACGTAGGTTTAGCAATGAGTCTGGGTGGTAAAAAAAGAGTAAAATTCTTGCTATGACAGGTGACCAGCTGAAGTTTAATACCTTTGTTTTCAAAGTGCAGTTCTTAGCTGGGAAAACAGGTCCCTACTGTATCTTACATAAACATCCCCTTGCAAGCTAAGTGTCTGCAAAAAGTCAATCACAGCATTTTTTTCTCACCTGGGCACTTTATGGTATGTGCTTGAAGCCCACGGCTCATATTACAGCATGAGGATGTAAGGAGGGGAATTAAAACTACATGATTACCTGGCGTGGAATGAAAATGACTGAGACAAGTATTTTGCTGTTTTAACTGTGTCAAAGTCAAAGTTAGCAAAGAATTTTAGTCATGCCTGGGGCTTGGAATCAGATGGGTTTTTTTACTGAGGAAAAAGGCTTCTAAGATAGTAAAGCTTCATCCTCAACTTCTTTTCTTGGTTTACCCTAATTAATAAAAACAATCCAAGGGAACCATATGTTTTATGGCTGCTGGAAGCACAGTAAAGAACTTCACAGCCTCCAGTAGGTTCATCCTGCCAGGACAGACACAAAGGTAGGAATTTGAGGCTGAGGCAGGAAACTAAGGCTCAAAGAGAGTGAACAGTAGTTTAGTGTCACTCACAAATGTTCTGAGAAAACTATCCTCATTTGGGGTCTGTTCAGAATCACATGCACGTTTGACCCAGACCCTATTCTCAGCCTTCTTTGCAGGACTATCAATCTTAACCAGCGCTGATGCTTCTCTGTAAAAAAACAAAACAAACACCTTCGGTTTAATTACTGATGTCTCCTAAATTAATCTGGAGAAAATTCTGATCAAAGTCAGCAGTAAACAAAGCCATAACCAGTTGCAAAGGCACTGATAATGCATTCAAATTTCTTGCAGTGCTGTGGCACTATGTGTCACTTAGACAACACAGTGACAGGCATGGCAGATATCTCAGGAAACTATCCCTCTGTGATCCTCTAATCACTGTTAGATTTCTCAGCTGAAGAAGCAACTCAGTCTTCCAAGCCACTCCTCCTCAAAAAGTAGTAACATAATTAAAACTTTAAAATATTTTTTAAAAATTATCTAGTGTTGATCTTTTCAGGGACACATGCCTGGAAATCTGCAACTGAAAATCTGTAAGGACAGGCTGTCTCCTTTCAAGTGTCCTGGAACTTCCAGCTGCCATCATGGTAATTCAGCACTTCTTGTAAAAGACAAGTGAAAAGGATAGAACTGTAAGTTTTTTGTAATTTACACCATATGGTAAATTAGAACAAATTTTTAAAAATTAAATTATAATTGGATTAGTTCTGACTGGCTTGCTTCATCCAATCTCTGAAAGCCTGTGGCTTGTTCTATGGCTATTAGTCTGCATACTGTTATTTCAGAACAAGGAAAGAAACCCTATTTTATTTTAAAGACAGCATCCAATGCAAGGCTGGATATAGTCTGTATGGGCAATGCTTGAAAAATTCCACAATTCAGGATAAACAGCAGGCCACAGAAGGCATTATTTCCCAACATGAGATTCTTTCCATAAAACATGCCTCCATACCTCCTAGACACTTCAGTGTTCTCATATCCTTCATCACCACCTCCCCACCTTTTTATACACATTGCTTATGTCCCTTCCTGCTTTGTTGCAAGGTCCTTGCTTTACAAAATTTTCCTACACAATGCCACAGATCTCAAATATAGGTCACACTCAGGCTGCAGTTAATCTACCTCACCTACAATGCCACTGCTGGATTCCAGGTTCACACAACTTCCCTGGCTAGACCACAACAAACCCCCTCAGTTCTTCCTCATGTCCTCAGGCTCCTGCAGTGATTGTCTCAGCTATCCCTCTCTCTCCTCTGCTCCTTGCAGCATCTTCAATATCCCTCCACACTATTGTCCTACAACCCCAGCCTCAGCTGCACACTGATATTTGCCAAGGAGCAGCCTGCATGCACCACAGCTGGTGTGGAGCCACCCAGGCACTAGCTGGTTTCCGTACGGCAATAGGCCCGACCACCCAGGAATCCAGGAATTCAGAGAACGGGGTGTGCACCAACAAGTCTGGCAGCTGATACTTCTCATGAAGCCAGTGTGACACACTGCCTATCAGATACCTGGCAGATCCAACAAATGGCATGTCAAGGATGGCATCTGGCTCCCAGGCCTCTGGTGCTCCTGACAGGTCCCATTCAGCTCACAAGGAGTTTTGCCAGCTGTTTGCATGGAAAGCAGGATTGGATCCTGAAGAGCAGAGTGGGCACCAGCCTCCCTTTCCTGTGAGGCTACCTTTGCATAGCATGCTTATAACCTGACTGCATCCCTTACAGCTGCCACCTCCAGGCTCCACTCTGGTGACCTCACCCTTGGAAGGTGCACCAAGCACAGCCACAGAGCTCCTTCTTCAATGTCGTTGGAGAAGTCTTCCTTGTCAGGATGCAAACAAGAGTCTGAGCCCGGGGGTTGGGACGCAGAAGGACCGAGTGCTCTGCCATTCTGAGTGTGCTTCCACAAGGCACTGTGCTCATTTGCTCATCTTCATGCCTCTGCTATCTCACTAACATGCAGAGTGCACAAGCTTTTTGGGGACAGCAACTGTCTTTTCATCCTGTTCCTGTACAGCATCAAACACATCCTGATCTCCTGTCCAGGACCACTGTCACCAAAATAGTGTCGTTAGCAATCCAGTAAAGTCTTGCCAGATATTTTGTTCACAAACAAAAGGCCTGAAATTGAAAAGGAGACGATTTCCCACCATCAGCTGAACTGAAAGTTACTCTTCCTTTGCGAGAACTGCTTATAGTGAAGAAAGGCCATTTGGTGACATTGGGGAGTGAGCCCTTTTTCCAGCTGTTGACAAATAGTCTTGGTTCAAAACTTCCAATAGAGCATGTGGGGAAGCCCTTTCATCTTGACAAAGGTGAATTCATGCTGCTCTTGCCAAAATGAGGTGGCTTCTTTTATTTCCTGTTATCATCTTCTGCAGTTCTAAATCCCCAGGAGCAGTCTGCAGGCACATTCCAGAGGGGATATTTAATATTTTATTGCCAAGCAAGAACTAAAGGACTGGTTCCCGTAGTCACTATCTGCAAAAGTTTTCCCCAGGGGGCTCATGTAAGCAGGGAGCATGTCCCTTCCTACACCCACTGTTCCTGCTGAATACAATGCCAGGAAAACCCACGGCTTCCAGTGAGGCTCATAAATCTCCCTGTTGATCCCTGACAGTTTTACTTGCCTTGGAGAAGGAACGAATACACATGCTTGGGATCAGCCATTATCCTAAGCCATTATCAGACCTTTAGAAAGGTGCCAGCTGCGTTATCTAAAAATAGCTCAGGTACCTATGAGAAAAGATTACCTGCCAAACTGTAAGCTGGAGAGTCTATTGCCCAATATACCTCTAAGAGCTGAGAGGCAAGCGACACACCTCAGAGGTTTGCATATGAAATCTGAAGAGGAGGTACTTAAAGTGAATTCATTAGGGTAAATACTGTTTTACTGGGACACCCATCAGTGCACAGTTCTCTTCAAACTTTTTATGTCTGAGGCCATCTGTAACCCACCACATCTGCATGGGATCTTGCACCTTACCATGCAAATACCTCAAGATCATGATGGTTTTCAGTACCTGTTTCACAGCAAGTCACATGTGTACTGATTAATGCTGCCTGATTGACCACAACAGCTCTCTTATCCCTCCTATGTGCCAATTCAGTGACTCCTTTCAATCCTTGTGCCTATGTATAGGCAAGACACCAAAAATGGCTTTCTAATTAATCAAGTTACTTAAAGATCCTCCTTTTTTTTTCCCTACATAAATCCCCAAGCCCTGGCCATGCCAAAAAAACGGATATACTAAACAATGTTCTGCCTTGCCACAATCTCCAAGGCCGTATACATCTTGCTTTGTTTCTGTTGTCAATTCAAAATATCTCTCTTGTATACTGTGCACTTCTTGGGCAACCCTTTCCATGGCTCATGCAGTCATGTGCACGTGAGAATGGCTATATTAACAATGTCGAAGGATGCAGTTCACAACAGATTTTCTACTTGGCAAAGATGGTTTATAAACTCCAGTTCCCCCCTCCCAAGAGCTGCTCATTTCTTTGTTATGCCACAGCCTTCTGTGCCCTCGGTAATGCTTTGCACTCCTGTCTGCAACCTGGTTTGCAGCATGTTCCACGAGCACTTCTATCACCACCACTGGAAGGATGATGGTTGCAGAGGACAGTGGGAGAGAATGACTGAATGAAGAGCTGAGGAGGAAGAGAGATTTCTCAAGCTGACTTTGTTTTTGAAGAAAACATGGAATGACATCCTCAGATGGAAAAGATTTTTCTTATCTGTCCTCCTGCCAATTATCATCCCTCCCATATCCATAACATGAGCCAGCACAGCTACACAAACATGTAGGATATCACAGAATAATCAGTTTAGCTGAGGCCTTAGATCAGATCAGTTCTTAGGAAAGCTGTTTGGTAAAACGGGAGATTATACAGATATTCTCCGGAGTAATGTTGCTGAGCATGGAGTTTGATCCCTGACTTTTTGAGACAAAGAGCTTTTACACTTACTTTCAAACTGTATTCTAAAGTCACACCCAGATGATGCATCAGTGGTGTTTTACACAAAGAAATTGTACCAACATGACAAAACCCACTTAGGTGCGATCACCAGATTAATTCAGAATTGGCTAGTGGCCACCCAATCCAGGTTGAAAAACAGGTACAGTGCCTCTGACCAGAACCACTACACATTCCTCAGCCCATGCCCCAAAGTCCCACATGAAAGTCCATTTGAACATGCAGTTTATATGCATAAGACTCCGCAGTACATCCAAAAGGCATTGGGACTCTAGTGGATGTGTTGTGCAGTGCATTTAGGTATGTACAGAATTCCCATCTCCTAAACACATTGAAGTTACTATGCTTGCATTAACAAACTCTGCAGAGCATGTGCAATACCAATAGCAGATTCAGGTATCCCGAAGTCCCCACCTGGAGCTAGCACACAGAAATGTGGGTCACATGAAAATGCCTCTGCCCCAGCTTTCCTCAGCCCCATCCACTGCTTAAGAAAAATCAGTTGAAAGGCTGAAATGTTCAACTTCAGCGCAACCACCTAACGTGCTGCCTCTGTTTGACCACATCTATTCATTCTTCTACTCATGGGCAGGGTACTCTAGTTGTTTCCAGGAGCTTTATGTTTTCTAGAAGAGCAAATGATGCAAGTCATGAACATGGACCACCAAGAGACTGCAGAGATTGCAGAGTCCACGTGAATTAGTATTGTTTCCCAAGTTCCGTGATCTCTTGATCTGATTACTGCAGAAAACAAAATATGTAGAAAGAGAATAAAATGGATTTTGTCATCCTTTAGGCAGAGATTATATAAGAGAACACTTATATTTTGATCAGCTACATTACCATTGAGCGGATAGCTCAGTTAATTCCAGGGAATCAGTGGCAAAACTCTTATTGGTTCTAATGTAGCCCAGATGTAATCCAGTAATCAAAACCAGTTTCTTTCGACTGTTTTGATCAAAAGTTATGTGATACAAAAGATAGTGGAACAAAAAAGCGAAGGATAGAACAGAATTACTCTCAAAGATTTAGTGTTTTTCTGTGCACACAACCCATGCATTACAGAACTTACTTAGGTAATAAGACTTGTGTATCAGAAAAAACAGAACAAAATTATCATTAGGATAGACTTACCCTTCTTTCTCTTGCATAATCCATAATCCTGCTGAATCACATTTACTGATGGGTAATATGTAAGTACAAAAGAGCTGCATTAAAAAACCAAAACCAACCCAAAACCCAGAACAACAAAAAACACCATTCACAGTATAAAAAATGCCCAGTAAGACTCTTCTATTGTGGCAGGAATTGATGGGGACATTTCAACAGATCTGCTACACATCAAAAGGAGTTGAGATAGCACAGCGATATAAATATGAGAGCACAATTGTTATCAGCTTTTAGCTCTCAATTAGCTCTTTGTATAATCAAGATTATTATGGATTAATGAATGAGTCTTCCTGCTTGTACACAAACTGCACAAATAAGAAAAAGAGTGTCTTAAGATACAAGGCATTTACTAGATCAATACAAGAAAGGAAGGTACTCACATTTAAATGATAAAATAGCAGGAAACAGAATAGACAGAACAAGTTTTTCCAAGAAAGTTTCAGGGAAAGCAACCATGTGGATAAAACAAATATTCAGGAAACAAACATGACAATGAAGAGAGATGGCCAGAAGAGGAACAAAGGAACTGTGAAACATAAGTTTTATATTAACTCGTTCTAAATACATGATAGCCAGCAGTCCTTTCCAAAGTAAGCAATCGTTATACCAACAATGAATGGACAAGATATAGTAAAATAAAAATATATGGTAATGGAAAGACTAAAGAAAAAAACATGGCTGTAGTTATGACTGCTGAGGAGAAAAGTCACTTGTAGGAAACATTTTAAAAGATGGCAGTAGTAGCTTCACAATGTTCCATAGACAAAAAATTGCAAAGTCCATGATAGGAAAAGGTTGAGGAAAAACAGGGAGCAAAATGCATTTGAAAACCCCAAACAAACCAAGAACCCAAGCCCTAAACCTCTTTTATTCTTCCCTATCTTTTTAAGATACTTTGAAATCATAAACAAAGTGTTCTTCCACAAGAGAAAAAAAAGATCATCTGTGTGATTGCCACCAAATAGCAAGAGATATTTAATCATTTGCTTCAGTAAGCTTGTAAACTTACTTTGGGGCAAATTTTGGAAGCATAAATACTGTTAAATGAAATGTCAGATGACTAGCCCAACTGCAAAAATATTGACCCTGCATATGAGAAAACCCTACCTCTAGCGCCCTTTGCATTTGGATACCCATTTAAAGAGGTATTTCCTTCTCTCAGGGAAGCCAAATATCTATTAATGTGAGCATGAGAACATGCAGCACTTCTTGTGTAGCCCAGGAGAGAGGAAAGCCCAGTCTTGTCGTACTTTGAGCCGCCAAAAATCAGAGGAGAAGCAGAGAGGCATCCCATGTGAGTTGTGGGATATTTCTTCCCAGGATTATCCTGGTGAACTGCAGCAATTAGAGTTCATCTGAGCTCAGAAAAATACCGTACTCTTAACACTGCAATTTTGATTGACATTTTCTCACTGTGTCATGTGGTGATTACATATTTATGAGCCTCTTTCTAGTTTTGTTCTCATCCTGCACTGCACAGAAATCTGCAAGAGTGACTCCACTACACTCACCTCACAGCTCCCTCCTATCCATTTCTCAGTGGGAACAAAGCCAGACATCAGCCAAGACAAACCTCATATGATCACTCCCTCCTGCGCCCCTGGAACTGGGAGAAAACAA
Source organism: Vireo altiloquus (assembly GCA_013396875.1). NCBI lineage: Eukaryota > Metazoa > Chordata > Aves > Passeriformes > Vireonidae > Vireo > Vireo altiloquus. Next base: position 106,989 of record VZRF01007985.1, read on the forward strand.
GCCTTATTAGCAGGCTGGGTTCTCAGAAATGGAGATTGTTTCCTGCTGCCTTCTACAAGTAAAAAGTTATCTGAACTTTCTCCCAAATGATGCACAAACAAGTTGGAAAAGAACAGCAAAAGGTCCAGCAATTTACAAGTTCCTCCAGACAAAGGTTTTTCTTTGAAATGTAGGATGACCTCAGGACCTCAGTTAAAATGAGGTAATTGTCGTCAGATGATTCACTAAGTTTTCACTGGGAGCAGAGTACCTCCACCATACACAAAAAAAGTTGGATCCCTATGCTGGAATTCTTTTAATTCTTAGTTTCCATTTCCTCTTGCTGCTTATGGAGGGCAGAAGGGCACTTGCCTGGGTTTGGCCTGTATAAATATTGGTCCAGGATTCATTTTATTTTTAAACATCTAGCTGAAAAAAAAAAAAAAGGCTCAAGATGATTGATATGAGGACAGTGCTGGAGAAAGTCATACTACAACTTAAACCATAACAGATTTCAATTGGTGCTATTCTATAGGAAATTGAATCAAATACAGTAGCAGAGCAACCTGTCAAAGAAAATTGTTTTCACTGAACAGCAAAATCCACTTAAAAGTAGGTAACTCACAAGTACATGAAACAAATGACATTTTCATTTCTCTCATTCCTCATGTCTTCAGAATATGGGATCTAATGCATAAGTTGCAATATACAAATCAGAAAACCCATGAGTAAGAGGCAATGTTTGTGTGTTAGTCTGTTCATTCAAAACTGTTCTGCAACTTTACTTTCTTCCCCAAGGCTTATGCCTCAGACGCATTTGTCTTAGTAAGAATGACATAATGTGAAATTGCTACAGGTTTAAAGAATGTGCAGGAAAATAACTGACTAAAGGATTAGTCATTACACTCCTGCAATCCACCAATAATAACAAGGTATTTCCTTTGTCACTAAAAGTAAATTTTCGGAGTGACATCAAACTATACTAAGCAATTTGGAAGAAGGACATCCTGTGTAAAATACTGGTTTTTCATAAGAACAACAGAAATAATTGGTCATTCAAGTCACTTCTGCTGACTCTACAGTGTAAGCCTTGCAGGAGAATCTGTCAGTAATTTGGCTTGGAATTTCTCAAGTTTACTCATGCAGAATAAAACAGCTCAGAAGTGTGTAGACCTCCTGGGTGCCAATGGTGATTACTCAGTGCTATGAGGAAAATTATTCTATTCTGTTTATGGGGTTTTTTTATTGGAAAACAGGAAGCTTTAATTTCTTTGATAGCTTTAAGGCATAAGACTTTTATTTGCATTTCCTGCTGGTTTCAATGGCAGTGGTTGAGATGGATTAAAACTTCCATTCTCTGTGAGCCCTCACTCAAATTTTTCCCTTTTCAAGAGGCAGAAAATCACAGAAAAGATTGCCCAAAAAGCTGAGTGGGCAGGCCTGTGCAGTGTGGTACCATTTGGCAAGAGGGCAGCTGGAAAAGCAGGAACAGTAATCTCCTTAGCCAGTGCAGCCAGAGCAGGCAGGAACCATGGCTCAGAGACCTTAGCAAGTAATTTCCTTTTCTCTTACCCCACATCACCTCCTTCCCTGCATGTTCTTTTCCCAGTCTCATTTGGACCTAATGTGGCAAACATAGTTTGTGGGACTTAATTTGGTGTTAAATTCCTAACCTTGTCATGCTAAACCACCAAAGCACCATACTCAAGCAGCAGCTCTATCCAACTTGTTTTGATCTCTCCTCTGCCCCTCTGCCTTCCCTAGGCCTGCACTGCCCTGACAAGGCAACCATGCAATGTGAATGTGTACATCACACATATGACCTCTAATATAAGAACGTGCATTTCTTAAGGTTTTTCTTGTATTGATGATGTATTTTCATAATGACCCTGCCTGTCACTTTCTGTTAAACCTGAGTATTACATTTAGGCAGCAAGGAAGAAGTGTCCTAGATAGGAAAAGTATTCTATCAAGAAGACAAATGTGCACAAACACATCAAGGGTACCTTTGACTGCAACCTTTCCCATTACAGTATTCTCTGCTAATACTTGAAATCAGGAAAAGAATTGCATTTGGGGACTGTTTATGGTCAATATCTATTATCTATAGACTATATATATTAACTGCAAGCCCAACAGTATTGTGTTTCAAGATGTCACTCTAAAGCCAGCTAGAAACTAAAGACATATAGATCCATGCTGTTTTATGATCACTTTTCAGTTTTGCTCTCCAGACTGTTTTTCTACTGCTGAATATACATGAGAGTTTAATGCAAGTTAGCACCAAGAAAAAGTGCTAGATAGTGATGGAGAAAGGGATTCATTCTTTCTTGTTATGCACTTCATTTATATAAAATGTAGCATAAAAATATTATAGGGGAAAATATATACTCAAAGATATCAGAAAAGTAGCCTACCATAGTAAAATGATATTGCTAAAATTTCACATCAATTCTTTGTTCCAAAAATCTTTGATTTCTTGCTGTCACACTCAGCATATGTCACCAGGCCAATGAAATATCTTATCTGAATCACTGGGGAAGGGATCAATCTCTGAGGTGAGAACAGTGTGGGGGTTCAGAAGTGAAAATAGCAACACAAGTGGACTGCCTCAGAACTTGCAATCCAGATTTCCCAGTCCTCGTATGTTCCCACTTATTAAAGAGTTGTGCAAATCAGACTGTGATAGATACCTCTCTTGATATTTGCTCATTATTAATAGGTAGTGTTCTCTGACCCAGGTAGATCACACTTCAGCACTGCTTTGTATCAAAGGTGCTAATGGTCTTCTTTGATATACTACCACCACACCCAAGAGCATGGGAAAGAAACTTATCTGATGATCTGATGGGAAGAGCAAAGGAGATGATCGAGACAGCACTCCTGTACAAAGCTCCCTGCCACCAGAGTGGGAAAGGTACTTCTGGCTCTAGCAGGTGAGAGTTTCGGTGGAACAACCCCAGAACTGGCCACAGCATGCAAATTCTACATCCTGGGGAACTGAACAGTTCTGAAAAATGTTTTCTTTTTGAATCAGAATGAATGTTTGATGAAAGGCCAAAGATGCACATGTCTCTGACACTCTTCATGGCACTAACAATGTTTGATGAAAGGCCAAAGATGCACATGTCTCTGACACTCTTCATGGCACTAACTTGCTTTTGTTATACCTGATCTGAGGCCAGGCTTGGGACCTGACAGTGAGAGCCCCTACCCCTGGCTGCTGTCTGACTTGAGTGTGCTCATCTTCTCTCTCTTCTCATTGTCTTCCAATGGGGAGTACGCAAAGAAGGCTCACCATATATATTCCATGTTCTTAACTTCTTTCCATAGACATCTAGATCCAACCTGACAAAAAATAGGATCTTTGATCTTATCCAGCAGTCATATATGTGCTCCGCCATTTCTTCCTCTCCCTTTTCTCTGGCACCCACTCACAAAGTTCCAATCCTTTGTGAGAAGCCTTTGCTAGCTATGTCTTCGACAAAGTGCTATGTTTCTCAAGAAAGATTCCTTTTCAATAAATCAGAATTTTACAATAATGTTTCTCATTTCAGAAAAATGTTTCAACTCAATCTCTTTAAGAATTTTATCTTATAAATGAGACAGGCAGAAGTTTATCCTTACATTTTCCTGATACCATTGAGCTTGTCATGCAAATAAATTCTCCTTGACTGTGTGTGCAAGTCCTTGAAGTTCAAGCCCTGACTTTTTCCTTTGCAGAAGCAGTTTGTCTCAGACAGCAATGTTCCTGGCAGCCCATCAAAGTCCGTAGAAAAGTAGTGGTATGTCTCAGGAGGCTCTGGTTTAGACTCTATCTGCATAAACATCAGGCTGGGCCAGTACTAGATATACCTATCACTATTAAAAATCACAGCATATTAGATCTCAAAACCAAATGGTACCTCGAGATTATCCTACTTTGACGGTTGTATGGCTCTCTTGAAGAGATCCAGATTATTTCAAGTGTATTCCAAAGAAGATCCAGTCCTCAATAAAACATTGAAAACAAAACAGATTTGTTCCTCAATGAAATTAAATGTCATGCTCTGCGTACCCATAAGGAGGTGGTGTATAAAGACAGCAAGTGTCCTGTCATGCTTCAGTCCTGGAGCTGGCCCAAGAATTGCAACCATAAGCTTGGACACACCAGCCTGTTCCAGCATGCCCACAGTTCAGAGCAGGAAGGAAACATAGGGCTGAGCTGCCATAGCTGAGACTCCTCCAGGCATTTAGTGCATCACAAAAGGGCCACAGATGTTTCAGGATTCCTTGGCCCTGAAACACTCTCTAGGGATTAACGGGTTTTCAGTGATCCAGATAGCCAAACTTGAGTAGATCAGTTAATTACTCTTAGGATACTATCCAGTATCAGATACAACCCAGAACTGCAACCATAGAAACTTGGTCTACTTGAGCCTTGCAACTAGCAAGTCCCCAAATAGCCACAGTAGGCAATTTTTCAGGATGTGAAATGGCCATTCTGACCCCAGGCTCCCGACAGCTCCAGTGACGCTGACTGCCTTTTTCCTTAGGAGCCACCAGGAATGACTGCGCTGAAGGCAGTAACTACACTGAATGTACCTCCTGCCAGAGCAGCACTGAGCACAGAGTCCCACTGTGCACTCAAACCCATAGGGCTGACCAGCACTCAGGGAATTCAGGCTCTTCTGCCACACTGAACATGTGAATCATTCTGCACAAACTGGACACGGAATGCATTCCAATAAAGGAGCAGAGGATTGTACAAAATAGGGCTGGGAGGGGCTGGAAGGGGTCACCTCATCTGTCTCTCTGCCCCAAGGCAAGCTGAGCTCACCTAAACCATTCCTGACAGATGTTTGTCTAACCTGCTCCGAAACACATGACAGACATCCCCTTAAAAGAGACAGACAGTCTCTTTAAATGACAAAAATAACTTTTCCTAATCTTCCACAACTCAGCTCAATACATGTTCCGACTATCTCAAAGTACAAAGATGAAGGGGAAACCAATTTTTAAATTGCAAATAGGATGCAACTTCTAAGTTTTAAGGAAAGCTCCATGGATACAGGAATGACAGCACAGTCTCACAAATTTATATTGAAAGAGAAGGAGGCCTTACAGAACAGCCAACAAAGGAGAGTAAGCCAGCAGTTGATCTGCTTGGAAATTAGAGCCATAACACTCAAATGCTCTTCCCTCTACACCAATGCTGCTGCAGGCACTTACAAAGTACCTGTGATCCACCTGAGTGCACACAAGTGCATTGGCCCTCTGTGCTCCGCAGAACATTCTTCAGCTGCAGCACCAGCAAGGTTTTAACCTCAGTGCCTGGTAGGATTGGGTTTTGACGGAGGTCTCCTACGAGGCCCCATGCTTTTATACTCCTTCTTACTTTTGCTTGGGAAGACACCAAAAGCAATCAGTGAAGACTGGTGTTGCCATTTCCATGGGGTCTTCCCTTCTCTCTGAGACAGGAGGGATACCATTACCCTGCAGTATGACAATGGTTTCTGCAACTGGTAGTGAAGGAAAAGCAGAATAAAAGAATACAACTGCATGACAATATTTCCCCATTCAGCATGGATGTATGTGTATGAGCATCTGCATGCATGTGTTCAAAAAGTGAACAAGACACAAGTCTCAAAGAGGTCAACTCCTAGTTTCAGCCTTTGCAATAACCCCTGATTAGCATTTTGCTAGGTGGAGTGGAAGAAATCCTAAAACACGGGTCCTATTTGATTTGAAAATTATTTTCAGGTGGAGAGAAAGAAAGAAAAGAAAAGGAAAAAAAAAAAACCCAAACAGTTTGTTCCTTGATACTTTTGTCAATGAAAAGGATAGTATGTTCATTCTTTTATGTGGCCTTTCTCTCCACCAGTAGAGTGGCTGTATGTTGGTGGTGTTGAACAAAATAAGAGTTTCACCATCAATCCCTCAATGTCAACATATCTTGAAGTTCATATCTTCAAAACAGCCCTGAGACAATTTATAACATTTGGAAGCCTGCAAAATAGAAATTAACAGCAAAGTTAGGAGAATAGACAGTTGGTTTTAGCACAGTTAGACAAGCCATTCTTAGAAAGAAAGGAAAAGATAGAATGACTAAAATGGAAGTAGTAGAGGACACAGAAGAGCGGGAGAGAAGCTACTCTGAGACCAGTAGATTGACTGGCTTCATCCAGTTAAAACACATGAGGAGTCTGCATGCCTGTTCTCCCTGGAAAGGCCTGGTTAGGGGAGAGCAAGCTTTGAGATACTCTCAGGCAGAGGAGCAGTTCCTGAGCTACATGACTGCCTTGAGTGCACTGTGTAGCACTAGCTACCCAACTCTGGATGCCCCAAATTTTCCACCTTGCACACGGTTGCAAGTTGCTTTTGCAATACCAGTGACCTGAATATATGAGAGCAAAACTCTCAGAGAGAATTAGATTCAAGAGGCTTGAAGCTTCCCAGGAATCTGAAAGAGCTGGCATTTAGGTCTTCATGGCCCACTAGAGCCAGTTAAAAGGTCAAAAATAAAAGGTTATTGACCTGTAGATTTTCTTGAGACTCAGAGGGCATCATGACTTTAGCCCTTGAGTTCTTCTCACAACACAGGGATCATAAAGGTTTTGCAGGTCACTGACCTCACAGCATATGAAATCAGGAAAAAAACTGGTGAATTTACTCTGCATTTTATATTATTGCAATTGATTTTAAATAAATTATTAAGCAATATCACTAACTGTGAAAGCTTATGAAGGGCACAAGTAATTCCCATTGCAAGAAATACTAAACAACATTATGTAGCATAAATTATACAGCCAGTCAAATTAGAGATCAAAAGGTCCTATCTGACCTTACAGTCCATGAATATGTTGTTTCCCTATAGCAAAATTAAGAGCGATTTTAGTTTTTCTTGTATTTCTTGAATTGTATTTCTCACGATCTTCCTAAAATTTATGCAGTTACCATTTCTTCAAACAACTGTATCTGTGCAACAAATCATATTATTATATATTACACACAAGAAGGGTTTGTTCTTGACATGTTGCCAAGAGAGCTTGAGAACACAAGTCTCTATATCACTTTGATCATGAAAGACAAGTGGTTCCAGTTATCTGAAACTTTATTTGACAGGATGGAAGTAAGATAGGAAGTGAAATGTTAAACTCCATTGTAAAGATCAATGCTTGAGAAACATATAAACAAAAAAGAACAGAAGAAGTGGATTTTCAAAAGGCAACACAAATGGAGGGAATGACTCTGGTATACATTTTATCAAATACCCCTTTAAAAGCACTGCCCTCATGCAAGTGAACTCTTGATTGTTGTTGTGCCCAGAGCACTCTCGCTAATTCTAGAAAGTTGCTGGCTGGCAACAGCAGATTGCTAGTGCTTAAGAGTGCTAATCGGCATCAAAATGCTGCTGCAGCTTTATGAGCACCTTTTCACCCACATTCTTCCCTCACAGTGACTAAATCCTTGAAGTCAATAGAATTAGTCCTGATCCAGGCTGGTGGAAATGAGAGCAGAATAAGCACCTTGTCCCTTCAGCTGATAATCCTTGTAATAGTCTTCTAAAGGAAAGCAAAAGCCACTGCCTGAAGAAGTTACCACGTCTTTCAGCTAGATTGAATATTTTACACACAAAGGAAAGCCTTGGAGAAATTACAGCATAAGTGGATGTTTATTTTAGTTTGGTTCTTCTGACATTATGAGCAACTCTAGTTTTGCCTCAGGCCAAAAGCCCATTATCGAGATGAAAGACCAATAGCTTATCTAGCCAGCCTGATCACAATTAGGATAGGACTAAGCAAGAACAAATTTATAAGATGGAAATAGCTGCAGTATTTTAAAAGATTCAAAGTGCTGAGGAATTCTTTGTGCTTTCCTTTGTGTGAAATACATGCTTAAAGACCATCGGCAGGCAATATACTCAATAAGACAGGGCAGGCTTTATGGTGGCTGCTGTTTTTGTGATATTCACAAAGTCCTTTGGGTTAATATCCCCAGAAGTATTCATCTTTCCACTGGTCAAGAGAGGATGTATCTGAAGCAGTAGCAGCTACTAGAAACCACTTCACGTGAGACAGAAATGCAACAGAGCACAGCTGCCTTAGGCACTGAGATTTTCTGAACTCCGCTTTGTGCTCCAGTGGATGATCCTGTGGAGAAGGACACATACATGGAGCCATTGGATAGTAAAATAGCAGTCTTCATTTTTTTCCCCACAGGAACTGCCCCTTGACATGGGCAAATAAAACTAGTTCATCCATTTTTCATCAAAGGGCACACAATTTCAAACTAGCTCACCCTGACCATACAAGAGGAGCAGGCGTGGGAACCTGCAGATCAGATGTTGCACAGTAACCTGTTATCTTCAGTGACTTCTTCACATATCCACTGTTTGAGAGCTCTCATGCAGCTCTGCTGTATTAATACTACTCTGCTGGGAAATCCATTTTCAGTTCACATGTGAGAAACAAGAATTCAGTCAATTCTAACTAGAGATTTATGAGCCCAGAGACTAAGCCACTAACCTTCCTGCTAACGTTTTATCTCAGAAAATCAGTTTCAGCTGTTAGCCTTTTTCTTCCTCTAGTGAAAACTTGATCATAATTCCTTTGACAGTAAAATGCACATCAATATTTGCAATATGAAGTCTGGAAAAATATATTAGGACCTCAAGTGCTTGTTGAAGAGATCTGTAAGGTAAAGTCAGTGGTAGACACCATTGCCAACACCTGGCTGGTAGGCCAAATAAGAGGCTGATGTATCCACTGATCTGCTTTCTATCTATTTAATTCGGAACAGATTTTGGAGAAATGAGGAACACAGAACATTCCCATCATATTCTCCCATAACGAGGAATAAAAGAACTGGAAATACATCAGTAGGCATCACAATAAGCATTTCAAGATCAATAGTGATAGTCTGATGTCTATAATTCCTGCAGAGCAGTATAACCCAAAATGTATCTCTGCTTGATCTTTCCACTGTTTTCTTCTGCTCTGACATCTGAAAACACTTGTTTTCTTGTTCTTATGCTGGACATCTTGCTCTGGGCATAGGTTGAAACATCTGCATGCTGTGAGTTGAGATATATTGATGTATGGTATTATTACAATTACAGATTACATTTTGCTTTTATTGTATTTAATAGTAGATAGAGATACTGCAACCATTAGCCCCAGCAGGCCTGGGTCTTTTCTGTTTGTGTTGTTCTCCACCTAGTACTCCTAGAATGCCTCCACTCTGTTCCCTTCCCTGCCTGTGAATTGTTCCTGATCAATAGCCATTGATCCTCTTGATCCTTTTGTTCTATAATTTGGCCATTACTAAGAGCTGAAAGCCTTCTCCTCCACAGGTCATTATTTACTAGCTGTTTTGAAATTACACCCAAAAGCAGAGCTGACTTACATGCACCCTGAAGCAACAGANCTGTTTTGGTTAAACATTTTCTACCTACTCCCTTAGTTCTTCTCAATCCCATGCTTCTAGAGTTGGGAATTTGGGCACTGCTGCTGCTGCCACTGTGTTTGGGCTAAACCTGGGCACCAATGCTGTTTAAAAACTCTTGGATCAGAGGTAAAGGTTCATCTTAGAACCGTTTGTTGTGGTGACTGAAGCAATAGGGGTATTTTCACACAGATTAACCCAGCAACACTAGTATATAACTACTTCAACAGTTCTATGAATTGCAGTAACTGGTCAAACCTGTTCTAACAACAGCTTAAGGCATCGAGAGCAAGCAGCTCCAGTGAAGCTGCTGCAGGAGGGGATCTGATGTTTCAAATTGAAGTGTTTTACATTAGTTTGGACTTTCTCCAGGCAACAGTAAATTATTTTTGGGACAGGGCAAAGTCCTTCAGCTATCTCCCTAGATCAATCACCATTCTTAGTTTGCAGCATTCAGTACAATTTTTTTTTCCCACCTTAGCAAAACATACCATTGTAAGCAGATTGCATATTCCCACCATGTAGTTTAAAACAAGCTGATAATGACTTGTGACTTCCTCATGCAGTCAGGCAGAGAAGACTTGTTTCACACTAAGCAAGTAAGCAAAATTTAAACCAGATGATTCTGAAAATGAAGGGCATTAAGAGAAATTGAATTAACATAATTTTATATACCTAAGTAGTGGGGACAAAGCGCAAGAGGACAATAGCAATACATTGAGAGCCCTCAGCACTCTACTATAACAAGGTTCTTGGTCAACTTCTGACTTGTTCAGTTGCACCATCAAGACACATAGTGAGATGTTAGTCACATGACAAGAAATCAGTCATGAGAACACCGCTTTAAATTTCATGAGCTGTCATGTGAATCCAATTTCACTTGCCTTTCCAGTTCAAACAACAGAACTACATGGACATAAGGATTTAAACAAGTCCTTCCTTTGTGTAATAGCAACACTGGTTGGAGTGGAGGGATGATGCAAATGAAAGCTTTTTGTAACACTTTACAAGAACCTCACTTCACTTGAACAGGGAGTAAACTGGTATTTGCAATCAATCTGGTTCCAGTAATTAAAGGGATCTTCTAAATCTACTCCTTAGTGGCAAGAGACTCTATTTACTGGTTAATTAAAGACCTTTTCTTTAGCTCTTTCAGAAGAGACATTAAACACAAAAGAGTGAGAATGCAGGATTAAAATTACTGGTTAGGACCTAACCAAAAGGAGAGATTTTACATTTATCCACTAGCTCATGTGTGTGGTGGCCAGTGACTCTGTTTTGAAATGTCTTGTTTCCTTTGATAGAGCTGAGGGTGAGAAGAAAGGTGCATGTGTCCTAACAGGTTCATGGACACACCTGAGCTCACCAGAGTCCTGTGTCCCAGCAGTGGTGGCACACCTGGGCTCTCTGTCATGATGGGCTGGCTGCATGGCAGGTCACCCCGCTACCAACACTGCAGGAGACCCTCCAGCTACTGCTGGGGAGGTACTGTACGAGAGAGGTGGAAGGGCAGTAAGGGACTGATTAGCATAGTTGCGATATTAACACAACTTTATGACTGGCAAACTAATCAGGGAAAAAGTACTTATGGGATATCTACATGTGTCAAGAGTATTTCACTTAGAACAGATTTTTCTATGTTTCATTCTAGCCATCCAGCTCACTATTTTTCAGAGTAAGGTGGTCCAGAAGTCTGCATGCTATTTAAGGCTCTGAAAAATCAGAACATGTTTTTGTCCCACACCACAAACTTCTTTTGTAACTCTTTGTTATCATAGTATAAAACAATAAAAATTATAGTTTGCATGGTTATATGCCTGTGACTCCTACTCAAGTGCTTGCTCACTGGTACAAGAAAATCACTGGTACAAGATTCTCTGTCCCTCTTTGCCAAAGAATAGCATGAAGCCTTCCCCCGTGGACTTGTTGTAAGAGCAAATTCATCAGAAACCATCTATTTCCAGGGATCTGTGTCAGTGGGCACAAAATCAGTGTATCAGCTAGGGGAGCATGTTTGGGCTGTTCTTAGATCCTAACATTAAACTGCAAAATCAAACTTTCCAATGGCAAGATTTTAAATGCATTTTGATAAGGCATCTAATCAGTTGTGGTAAGTTCTTTCAGATGCAGTGCTAAATTGTGTGTTAGGCGTCATTCAGCTGGGAAAAACTGAGTTTTCTTCCTGTTCCAAGCCGACAAGTAGCACCAGGTACAGGTCAGTACACTCCAAGTACAAGTTGCTAGTGCTTCAGCTAATATAGTCTGACCCTCTACAAGGCTTAATTCCTCAGATTTAGAACAATGTTGACTGCAGGAGCACCACCATAA
>VZRF01007986.1:995-22284 GCA_013396875.1 Vireo altiloquus
TTCCTTTGGTGCTCTCAGCTCACCCAGAATTGGGGGTAAATGCTCCCACGAGCTTGGTTCACAGGCCAAGCCTTTTTTGTGGAGCTCTGAGGGTAAAACAAACAGCCAGAGGAGCAGGAAAAGTTCCCAAGCTTTTCCTGACTCCAGCAGATGTGTCTGGGACTGGGCTCTGCAGCACAGCACAGCCCTGGCACCTCGGGGGCGATGGGAGGTGATCCAGCAGCCCCCAGGATGTGAGCACAGTGCCCACACCAGCTCCTCACTGCTGCCCTGCTCTAAAGGGATTTATTCTACTCCGCGGAGAGCAAATTCCCTGTGCGCTCCTGCCTTCCCCAGCCGTACCCAAACTGCCGCTAAATGCAGATATTTGTGCCTAATTCGCATCCCCGGGTGGGACAGGAGCCCCCAGCGCTGGGCTGTGCCACATCCCAACCCCTCTCCTCCCAGGAATTCGCCTGCGGTGTCCCTCCTGAATGGGCAGCTCGGGAGTGCTGCATCCTCGAGGGAGGAGGGGAGCTGAGTCCTGCCCCAGAGCCCCCCAGGAGTGTCCCCTCCCCACCCTGCTGCGGGCTGGGCACAGCACACATACCCCTATAGCCACTGCCCTGCTCACCCTGGTCAGCCCTCGGCCGCCTCTCCTTCCCCCTCTGCCCTGTCCCGGAGCTCCTCCTTCAGAGAATCACAAATTCCTCAAGTTTGGAAAACCCCACCGAGGCCAAGCTGTGCCCAATCCCCACCTTGCCCCCAGCCCAGAGCTCTGACTGCCACCTCCAGCCCTTCCTGGGACACCTCCAGGGGTGGGCACCCAACAGCTGCCGAGCAAATGTTGTTAAGAGGAAAAAAAGTCTCACATAAAGGAAATATTCCCAATTACAAACTTATCTCACTTCTGCTGTAATGGTTCAAAGCTAAAGAGAGCTCCTGCTGAGAGCAGGAAGAGAACACATGGATTTCTGTTGTCATCTCTTAATCATGATCAGGCAATAAGGAAAAACCTGGATCAAAGTAGGAGGTAGGGAAAGTAATACTGGCAATCAGGAAAGGGAAAACAACCCAAACCAGGCTGATGATCTCAAAGGCTCTGGGAAATCTACTAAATGTTCTCATGAAGAAAAGGAAAAAGAGGCAATGCTAGAGTGGGAAAAGCGTTGTGCCAGCCAAAACCCCGATCCAGGGAGCCCATCCTGCCTGGCTGAGGGCACACGGAACGGGCAACAACACAGAGCCATGAGGATCACATGGGCGAGGGTCTGGAAGCACAGAAATGTGAGTAAGGGGCAGTCAATAGCTAACTCATGTGAGCACAGTTAACTACTGGGAGACAGCAAATGTTAGTTCAGACAGCAGATGTTAATTACAAAACCTAAGAAGCCGAATTCACCCTAATCTTGTCAAGATAGAGGGGGCAAAGATCATCTCAGAGACCACTGAATCATCCCTCAAACGACTACACATGCCCCAGGGAGAAAGGTGAAAAGTGCATTGTGAGGAAGACTACTTATCTTCATCACAAAGAGCCCCGAGGAAGAGGAGGAGCCTTCCTCAGTGCGACCACCAGGACACACAGGGCATGCGTGACCCGTATGCTAATAGTATTAATGATTTCCGAGAAATAATTTGTATAACCACGCCTGTCCCAAGGAATGTAATGAATATTCATGATTTAACCCATAATGCTGTGTTGTAGGGAGCACCGGGGTGTGTGTTTTGGAGGAGCGATCCCCACACACCTGGCACGCCGAATAAAGTAAATTCCCACTGCTATGAGTCTGAAGTGTCTCCTGGCCTGGTTTGGGGCGATTCAACGCATTGAAACACTGGCTCTGAGATCGGTGGCTGGGGAGCTCCAGCCAGCTGGGGAAGGCAGGGCTGGGGCTGGCGCTGGCTCCCAGCCTGTACCACCACAGCAATTCCCACTGCAAACACCCCGCGGGGCAGAGACTCGAGCTGGGGGAGGCAGGGAGAGAACATGGAGGGAAAACTGTGTTCCCTAAATCCAGAAACACCTTCCCGAGCATCACAGAGTGACCTGCCTTGGAAGGGATAATAAAGATCTTTTTGTTTCCACTCCCTGCCGCAGGCAAGGATTCATCCATGCTCCAAGATTCCCCTTTCACATGGATGGATGTCTCGCTGCATTTTCCCTTTCCTGCTGCAGAAGGACTTGGTGCAATCTCTGCAGGTTTCTGGCAGGGTGGTTCCCCTTCCCCTTGCTGGCAGCCGCTGTCCCTCTGCTCTGATTCCATCGTCATCCCGGCCAGAGTTACAGCAGCAAAGTTTCCTCATTAACACTCTCATTATCACCTGCCTTCCCCCTTTGTACTCATCACAAGAGTTTGTGGCGGAATTAGAGAAGAAAACAAATGCAAGCTCTCACAAAGCTCTCAGGGGAAGCCTCGCTGCAGAAAATCCAGAGCACTTACTGAGGGGTTTGCCTCCCCGGAGGGCTCACGAGGCTGTGCAAGTGCAGCTCCTCACCCCGAATTACCAATTCCCGCTCACTCCTGAGCTGCCAGGCATTTGTGCTGAAGGGAAACACAACATTTCCCTTTCCCCATCAGCCCCTACAGGGGAAGGAGCTGCATTTGCACGGCAGGAAGGCTCCGCGTTCCCCGCAGCGACTCAGGATGGAGTCCTTGCAGCATTCCCACCCAGCCCAGGAGCTGTCCCCAGGGAGGGTGGGCAGGAGCTCCACAGAACTGGGGAATTTCGGAGTGTTTCAGAGCCACAGGGACAGGCCCAGAGCTCCTCAGTGCTCTCTCATAGATGATAAACTCAGGAGAACCTAAATTATTAAACCCATAAATTCCTCTCCAGATTCAATTGAGAGGCACACAAAGGTGATAAAAGCGTCTGGTGGTGCTGCACTGATAAATTCCACAATTAAGCGCAGGAGGCCCAGCTCAGGACGGAATTGCCTGAAAATTGGGCTCCCCACGGAGCAGATTTGAGGAGCTCATCAGCAGGACTGTGGTGTTGGGCACGACTGGGGAGGCAGAGCCCACAGGACCTGCAGGTCGCTGCCTCTTTGGTTCCTGTTGGCAGCCAGCAGCTCATCCTCCTCCTCCTCGCTGCAGGTCTGCTCTGCCACAGCTCCTCACAGCCCGGGAAAGCTCCTCTCAGGCACAGCAGAGGTTTTCTCAGCCATGGAGAGCTGTGCTCACTGCAAGTGCAGAGTGAGCTGGGGCGGGCACTGCCAGGCAGAGCCAGCTGCCAACTGCACCCTGCACTTCCAAAAGGGAAATTAAACTCCAGTTTGCTTTTCCTGTGCCCCCTGGATCTCGTTCACACGATGAGAGGAGTAATTTGACTTCCAAAACATCTCAAAGCAAGTCTGGGATTCTCTCAAAGCCCCACAGTGACAGCTCCCAATGACTCCTTGCCCCACACTGGAGCTAAAGTGCAGCCAGGCACAAACACCTTGGGATTACAGTGACAGAGGGCATGGGGAATGGCTGGAGGGCAGGGATGGGTGGGAGATTGGGCAGGAATTGTTCCCTGGGAGGGTGTGAGGCCCTGGCACAGGGTGCCCAGAGCAGCTGTGGCTGCCCCTGGATCCCTGGCAGTGCCCAAGGCCAGGTTGGACATTGGGGCTGGGAGCAGCCTGGCACAGTGGGAGGTGTCCCTGCCATGGCTGGGGTGGCACTGGGTGGGATTTGAGGTCCCTCCCCACCCAAACCATCCTGAGGTTGTGTGTTACTAACAGGAACAATAATTCTGTCTCTTTACAGATCCATGAACATCTCTGAGGACTCAGCCTCGACCCAGGCATTGCTGTGCAGATAATGCAGTTCAGAATGCAGGCAGATTCAAATGCCACTATTAAAACCACATTATACAAATATAAATGAGCGTGTGGGTGGAGAATTTGGGACGCCAGAGCCCCGAGCTCAGTGCACATCCACCTCTGCCTGCAGCCTGAGCTGGGTGATGGGCAGAGTTCTCCCTCTCCCTCCTGGGGACGTGGTTATTGCTGGCTCAGACCTGCTCTCAGGGTGGGCACCAAGCTGTGCTGGCACAGCCTGGCAGGGCTGTCCTGAGCACAAACCACTGACTCAGAGCTCTGGGTGCCTCCATTTCGTGTTTTGCACCTTTTCTCCTCCTAAACCACTGAAATTGCCTTCGCCTCGCTGACAGCAGTGGAGCTTTATTAAGTTGCCTCAGAGTCTTGCTCTTCATATTTATTCTCTGCCCGTTGCTCACACCAAGCAATCACCAGGCTGGGTGAGAGAGCATTTATGGGCATGTCAGAAGCGCCCACCCTAAATAAAAACGCACTCACTTCAGATTGCCGAGAGTGTCTGGGAAATTAATGCAGGAAAATGGGAACTCGGATGTACAGAGCCTGCTCTCGGGCTCAGATGGAAAGAATCAGGTGAATCTATTCTCTAATTCCGATACAAGTCAAAACTCCCACTTGTGTTACCAAACTTCACTCTCATCTGTAGGAAGGAAATGGAAAATTCAGGTGACAAGGAGAACAAGGGCACTTTTCAGGGCCTGTCTCGCTGCTCGTGTTTTTTCTATACAGACAACATTAATGGGCAGACTAAAAACGACACCTGAAGGGCCTAAAGAAACAAAAAAGGGATTTAAGACATGGCTTCTCAGCAATATTGACTAATTTATCACCGAAATAGCACAAATTAGTCACCCAGACAACTCTTAGAAAGAAAAAAGGCGTCTGTCTTCCCCTGGAGTCAGCTCTGGAATAAACCACTGCGTTGTGCAGGAGCACAGAAAGGAAAGCCAGGGGAGCCAGGGCCGGGGCAGCTGCAGCCCAAGGGCTGTAAAATCAGTGCCAGTGTACAGAAGGTCTCTCACAGCACAGGCACCCACCGGGTCTTGTACTCCTAATGCACTGAAGGAGTGAAATCTCTTCAGAAAAAGGTAAGAGGGACCTCAGATCCAGCAAACCCAACACATCCCTGCAGCATTCCCATTCAAGATCAAACCAAGACGAAGCATCCTGGAAAGCTGGACCAGCTCTCTGAAGCCTTCCAGGACTGGACTTGCAGTCTGCTGAATAATTCACTGCCCTGTTCTGGCCGTGGTTACACAACAAGTTTTCCTTGCCGACATGATTCCTATTTCCAGTGACAGTAACTCGGAGCAGCAGATCCCAGCTCTGCTGGCACCAGCAGGAGCTGTGCCCATGGCAAGGTCTGGCCCTTTCCTTCATGCAGGCTGCAGCCCTTTATTGTTGTTTTCTCCTGGAGAAAGGCAGAAGGTGTTCCAGGATCCAGAGGGGTCTGTCCTGCTCAGCAGATTGGGTGATTCTGTGATTCCAGGTTTGGAATGTTGTGTCCTGCCCGTACATGGTACAGATCCAGCTCCTGGGCATTCCCAGATGACAAAGGGGAGGGAAAAATTTTCATTTTCCTTTTCCTTTAAAGACGGAAAGCGCTTGGGTTTCTAATGTGAGGAACAAAGATTTCCACTGCTTGTAAGATCTGATGGCAGAGCCCTGTGCCCTTGGATTTGTATGGCACCAAGATTTCACCACGGCAAACTTCAGACAGGGAGAAGACTTTGATTATGGAACTCTGATTTTACATCACTGTGGGAGAAGTTAATTAATTCACGAGCACAAACACATTGAAGTGTATTTGATTTACAGCAAGAGAACCACTTAAGGTCAGTAAAAGACGTGCCCTCCAATGGTTCTCTGACCTATACAAATTTAAATTACTAAATGGGAAAGCCAAGTTTCCTCACTGCGCAGAATGTGAATATGGTAAAGGCAAAAGCATCTCAGTGGCTTCCCCTCCTTTGGAAGGCAAAGCCCAAAGCTTTTCAAACCTCCTGTTTGATTAAAAATACTGACAGCCTTGGGACTGCAGGGAGCAAACAGCTCCAGCCCAGCTCTCCTGCCCGAGACCCCTCTGAGCCTCCCCAGCCTCGGTGCCTTCCCCTGTGGCTGGGAGCAGGGATTTCTGCAGCAGCTCCCTCCTGGTGCTCCCTGCCCTGTCCTGGGCAGAAGGAACAGCTCCCAGGAGCTGAAAATTCCCTTTCCTACAGTGATGGCAGTGCAGTGCCTCAGCTCCCGACACCCAGAACATGAGCTCTGCTCGCCTCTCCTTCCAACAACTTCCAGGGAAGAGATTTTTTTAAATGACAGAAGTTCTACCGCTAAGTGGATTTCTCATGCTGTGAAGAAGCCCAGGTGTCTCCCAGAACTTTTATGGTCAAGGTTAGGAAATTATTTTCCAATTCACTAACCAGCAAAATAATTCAGTTACTCGGAATCCTTGGAGGAGCAACCTCAAACAAGCAGGAGAGGCTTTCAAAAGAGGCAAGAGAAGACAAATTGCACAGGGATGCTTTGAAGATGTATTACATTTAGTGTGCCTTTAATTACTCACACCCATCATCTCTTTTAATCAAGGGTCAGCTGCTTTATTTGTCAAGAATAGCAGTTTAAATCATTTTCAATGCAAGATACAATAATTACACTTTCTGCTAATGAGTCCTTGTGCAGATTATTTGTCATTGCTCCCAACGAGGAAAATTCATGTTTTTGTTCAAACGCTGCAAAACTCACACGAGCTGCAGGAGCAGGAGATTTCCAGAGGCTCCCCTGGCACAGGGACACCCACGGGACGCTCCCAGGTCCCACGGGGGAATCAAGGCCAGTCTGGCGCCCAGCCAGGGGTGTCCCCAAAGCACAGCTGGGGCTGCTCCTGCTGGGAATGCCCCAGGGGAAGCTCCCAGCTCTGCTCCCCCCGGAGCCTCCCCATGGAGCAGAGCTGGATGTGGATCTGGCTCCGGGGCATTGTCCAGAACCGCCCGGAGTGCGCCACGATCTTCCCTCAGCATTCCAGCATCCCTTCGATTTTCCCTCAGCATTCCAGCATCCCTCAGCTCTGAGGAACCCTGAGTTATCTCCACGTGCAGTTCGAAGCTCGGCCCCGAACAGACAGAAGGTTCCGAGTGCCTGCGAGCACTCCCAGCACGGATGAACAAAGAGCTCTCGGTTCTGACCACTCTGCTTTCCCCAGTGCTTGGCTTTTCCCGTCCCTGGAAATGAGCACAACGCCACAGAGAACGGAAATTCCTCCCAACCCTTTCGAGGTCTAGAGCAAAATAATTGATGAACGCATGAAACAAACGCAGGAGCCACGAGCAAAGCCCGGGAATGCGGATTTACACTTCAGACACAGCCATTCTTTTAGGAACTACTGAAGACACCATTTATATTCATTCTGAGGCGCTGGCGCCGCTGATTGATGGGAACCTGTTCGTATTTAGATAACCTATGAATCAACAAAATTAAAATCCTGGGATTAGGAAGAACAGACGAGCGAGGAGATGCCGAGCTCATCTTTGCAAAGCCAGCAGCAGCACCGGCACGGGGGGAGCTGTTCCCAGCCTTCCTTCCACACAGATCCCAGCTCCCAGCCTTCCTTCCACACGGATCCCAGCTCCCAGCCCGGTCCCTACCCTGCCAGCAGGTCCTGGTGTCACCCCCAGCCTGGCATGGCACGGGGATGTCCTGCAGCCCCTCTTGCCCCTCCTGTCCCTCCTATCCCTCCTGTCCCTCTGCCCCTCCTGCCCCTCCTGTCCCTCTGCCCCTCCTG
The DNA here is from genome assembly GCA_013396875.1 of Vireo altiloquus. Taxonomy (NCBI): domain Eukaryota; kingdom Metazoa; phylum Chordata; class Aves; order Passeriformes; family Vireonidae; genus Vireo; species Vireo altiloquus. The sequence goes on from VZRF01007986.1 coordinate 8,576, forward strand.
TCCCTCTGCCCCTCCTGTCCCTGCTGCCCCTCCTGTCCCTCCTGCCCCTGCTGCCCCTCCTGCCCCTCCTGCCCCTCCTGCCCCCGGAGCTGCTGCCATGGCTGGCAGAGCAGGACTGGGAACACGGCGCTGATCCCGTTCCTGTTCCACTGCACTCTCCTCACGCCCACCTGTCCCGGGCTCGGGGGGCTCTGATGTGCACATTTCCCTGGGAGACGTTTGCTTTAATGAGATAAAGTGCTTGAAGTCAGCTGATTTTGTTTGAGCAGCGAGCTGCAATTTGTACATTGAAAATAATCATTAAAAGCGTATTTTTATCCTCTTCCATGTCCCCGTACAGATCTCTGGATATCTCATTCCCAAGCAGCACAAAACACATTTAAATGTGTTGCAACATCGCAAATTTCCGTGTGGTGAACCAGCCAGACAACATGAACAACACAAAGGCAATTTTGTGTACTCTGCACACAACATTCAGTGTCTGCATCTCACGTTGTACAAGAAAACACCGGAAATATTAATTTCTACCATCCAGAGCTGCAGCTGCATTTTTCATTCCCACTTGGTCCCCTTGACCACGCAGAGATACACCCAGACCCTCACACAGGTAACGAGGTTTTGCTATAACCTATAAAATATGACCTGGAACAGAGGTGACATTTTAGCAGTGTATTTATCCATAAAAGCGTCTGGTAAAATCCACGCAGATTTATTGTCTATACTTTTTATATATAATAAAAATGTGAAATACTGCACTATTTTTCACCTCCACACGTTTGGATGACCCCTGAGGACTCATAGTGGTGGCACAGGTACTTCCTGCTCCTCTCAGAATCACTGAGGCTGGAAAATCCCCCCAGGATCACTGAGCTCAAGCTGTGCCTGATCCCCACCTTGTCCCCAGCCCAGAGCCCTGAGTGCCACCTCCAGCCCTTCCTGGGACACCTCCAGGGATGGGCACTGCAAACCTCCCTGGGCAGTTCCAATCCCTGAGCATCCTTTCCATGGGGAAATTCCTGCTGCTGTCCACCCTGAGCCTGCCCTGGCCCAGCCTGAGGCTGTTCCCTCTCCTCCTGTCCCTGTTTTCCCCCCGGCTGTCCCCTCCTGTCAGGGAGTTGTGCAGAGCCATCCCATCCCATCCCGGAACAAGTGTGAATTCCTCACTGTTCCCTCCTGTGAAAACCAACAATAAAACTTTATGTGCCCACGAGTTCCTCTGCATTGTTGGAGGACTCGCCTCGCATCTCATTAGTAGCTTCCCTTCATCCTGCGACTTTAATTAGCAGCTCCAGTGTGGGATTTACCTACGACTGCCATGGGTGAGGAGTGCGAGCTAATGAATTATTCAAAGTAAATTGAGAGACCGAGGGGGTTCTCTCCCTGTCTCACGCTAATACACAGTTCATTAGCAGGGATTTTCACCTGTGACAGTCACAGGTACCTCGCAGCCCGAATTCCTGTGCTCACCTGAAATGGATTCTGTCTCTGTCCGGGGGAATGTCAAGCCCCGAGTTTTACTTGGAGAGATTTCATTAAGGGTGACAGTCAGTAAATTGGATCTCCGAGATATGGATATCTCCATTAATCCGGGCAGTGCCAGGCAGGCAGGTTCCCATCACCCTGGGGATACCCCGTGGAGCCTGGTGGGACCCCACAGGGATCTGCCACCCACCCCAGACCTGGGGATACCCCGTGGAGCCTGGTGGGACCCCACAGGGATCTGCCACCCACCCCAGACCCCCTTGCTGCATTGTATGAAACTTCCTGAGCGCTTTCAGCAGCTGAGAAAATGCGGAGAAAGCCTCTCCAGTTCCAGAGCCTTCCACCATCCCAGGCTGCTCCCAGCCCCAATGTCCAGCCTGGCCTTGGGCACTGCCAGGGGTCAGGGGCAGCCACAGCTACTCTGGGTGGGCACCCTGAGCTCCAATCTCTGATGCAGTTTATTGCATGAACTATTAGCACAGTGAATATAAGTAGTATAACCTATTTTCTCTCCGGATATTTCTGGTTTTGGAGTCTCCTGCATGAACTCTCAGGTGCTCAGCAGTTATAGAAGTTAAGGTAAATTAATCACCGCTGGCCGTGGCTGCCTCCCAAGCCCTGTGTGAGCCTGCAGCCCTGTTCTGGCACGGATCCCCAAAGGACAGCAGCTGCTCTCAAGGATATCGATCTGCTCCACTGCTCTCCCTACTAATTGCCACCAGTGCAGTCCCTGCAATTAGCAGTCCCCAGCCACGCTGCCAGCATTTCCGGAACGAGGCAGGAACACATCACCCAGGAGTACAAAGGCATCGTTTTTCTGCTGTTGACAGAAATCACTGCTTCTCAAAAGTCCTGACTTTCACAATCTCCACAAAAAACTGACTATTAAATGGAGCTGTTTACTCACAGCATAGATTTATAGCTTTATGAGCAGAGGACGCAGGAGTAAATTGTTTCCCAGATAACTGTGGGGGAAGTGGCCCAGCAATGCTTGGAGTTGGTTGCTGTGGCTCTGCAAGGAGCTGGAATCAGCTCAGCTGCCCCTGCAGCTCTGTGCCACAGGGGTGACAGTGACAGGGCAAAGGTCATTAAGCATCCCTTCCACAGCTTTTTGCATTTTTTTTTCCATACCTCCAGCCCGCATTAGAATATTCTCAATCCCATTCCTGCACACAACAGCTCTCATTTGGGTCACTGAAGAAATCAGGTTGTTGCCATTACAATCAGATAACAATTTAGTGTGTCTCAAAGAACAGAGTTAATTGCAGAGACATGCAGTGACACTCAAAGGATCCAGGAGATCCTCCAGTGAGCCCATGGCTGGTCAGTGCTGTGCCACCCGCGGGGCTTCAGCAGAGCCCTGCACCCCTTTGGCCTGGGAAAAAGGGAATTTCTCCCTTCCCTCTGTCCAAAAAACCCCTTCCTGACATCATTCATCTCAGCAAAGGACCTCAATGCATCTCCTGCAGAGGGACCAGCCTGGAGAGACGAGGAACCTGCACTGCCTTGATTGCTGGCTCCAGCAGCTAATTGCCTCTAAAACCTTTGCTTCACAGTTAACTTGGAATTGTTCAGTTTCAGCTTTTAGTCATTAGTTTGCATCATGGGTTTTTTGCCAAGATTGGATTTTTGGAGTTTTTTGACATTAAAACATTCCCCAGCACAAGGAGGGTGCCCGATGCCATTCTGCCAAACTAATTAGCCGCAGTTCCTTCTCCCTGTAAACATGTTTTATTTCCCATATAGGATTTTTTTTCCCTCCTCTGCCCCTTTCTGCTCTGTCAGCAGCTTTGGGAAAACAGGCCCTGGAGTGTTTCCATATCAGCAGACTTTGGGATTCTCCTCTGTACCCAGCTGTGCACACCTCTGGATCCCAGCCCTGCTCCTGCCTTAGGGCCCAACATAAACTCTGCTTTTAGAATGGACCCAGCTTATGGGGATGCCCCTTTGAGCAGCTTCCCTCTTCGTTATCTCCTGTTCCTCTCATCCCTGTGCCAGCAGGAATTTCCCCATGGAAAGGATGCTCAGGGATTGGAACTGCCCAGGGAGGTTTGCAGTGCCCATCCCTGGAGGTGTCCCAGGAATTCCTGGAGGTGGCACTCAGAGCTCTGGGCTGGGCACAAGGTGGGCACTGGGCACTGGTCTGGGAGGGCTTTTCCAGCCTCAGGGATTCTGGGGCTTTTAGATGTTTCCATCCCTAATTTCATATGAATTTTCAGCCCACTCCTGCAAACACCAGAGCTGCCCCCACCAGAACACGCCTCTCCACCCCCACTCAGCACTGATCCCACACTGCTGATGTCCCTCAGGTCTGAGAGCCATGACCTCACAGCCTGGTTCTGATACACGAAGATCAAATGCAGAACCTTATTGCAGACACCAGGAAGATGAGCTTTGCAGTGGCCCTGGCACAGCCTCCATCGCCCAGGGCCCGGCCAGAGGCTGCTCCCAGCCAGCCACACACAAATCCATGGATGTGGAGACTGAAATGCCACCTGCTGGGGTGCTGTGCCTTTCACTGAGGCACATCCATCACACACAAGCAGTTACCAGCCCACCCAGAGTGTTTGCAGCCACACTCACTCACACCTCCCCATGGAACATGGGGGCTTCATCCCTAACCACCACTCAAATCCAAAAATAAAGTGATTTAGGAAGTAAATTCTCATTTAGAAATGTATTTGCATTCACAGGTCTTGGTCCTCTCATTCAAATGTAAAAGCTGCTCCTCCCTGCCTTCCTTGTTTCCCAAGGAGCTGGAGCTGTCCTTGTCCCTGTCTGACCCTGTCCCTGTCCCTGTCCCTGTCCCTGTCCCTGTCCCTGTCCCACCAGGGCTCTGCCCAGTTAAACACATTCATTTATGGGGGTTGTTCCTGCCTCATAACCTGGCTGTTTAGACAAATATGTTATTCCTGGTGAGATGGAGAAGCTGGAAGCAGAGGAAACTCTGAAGTAGGATACCAAGAGGATGGGCAGGAAAAAATATTTGTCACCAAGGTGTGAAGAAATGTCACAGAGCAAGGTGGTGTTTCTCAAAGGAAGAAGGAAAAGTCGCTCATTAATCAAGACTAAAAAGCCCAGAAATAGAATGGAATCCCAGAACTGGTGAGGTGGGAAAAGCCCTCTGAGCCCATCCAGCCCCAGCACTGCCAAGGCCACCCCTGCCCTGTGTCCCCAAGTGCCACATCCAGAGGGATTTAAACCCCTCCAGGGGTGGGAACTGAGCCCTGCCCTGGGCAGCTGTGCCAGGAGGGAATCCTCATTTCCCAGGAGGGAATTCTCATTTCCCAGGGATGTTGCATGGAAAGAATCTGCAAAGTTTGGAACGAGGATGAGCAGGAGAGCCAAGAGGGGAACCAGGCTGCCAAGCAGGATGGTGATGGAAAAGTCCTTTATTGGGGACTGGCAGAAATGAGACAGAAGGGATTTTATTTCCTTTTAATGGAACTTCTGAGCTCCTTGGTAGGTATTGACAAGGCCAGTTCAGCAGACAAAGTGAACATTTCAGTTTGCAAATTTGAAACAGAAACACATCTCTGTGTCACCCTCATGGAGACTGCAAGTTAAATATCCAAGAGGAGAGAGAGAGGAAATGAGAGAGTATCCAAAGGGATCCAGAAGGATCCAGAACCTGCCTGCAGGGCAAAAGTGTGGAATAATAGGATTCTTCAAAAGGGGAGAAAATAATTGGGAAAAAAACCAAAAGAGGAGTTTAATGAGCTTTACCTAAAAAATGTATTCCCAGCCATATTCATGATGCCATCCTTTGAGAACAGATGGCCAATAACCTAAATAATTTTTAGTTTAGGATCCACTTTTGCAAGAAATCTGAAATATTCTGTTAACTGCTGTACAAATCTTGCCCTGGAAAGAGAAGCTGATTAAATCAGTGCAGAAATAAGTTTTAAAGGATCTTTCCTGAACGCTTTTCTGCAGGACCTGGCACTGGCATGAGGCATCCCAGCTCCAGCATCACGGGAAGCAAAGAGCTGTGGCCCAGTTCTGTAAGAGATCCACTGCAAGAGGGAAGTGCCACAGCTCTGCCAGAGCATCTGAAACTCTGCTTCCCTAAAAATATCACTTCTGGGGAAAACTGAGCACCTGTGTGAGAGGCACCCTCAAATATTGGCCTTGTCGGGTCCCCAGTCCCACACACTCAGAATAGACATTGCAATATGGAGCTGCTGAAGTCAAAGATGATCATTAAAGCACCTAAATCTTCATTTCCTTCTGCATCACACCACCAGGCCCAACAGATCTTTATGTGGAGCAAAGCCTTTTGTTATTTATAACTCCTTTCAGGTCATTTTTCAGTATGGATTTGAACTCACACCAACGAAGATGATAAAATCACCTTCCTCCTTAAATAATCAAGGCAGTCTACTAATGTAAAATTAATGGCATGGAATGAAAATGTTGGGCAGTTTCAAAATAAATTAAGTGTGGAAGCAGGTTAGGTTTAATCAAGCTGTCATGCAAATCAGCAGCCTCACTCGGTGAGGACTATTTAAAGAACTTCTTAGCTGGTGAAAATGTTTTTGGAACCATTGCAGGAACAGTCTCCGTTTAGTTAAGGCACAGGAATGTTAAAAAGCTCCCCCAGAGCAGGGTCAGGATGTCGATCCCACAGAGCTTGGCTGAGAGGGAAGCACCACATCAGGTTCTGGGGGCAGCCAGAGCCAATATTCCCAGAAAATCCCTGGGAATCAGGGGTGTTACACACAGCTGCCAGCACAAAACAGGCCACCAGAAACAAAACAAAGGGAAAAAGTAAAAGCAAACAAAGAAATGAAAAACACCAAACCAAAACAAACCTCCAACCAACCCAAACAAACAAAACAATTACACAAACACAGAATTCTTACAGAGAGAAATTCGCAGAATCACAGACTGCTTCTCCTTGGCAGGGACTTTAAATCTCATCTCCTTCCAACCCCCTGCCATGGCAGGGACCTCTCCTGCTGTCCCCTCCCAGCCCCAGTGTCCATCCTGGGGCACTGCCAGGGGTCCAGGGGCAGCCACAGCTGCTCTGGGCAGTGCCAGGGCCTCACAACCTCCCAGGGAAGGATTTCTCTCCCACACCCAAACTCTTTACCAGCAGAAGTGTCTGGGGTCCTGTAATTAATCTGCTTTTAATTTAAGAACAATGAGTTTTCTCCCCAGATCTGGGGGTAATTATTTTATGATTTGGCCGCTTTGACACATTTGTGACCCATTTGTGCCCTGTTTGTGCCCCATTTGTGTCCCATTTATGCCCATTTGTGATCCATTTCTGCCCCGTTTGTGCCCCGTTTGTGCCCCATTTTTGCCCATTTTTGTCACCAAAGGGTGATACAAACACAGCCCAAGAGGTGATATAAATACAGCCCAAAGGGTGATATAAATACAGTCCAAGAGGTGATATAAACACAGCCCAAAGGGTGATACAAACACAGCCCAAGGGGTGATATAAATACACTCCAAAGGGTGATATAAATACAGCCCAAAGGGTGATATAAACACAGCTCAAGAGGTGATATAAATACAGCCCAAAGGGTGATATAAACACAGCCCAAAGGGTGATATGAACACAGCCCAAGGGGTGATATAAATACAGCCCAAAGGGTGATATAAATACAGCCCAAGGGGTGATATAAACACAGCCCAAAGGGTGATATAAATACAGCCCAAAGGGTGATATAAACACAGCCCAAAGGATGATACAAACACAGCCCAAGGGACGATATAAATAAAGGCCAGCTCAGGGTGCCTGGGCTCTCTGAACACAGACCCCTGGCACTCCAGGGAGCTCAGCCACCTGCACCTTGGCTCTCCCTGCCCCTGTGCCTCCTGTCCCTCCCTCCCAGCCCTGGTGTGGCTGCAGGGAGGCTCTGCCTGCCCACAAACCACATCATCCCGGGCAGGCAGTGACCCTGAGCCCTGCACACGTGCTTGGGACTTCATTCAGCAGCTCCTGGAGCCTCCTCTGTGCCGTGGGCTGTGCTGCCTCCTGCTCTCTAACATCAGCCTGGTTAAAGGGAACAGCAGAGGAGGTCATTTCCTGTAACCAAATTTATTTTTAATTCCAATGTGATGGTTCTGGGCCGACTGCCCTGAAAAGCTTCATTTCTGTGAATTTCATCCCTTTTTTTTTTTTGATTCTGTGAGGGAGTGTGTTTTATACACATCCAAATCCATTTTCCTTTTACAGGATTAGCCCAGTGAGGGCTCAGAAGGAGTATTGTTGTGAAGTATTAATGGAAATAAAAAACGGGAATAGAAGGTTAAGGATGACTCAGAGCATTTCTTTGTGTCTGTGAGTTGAGGTGGTTGTGACTCAGAGCAGAGCCAGGCCAGGAGCCAGAGCCCAGAGCTGGCTGTGGGAAAGGGACACTCAGAAATTGTCCATGGAGCCCAAAAGGTGTTTGGGTGGTTGATCTGGTCAGTGCAGCTACAGTAAATCACGAGGAGAATCCAGCACCTCACCGAGAACAGCTCAGGGTAAATATTCTGGGAATATTTCTAGGTGCAGAAACCAACCCAACACCACACAAACCACAGCTGGAGAAGGTCACTACAGCCCAGTTTGTGTGAAATCCAGACAATCATTGACAGTTTCTTCTTTAGGTTGAAGAATTTCTTCCTAAATATCCAACCTAAGTCTGCCCTCCTGCAGCTCAAGGCCATTCCCTGTTCCCATAGGGCACAGGATGTCCTGGGATCCCCTCTGCCATTCCCATGGGACACAGGATGTCCTGGGATCCCCTCTGCCATTCCCTGATCCCATGGGACACAGGATGTCCTGGGATCCCCTCTGCCATTCCCATGGCACACAGGATGTCCTGGGATCCCCTCTGCCATTCCCATANTGATCCCATGGGACACAGGATGTCCTGGGATCCCTCTGCCATTCCCATGGCATACAGTGTGTCCTGCAGTCCCCTCTGCCATTCCCATAGGGCACAGGAGATCCTGCAGTCCCCTCTGCCGTTCCCATGGCACACAGGATGTCCTGGGATCCCTCTGCCATTCCCATGGCATACAGTGTGTCCTGCAGTCCCCTCTGCCATTCCCATAGGGCACAGGAGATCCTGCAGTCCCCTCTGCCGTTCCCATGGCACACAGGATGTCCTGGGATCCCTCTGCCATTCCCATGGCATACAGTGTGTCCTGCAGTCCCCTCTGCCATTCCCATAGGGCACAGGAGATCCTGCAGTCCCCTCTGCCGTTCCCATGGCACACAGGATGTCCTGGGATCCCTCTGCCATTCCCATGGCATACAGTGTGTCCTGCAGTCCCCTCTGCCATTCCCATAGGGCACAGGAGATCCTGCAGTCCCCTCTGCCGTTCCCATGGCACACAGGATGTCCTGGGATCCCTCTGCCATTCCCATGGCATACAGTGTGTCCTGCAGTCCCCTCTGCCATTCCCATAGGGCACAGGAGATCCTGCAGTCCCCTCTGCCGTTCCCATGGCACACAGGATGTCCTGGGATCCCTCTGCCATTCCCATGGCATACAGTGTGTCCTGCAGTCCCCTCTGCCATTCCCATAGGGCACAGGAGATCCTGCAGTCCCCTCTGCCGTTCCCATGGCACACAGGATGTCCTGGAATCCCCTCTGCCATTCCCATGGCATACAGTGTGTCCTGCAGTCCCCTCTGCCATTCCCATGGCACACAGGATGTCCTGGGATCCCCTCTGCTGTTCCCATGGCACACAGTGTGTCCTGCAGTCCCCTCTGCCCCACCCCTCAGCCCCACACGGACAGCTCTGACCTCTCCCCTCTCTCTGGGGACCCTCAGCCCAGCTCCCCTCTCCTGCCCAGTGCTCCCCCAACCATCTCCCCTGGGAGGGACATGTTCAGTGTGGCTGCCCAGGGAGGCTCAGCCCAGCCTGTCCCCCCAGGACCCCTCAGTGTCCATATTTAACGTCCAGGCTGTGGTTTGTGCTCAGCTCTGGCACCCTCACACTACCACAGATGTAACATGAAGGACGTTCATACAGGCTATAAAAAAAGGTCACAAACTAAATACAATAATTAAATTAATTTTAAACTAATTTCTGACCATGTGCAAGACTCTATACTAAAAAAAAGAAAGCAAGAACAAGAGCTGTGACAAAAGCTATATTTCTTCTCTCTTCCTCTGCTCTTTAATAGTCTCTGAATGAAAAGTCTAGTACAATTTTCTAGTCCACTTGCTGCAGCCAGGGGGAAAACTGCTCGTTGTAATTAGGCCACTTTCATAACAGATTTCCTCCTGCCCCTCCTCCCGTGGGTGTGACCAAGGCTCTGCACCTGGGACCTGGTGACCTCTTCCCATCACCTGGGGTGGTCACTCCTTATCACCTGGCTTGGGTCACTCAGGGCATGGACAGAACAGCAAAGTCTGCAGGGAAAATCTCTCAGAGTATTGTGTGTGTGTGACTGTGGTGATGCCAGGATGAGTTTTTGTTCTTCCTTTCACACCCCTCTCACACACTCTGTTATAGTTTGATGTGTTCTCAGTGCTTTTAGCCCACACACTGTGACTTCCCAAGGCTGATAACTCAGCTCAGCCCCACGGCACCGTTAAACCAGGAGAGCAAACATCCTGGGAGCCCCAGACACCAAGGGCCTCTCCAGAACACATTTTGGAACCTCAGACAGGCCCAGCCAGGGGGAAGGTTCCTCACAACGAGGGCTTCACTCCAGCCTCTCATTGGGGAGTCTTTGATAAATATGTTAATTTTGCAAGGCCTATAATTGTGTGTATTTCAGTGTGAGGTGTGCATGCATTTTCAGGGCATTCCACCTGGACCAAGTGCTGCACCCAAGGATCCTGAAATAAATCCCAAGGCAAAAACCACTTTTCCCCATAAACTGTGTTTTTGTTTTAATTTTAGGACCATGGAAAGGCATCAGTGGCACCTGTGCCTCTTCCTGAGGGACGTCCCTGGGGTGCCCTGGGGTGCTGTGCCCTGTGTCCAGCTGGGCAGCCCCAGGCCAGGCTGGCCCACAGGGGCAGCTGAGGAGCAGGGGCACAACAGCAACCACAGACACCAAAGTGTCTCACACAAATACTGCAGGAACAGAGGATCAGAGCAAACAGAAAATCCTTCAGATGATCCTTCTGGGATCCCCTGGGAGGGTGGGCAGGCCCTGGCACAGGGTGCCCAGAGCAGCTGTGGCTGCCCCTGGATCCCTGGCAGTGCCCAAGGCCAGGCTGGACATTGGGGCTGGGAGCAGCCTGGCACAGTGGGAGGTGTCCCTGCCATGGCAGGGGTGGCACTGGATGGGATTTAAGTCACTTCCAACTCCATTCCACAGTTCCATAAGGATCAGAGGCTGCCCAGTGTTTTTTCACCACAAAAAACCACAGCAGTTTTTCTCACCACAAAAATACCTGAAAAAGAACCTCAGACTTTCCAGGCTTTCCCCCCCTCACTGTTTCCATCAGCAATGGCATTTCTAATATTTAATTTGCGATTTACTTAATAACTGTCTGAGCAAGAGTTACGAGAGAATTCCACACTGGAGTGGGATGGGAATGAGGAGTTTGGAGGGTTTGGGTGAGTCCAAGGCTGTGCCTGAAGTGCTCCCAATGCAATTTAACTGAGAGAGACCTAAGGCAGCACCTGGAACACTTTCACACTTTTCTGTACAACACATTTAAAGAACACCATGCTGCCAGCTTCCTGATTTAATTCCTTATGATTAATTCAAAGTAATTCTGATATAACACATCGAGATAAATGCACACATGCTTCTAATGAATCACCCTGTAATTTTATAAATATTAGATATTGCCACCATATTAAATTTATAAGCAAAAATATTAAGTATGAATATTACACAAATAAATGTTTTGGTTGTTAGGATTTTAATCTCCACGCAACAGAATACTTGCAAAATTCCAATATCTGTCACACCTGTCAAAGCAAACAACCAACTCGATACTTCCTAGTCCAGAGATCTTAAAATACACCAAATTTAATACTCTCAGTCCTCTGGAAAACCTCCATGTCCAGCTGTGCTCCTTGTTTTAAACAATTGAGTTCATCTGATCCAGCCCCCATTAAACCCTGCTCTGTCCCCGTGGTCAGACAGAGAGAACCGAAATGGTTGGGTTTAGGCAGGAGGTTGAGCTTTTATTTACCTGCTTGTCCTTGCCAAGACACTTATTGTCCTCTCCACCCTCGGGAACTCCTCACTGCCTCTGCCCCAGCAAAGGCTGGGCTTTCACTGGGAACTGCATCCAGCTCCTCTGAACATTCCACGATTGGGACAACTCCACCTGGGATTTACAGCAGTGTGTTCACACTGCTCAACCTGCCCCCCTTGGGCTCTTCCTCAATTTCTGTCAGAATTAAGCTAAAAGCATCTTATAAATTTAAAAATCTGCTAGAGCAAATCTACCCTTGAAATTTGCTTCACTTATAACTGAGAAACCCAAAAACCCTTAGGAAATGCCAACACAAGCATGATTTGAGGGACTGACAGGAAGACAATTCAAGACAACTTCCAGAATTTAAAACAAAAAATGAAACAAAAAAAAAGAAATCAAGGAAGCATCAAACTCTTTGGATGCTGTGCTGCCGCAAACCTGCCAGTCTTTGGTTAAAGTCAGCCCCAAGGCAGCAGTCCCACCCCAGGGGGAGGGCAGAGGCTGCCCCAGCTCCCCCGGCAGGAGCCAAGGCTCCCACAGACCCTCCGGGGGTCTCGGGTGGGCTTTGCCATCTCCAGGTCCTGGCACCTCCACAGACCCTCTGAGGGTCTCAGATAGGCTTTGCCATCTCCAGGTCCTGGCACCTCCACAGACCCTCTGAGGGTCTCAGATAGGCTTTGCCATCTCCAGGTCCTGGCACCTGCGGAAAGGCTGAACAGAAACCATCCCTCCCTCTGCTGCTGCCCTCCGTGCTGCCCTGGGACACAGCAGGGAGATCTCCTCCCTCTCCTCTCCCCTGATGGCAGGAGGAAAACCTCGACATCTATTCAGCCAGTTTGGAGAAAATGGGAACTTCCACATCTTGGAACCACAGAATCGTTTGGGCTGGAAAGAGCTGTGAGCTCAGCCCAGTACAGCCCAGTACAGCCCAGTACAGCCCAGTAACATTGAGATTTACACTCTGCCTCAGCCACACCTCTCTGGAGCCCACCTGAGCACCAGAGGACACCCAGGCAGGCTGGGTCAGGGTCCCACACCCAGGGGATGCTCACGATCTCCCAGAGGAGGCTCAGGGCTGCAGAAATGGTGTGGTCCTATGCTAGGGCCCTCTACAAAACGACTTATGCTCACAGATTGAAATCAGAAGGTTTTATTATCAAGAAGGGAACAAATCTTTCTCCCTCCAGGCAGGTTCAGCTGGAGGGGTTGTCTGTGTGACCATGTCTGTGTGCCTGCAGCACAGTCTGTCCAAGAATCAAAACAAACAAGCACAAAACTCTTTCACTGGTCAAGGAAAGCACCTTACCAAAACATCTTTCATATTTACATTCTTTCACATTTATAAGTCAAGGATTTCTGCTAGGGAGGTATAGAACTTCCCTTTAGAGATAGAGTTAATTATTGCAATTCAAGACAAGTTAAAAAAAGAATTGTTTTCTCCAGCTTTTTGCTGTGATCTTTCTACGATCCACCAAGGAGTCAGCACCACAGAGGGCTGGCAAAGCAGGAGCTCAGGAGGCACTGACCATCCCAGTGCTCCGCTGGGAAGGGCTGAGACAAGAACTGGGGCTGGGAGAGGCAGCCCCAGCTCCCTCTGTCCCTGCTGGGAGCACAGCCCTGCCCTGCTCTCCCACCCCCACCAGCCACAGCAGCTGGGATTTGGGTTGGGAGATCTGATCCCATGGCAGATGGCATTGGGGATAATGCCCAGCTCCTCCTGAACTGTGTCACCAGCTTCATCCAAAGCATCAGCTGCCGCTCTCGTTCAGCCATCCTGCACTTACAGCTCCGTTTTGGAGCCGTGACACCACAATTTACTGGAGGTGAAGGTTATGGGGGAGCTCCTGTGTCACCCTGAGCCTTTCCAGGGGGCCAGGGAAGCAGGGAAGCAGCCACAGGGAATGGGAGAAGAGACTGAGCTCAGCCACACATCCCTCATTCGGGAATGCCTCTCTGATGAGCATGAGACAGCTCATTGCTCTTCTGGGACAGCCCCAGCACTGCCCCATTCCCAAAGCTCTGTCCATTCCCAGCCTGTGTCCAGCCCCATTCCCAAAGCTCTGTCCAGCCCCATTCCCAGCCTATGTCCAGCCCCATTCCCA
>VZRF01007986.1:34846-45832 GCA_013396875.1 Vireo altiloquus
CTCCTGGGGCTCCAGACCCTTCCCAGCTCCCTCAGGGATTCCCCAGACCCTTCCCAGCTCCATTCCCTGCCCTGGACACCCTCCAGCCCCTCCATGTCCTTTGTGTCCTGAGGAGCCCAGAGCTACCCCAGCCCTGGAGGTGACCCAGCAGCTCCAGCACAGGGGGACAATCCCTGCCCTGCTGCCACAGCAGTTTTGCTCCAGGGAATGGGGCTGGACACAGGCTGCCCTTTGTCCCCCTGGGCAAAAACCAGGTGAGTGAGCTCTGCCCGTGCAGGGCAGGCAGGAACCTCTCCTGGTAGAGAACCTCTCCCACCAGGCAGCTCCTGCTCGCTCCGACTGCATTTGGCTGCCTTAGCACCAGGTCCTTCCAACCCAGCCCCCCTAAAGCCATATGATAATTCCTTGTAATTCAGCTGCATATTTTTGTTTAGAACCATTTCAAAGAGCTAAATTTAGTTGTTGTTTGCAAGTATTCATTCAACAGTTTGCACAAATACTCAAGACTGATTCCCAGACTTCACACTTGGCTTTTTGCTTCGTTTCCTTCTGTGTGTTTAACTCTCCTGCACCCGTTCCCTCCCGCTGGCGACAAAAGATGCAAGTTTGGGTGACTAAAATAAACTCCAAGAGAATTGGTGCTTTGGATCTGTATCCCAGAGCCAGCATTCCGCACGGGAAGCGATCCCAGGCAGCGGAAACAGTGCAGCCATGGGTCTGCTCTGCCTGCGAGGAGAGCACTGCACAGACCATCCATCCCACCTGGACACAGCACAGAGCACTGCACACAGTGTCCATCCCACCAGGATCCAACACAGAGCACTGCACACAGAGTCCATCCCACCTGGATCCATCCCACCAGGATCCTGCACAGAGCACTGCACACAGAGTCCATCCCACCTGGATCCAACACAGGGCACTGCTCACAGCATCCATCCCACCAGGAACCAACACAGAACACTGCACACAGAGTCCATCCCACCAGGACACAGCATCCATCCCACCTGGACACAGCATCCATCCCACCTGGAACCAACACAGAGCACTGCACATAGAGCCCTTCCCAACGGGACACAGCACAGAGCACTGCTCACAGCGTCCATCCCACCTGGATCCATCCCACCTGGATCCTGCACAGAGCACTGCTCACAGAGTCCATCCCACCTGGATCCAGCACCCATCCCACCAGGAACCAGCACAGAGCACTGCTCACAGCATCCATCCCACCAGGAACCAACACAGAGCACTGCACATAGAGCCCTTCCCAACGGGACACAGCACAGAGCACTGCACACAGAGCCCTTCCTAACGGGACACAGCACAGAGCACTGCTCACAGAGTCCATCCCACCTCGATCCAGCACAGAGCACTGCTCACAGGGCCCTTCCCACCTGGACACAGCATCCTTCCCACCTGGATCCGGCACAGAGCACTGCTCACAGCATCCATCCCACCTGGACACAGCATCCATCCCACCTGGATCCAGCACAGAGCACTGCAGACAGAGCCTTTCTCACCTGGAACCAACACAGAGCACTGCACACAGAGCCCTTCCCACGTGGATCCAGCACAGCTCACAGCATCCATCCCACCTGGATCCTGCACAGAGCACTTCACACAGAGTCCATCCCACCTGGATCCAGCATCCATCCCACCTGGATCCATCCCACCTGGATCCTGCACAGAGCACTGCTCACAGAGTCCATCCCACCTCGATCCAGCACAGAGCACTGCTCACAGGGCCCTTCCCACCTGGACACAGCATCCTTCCCACCTGGATCCGGCACAGAGCACTGCTCACAGCATCCATCCCACCTGGACACAGCATCCATCCCACCTGGATCCAGCACAGAGCACTGCAGACAGAGCCTTTCTCACCTGGAACCAACACAGAGCACTGCACATAGGGCCCTTCCCACCTGGACACAGCATCCATCCCACCTGGATCCAGCACAGAGCACTGCAGACAGAGCCTTTCTCACCTGGAACCAACACAGAGCACTGCACACAGAGCCCTTCCCACGTGGATCCAGCACAGCTCACAGCATCCATCCCACCTGGATCCTGCACAGAGCACTTCACACAGAGTCCATCCCACCTGGATCCAGCATCCATCCCACCTGGATCCATCCCACCTGGATCCTGCACAGAGCACTGCTCACAGAGTCCATCCCAGGGGACACAGCTGTGGCTGCCCCTGGATCCCTGGCAGTGCCCAAGGCCAGGCTGGACATTGGGGCTGGGAGCAGCCTGGCACAGTGGGAGGTGTCCCTGCCAGGGCAGGAGTGGCACTGGGTGGGATTTAAGCTCCATCCCACCCCAAACCAGTCAGGGATTCAGTCTCATCTCTGGAATCAATCCCCCTGCAGGGATGGAAGGCATCCTCCTGCCCTGGAATTTCGCTAATGGCTCCAATCAAAATCTTTTCACGGGGCTCTGGGAATCAGATGGGACCATTTCCATGTAATTGAGGAGTTTGCCTGTGAGATCTCCTCGCTCCTGGCAGGGTTCCAGCATTGCCGCCGAGCTGCCAAATCCCTTTGGTTGGTGTCGCCAGGAGAAGGACAGTGTGAGGTTTGGCACCAGACTGCTGCTGGCAGTGAGGATGGGGGACAGCACACAGGACAGAGGAGGGCAGCAGCAGCAGCAACAAAAAACCCAAAAAACCAAAAAACCACCCACGTTACACGGAATTTTAAGAGTCATGGTTTACATGCAAAATTCACAGAAACTTTGGAGGTTTTAAACATTTTCACAATGACCAAAGAACAGCAGAATCATAGAGAAATCAATAAAGTGCTCCTGGAGGTAAAAACTAGTTTTTAAATATTATTTTAATATCTTCAAGAAGGAAAAAAAAAGGTAATAATTCCAATTGGCTTAGGAATTCTCAGGTAACAATCTCTGATATTTCTGCATTTTTCTTTTTCTACTGTAGCAAAAATACCACAGAAATAAGGACAACACTTCCCTCCTATGCTGCAGCACAAACCCTTCCAAGGAGCATCCAGCCACTGCTCAGTGCTCTTAAAAAGAGTCTCAAGTTGCCTAAAATTTAAACAAACAACCCAGGGTGCCCTAATAATTTGTCAGCTTTAGTTTCCAAAGAGCAGCTTCTGATGGTTCTGCAGAAGTTATGTAAAAGAGCTCACCGAGATCAATCCCAGCAGCTCATCAGCCACGGCCCAAAAGGCATTCCCTGAAAATTCCACTGGGAAAAGGGTGGAGGGTGCAGATAAGTCAAGGGATAAATCTCAGAAAACACAGACACAGCAGCCTGACATTTTCAAAGGAAAGTTTTTGTCTGTCTCCTTTTTACTATTCCTTATTATTATTTAAATCTCTTACATGTGAAAAATGAAAACAGTGATTTTGTCAAGCACTGGAATCAACAGAAATTTCCTTTTAAGTGTCTCTGTCACCAAAGACTTCAGAATTCCTGACACAAAGGTGGGGATTTCTGTTAATAGGATTGAAAGCAAATGCCAAAATCTCCATAAAATGCATTTTCCATTTTCTGCATAATCCATGACACAACCGTGTAGAGAAGTGCGCAGTGAAATATTAAATTATCTCCCACACTTCCAAACCGGGGAGAACCCTGCTGACACCCCGAGCTGGCACCTCCAGCTGTGAGCCAGGAATCCTCTGAGCACAGGGAGAGGCAGACTCTGAACCGGCACAGATCTGAGTCCTTGCCTCACTCAGGGTTCCAAATTGACAGAACAAGGCTGCAGAACATGCTCAGCCCACGTCAGAGAGCAGAAAACACAGATAACGAGGAGCCCTGAGAGGAGGAGTGAATCCAGGGGTGCCAGTTGGTAAAGCACGGGCTCTCACCACCCTGCAGCAGCTCTGGAGTGTCCCAGCAGCGAGGGGCACACGGAGGGGCAGGAGCTGCTTCCATCTCACACCCATGGCTCACAATCACCCACGGGGGAAAAACCCTCTGAGATCCTCGAGTCCCACTGTCCCCCAGCCCTGCCCTGTGTCCCCAGAGGTCACATCACACACAGCTTTTGTGTCCCTCCAGGGATGGGGACTCAACCCTGCCCTGTGTCCCCAGAGGGCACATCACACATGGCTTTTGTGTCCCTCCAGGGATGGGGACTCAACCCTGCCCTGTGTCCCCAGGGGCCACATCACACATGGCTTTTGTGTCCCTCCAGGGACAGGGACCCAGCCCTGCTCTATGTCCCCAGGGGTCACATCCACACACACAGCTTTGGAATCCCTCCAGGGACAGGGACCCAGCCCTGCTCCATGTCCCCAATCCCTCCAGGGACAGGGACCCAGCCCTGCTCCATGTCCCCAATCCCTCCAGGGACAGGGACCCAGCCCTGCTCTGTGTCCCCAATCCCTCCAGGGACAGGGACCCAGCACTGCTCCATGTCCCCAGGGGTCACATCCACACACACAGCTTTGGAATCCCTCCAGGGACAGGGACCCAGCACTGCCCTGGGCACAGAGCTCCTCTGGAGCAGGCTCAGCAGCTCCGGAGAAAACAAAAACCACTCTGAGGTTGGAAAAAACCTCCAGGATCACCGAGTCCAGCCTGGGACTGACCCCCATGCCTTGTCACCAGCCCAGAGTGCCAAATCCAGGCACTCCTTGGACACCTCCTGGGACAATCAGCCCAGCACCGCCCTGGGTAGCTCCTGCCAATGTTCACCAACCATTTCCACGAAAAAATGCCAAACAATTCCTTCTTCAGCCTCCACAGAGGCCTCGGGACGAGCAGTGCTGTCCCAGCACCTCACAGAGCAGTACAGAAAGGCAATGTTCCCCCAAAACCCAGCCCCTGCTGGCCGACAGCAGCCCACGAGAGGCTCCAGCAGCCCCGGGCTGGGCAATCCTGCACCCAGCACAGAGCCCTCGGCAAAACTTCAGTTGTATGTGGGTGAAGGAAAACATTTTCTTCACCATATGGCGCAGGATGAAAATAATTGCCAAACGCCAGCAGCTCGCTAATATTGGTGCCAGAGCCAGGATAATGCTGTCAGCTCCCTCAGCCCACAGCTCACTATTTTAAGATGTGTGAGCGAGGTTTGAAAACATCCTCCAGGAGCTCCAGGCTGAAGAGCTCTGCAAAGTCACAGATTCCCCACGCTCAGGGAACTCTTCGGGTGTTCCATTGTTCGGAAGTCTCTGATTCACAAAGGTAAAGGATGGAGTTTGCTGAGCAAAGAATCACAGAATTGTTTCTCTTGGAAAATCCCTCCAGGATCACCAAGTCCAGTCTGTGCCTGATCCCCACCTTGTGCCCAGCCCAGAGCCCTGAGTGAAACCTCCTGAATCCTGCCGTGGACACCTCCAGGGATGGGCACTGCAAACCTCCCTGGGCAGTTCCAATCCCTGAGCATCCTTTCCATGGGGAAATTCCTGCTGCTGTCCACCCTGAGCCTCCCCTGGCCCAGCCTGAGGCTGTTCCCTCTCCTCCTGTCCCTGTTCCCTGCCAGCAGAGCCTGACCCCCCCGGCTGCCCCCTCCTGTCAGGGACTTGTGCAGAGCCACAAGGTCCCCCCTGAGCCTCCTTTGCTCCAGGCTGAGCTCCTTTCCAGCTCCCTCAGCCTCTCCTGGGGCTCCAGACCTTTCCCAGCTCCCTCAGCCTCTCCTGGGGCTCCAGACCTTTCCCAGCTCCCTCAGCCTCTCCTGGGGCTCCAGACCCTTCCCAGCTCCCTCAGCCTCTCCTGGGGCTCCAGACCCTTCCCAGCTCCCTCAGGGATTCTCCAGACCCTTCCCCAGCTCCGTTCCCTGCCCTGGACACTCTCCAGCCCCTCAGGGTCTGTCTCGGCATGAGGAGCTCATCCCAGCAATCCCTGCCCTGGCCAAGAGCTGGCTTCAGGCAAATCTCAGGGAAAGAAGCAGTGAGGGACATCAGGTGAGGCTCCTGCTGCCCCAGAAAGGGCATCTCCTGGTGGGGACACCTCCTCGCTGTTGGGGCTCCAGAGGAAGGAATTGCAGTGGTTTGCAGCTCTCCACCCTGGAGCCAAACCAAAACACTTCCTTTACGAGTGTGCTGAATTACCAAAAAAAACCCCCACACACTTTTCTGACATTAGGAAAGGGCACAAACAGCTTTCCAAGGATCCCTGAGCACACACAAGGCACGTTAGAGGCCAAGGATTTAATATATGCAGTGTACCTCAAAGTTACAACACACAGCACAGTCGTTCCTCCGGTGGTGTTTCCTGGAGATGTGCAAAACAACCATTACCAAAAACTGATGGATTGTAAATGGTTTCCTAACCAAGGCGTTCCTGCTTTGCAGTGCCTCGGGCGGGGATCCCTCCCTGCAGTCGGAGTTGGTACCTCGGACAAGGCAGGACGAGTTGTGCCCAAACAAGTGTGAACAAAGTGTGAATCCGAGCTCAGATCTCCCTTCCCGGCATGATTCCCTTTATTCACCAGGGAGCAGAGTTTGTCCAAGCAGCCTCTGACAGCCCAGGCGGGGCTGGGGATGGAGCTGTGCGGGCAGAGAGGGCAGAGCCAGAGCCAGGAGCTGCTCCTCCTCCTCCTGAGAGCCGGGAAAGCCTCTCCTGCCCCGGGATCACAGAAACAACCCTGCCCTGATCGCCACCCTGAGCCATCCCGTCCCGATTTACAGCCAACAACAGCAACGAAAGTGTTATAAATGCACATTGTATTGCTGGCTTTTCACTAATATTAAAATAAATGTCATATGTGTGATGTAAGAAAATGAAGTGGTATGAAAATATTTCATTTTAAAAAGTAATGTGATGTCTTAGGATTATGTCATATGTAAAATGTTTCTTTATGTAGTAAACTAAGGATAGCAAAGATGAGCAAGGAAATTCCCCAAATTCCTGGACTGTCTGGCTGAAGATAACATGGACAGGCCTCAGAGCCTGGAATGAAGAATGGATCGATCAGGAGTGGAACGCAGGATAACCGGATAGGGGAGAATGGAAACCCAAAGAGATCCCAAAAAAGGAATATTTGAATGATGCACAGAAATCTATGAATATGTCTGAGACTCGGGCATTGAACAGAAGAGGTTTGTTAGCTAAGGTGTGCCCCTGGCATCGTGCCAAGCACCAGGCCCTGTTAACTCTGTGCTTTATTTCTGTCTCCTATTGTCCCTTTTATTGAACCGCTTATTAAACCTTTTAAAATCTTACCAGGAGTGAACCTCGTTTTTCACAAAAGGAAGAAGGAAGGCTTTGCCTGTGCTGGGGTAAGTCACACAGGTTCCTTTGGGACAAAGTCACCTCCAGGAGGCTGTCACAGCATCCCTTGGCTCTTTCCTTTCACAGCACCCCAAAGAGAGCCCCAGGTGAACACTGAGACCTTGCCCCAGTCAAACACAGAGCCCCAGGAGGGTGAGGCTGGAGTGGCCACCGTGGGCACCTGGTCCCAGCCCAGCAGGCTCATCCCAGGGTTGGGGCCAGGTGGTTCTGGAATACCTGCATGATGTGAAATGAGATTTTTAATGGGGGGTGAGGGATTTTTTGCTCTTTATTTTTGGTATGCAGCCCAGTGGCTGGAGGATACAAAGATCGCTGATCACAGCACATCAAATAAACCAAGCTGATAAAGTGATTAATGTGCTGACTTCATATTATCCCATTCTGTTTTCTGTTTGATTTACATGTATAATTTACTTACTCATTTAATCTCATTAATAAAATATCAGATGGGGAGGCTGTGTGGACTGCATGTTTTCTCCTAGGGTGCTGAGATTAAAAACCTGAGGAATCTCCAGACAGCTCCTTTGTAAATCTCTGAGCGATGCTACAAAGCCATGCCTTATAGCACTTCCATAATTGATGCTGGAATCACAGCACTGCTGGAGTTTATAGGAAACAACATTTGCATATCACTCATTTCTGTGGACTAACAACAGGGGCTGGGGAAGCTGTGACTGGGGGGTAGAGAAAGCATCAGAAAGGTTCAGCAACTGTTCCGAAAAATAAATCACAGGGCTGGGGAGTGAAAAGGCACCTGCACCTCTGGAGCCAAAGGTGAGAATGGAGTCAGAATCCCAGGATTGGTGAGGGTGGAAAATCCCTCCAGGATTACTGAGCCCACCCTGTGCCCAGCCCAGAGCCCTGAGTGCCACCTCCAGGAATTCCTGGGACACCTCCAGGGATGGGCACTGCAAACCTCCCTGGGCAGTTCCAATCCCTGAGCATCCTTTCCATGGGGAAATTCCTGCTGCTGTCCACCCTGAGCCTCCCCTGGCCCAGCCTGAGGCTGTTCCCTCTCCTCCTGTCCCTGTTCCCTGTGAATAAATGAAAATAAAGTCAACTTTAGCCATGCTCGTGGTCAAGAACAGAAATGGAATTTCACAGTCACATTGTCAGAAACCAATTATCCTTCTGAATGCAGGAAGGTTTGTGTGTGAGGAGGTGAAACAGCAGAAAAAACATGAAGTAACCACTGCAAAATGTGATTTCTCTCTTCCATCTCGGAGCAGCACCACACAGCTCCGCGTTTGAATATTCCCACTCCATCCTCGGAGTGGCACTTGAAAAAGAACCTGAGCCTGTCAAATAAATTGACTAACAGCAAGAGAGGGACCCCAATCCACTGGGAGACGATAGACTTCTAAAATAAGCTTAATTCCTCACAGAAGCACACCTTGCTGCTGCACACAGCAGAGATTTCTGGGACATGGATTACCTGCAGAAGACACAACCTGAACAAATTCTCCTCCCGTGCAGCAGAGACCACGACTGGAGGTGGCAGAGACCAAGGGATCTCTTTCAAAGGCTACATGTGGCAGAGAAACTTTCCAGCAGCACTTTAAAATTCTGATTTTTAGGTATCCCAAAGCCTGCTCAAAGATCAGCTCTAAGACCTGCCCACAAAACACTCATTTGCATATTTTAAAATACTAATCCAAATCAGAGCAACATTGAATGAGTCAGATATTATTGCCCCAAAAGCAAACATTTAGTGACTTAGCCAGAATTTTTTAAATTATTATTTTTTCAAACTGAAATATCAATAAAATGCCTGACCTTAGCACGGAAAAATGTTTTACATCAAGCTTAAGTGGATTTATTAAGCTTTAGCAGGTTTTTCTCCCTTTTGAGCCAGTGAGGCTGATGGGCCCAGCCCTGCCTGTGGCTCTGAGCCCTCCCACCCTGAAGAGCTTTGCAGCCCTGGCTGACTTCAGTCGGGCTGGACACAAAGGTCTAAACGATAATTGCCTGCTATCAACATGATGAAATTAAGGAGCCAGAGACACTCCATTAGTGCCCCACTGGAGAGAGGATGGTGCAGCATGAGCTTGTCCTTTAGCAGCCACCAGGAGTTTAGTGCTGAGATGCTGAGTCACAGCACTGGGCAACAAAGAAACCTAATCTGCCTTTAGAATAATTCAGAAACAGCTCTGTCTGAGAGCCCAGGATGGCCCTAGGCAGGTCACCCATGTGGGACATATCAAACATGTCCAAAATGCTCTGGGATGTCGCTGCTGCTGCTGCCTGCTCCTGTCCTGCCTTTCCACCAGGAATTGTGATGCCCACAAATCTTTCCACCTAGGTCCTAGGTGGGCAATACTCAACTCTTCACCTTCACTTTTACACTTGCAATGGCAAAGGAAGGTTTTTCAGCACTTCAACCCAGTCTGTGCCATCACAATTTATATTTTTCCAGCTTTTGGTGTCTATTTCAAATCCCATTCCCCAGGCCCAGAGCTGCAGCCACCCCCTGGGTGCTCCCACCTGCCCGCTCCTGCTTCTGGAGGGCTGGAAACCCTCAGGGTTACTGATTTTAGTGACAAAAACAGAGAGTCAAGGGTGGAAAAGACAAGATTGAAGAGTCCAGGCAGCAGCACCACCCTGGTCACCACTGACCCAGGTCCTCAGGTGCCACAGTTTGCCAGCACTCCTGGGGATGGTGGTGGCAGCACTGCCTGGGACAGCTCTTTCTGTGAGGACAATTTCCCCAGTCCCCAACCCACACCTCCCCTGGGGCACCTCAAATCCATTTCCTCTCATCCTGTCCCCCCTACCCAGGAGAAGAGAGCCCAAACACACCAAAGCAGAGAAGTCTTAACTTTGCCCATGCGGGTATTTATGGAAAGCAAATGTTCTTGTAAGAGAAATCCAAGGCATCACTTAATGACTGAGCAGTTTTTGTCAGGGTTATTTTTCCTACCAAGTGCTTGAGTTGCTGCAGTTGGAAGAGACACATTATTCAAAAAAAACTCCTTTCTGCAAAAGCCATTTCATAAGAAACCTTAAACCAGATTTAAGTTCTACCACCTACAGTGACTGTTTGCAGCTTCCTGGTTTTTCCTGGAGATGCAAACCCCATCAGTCAGCTCTGCAGCACGAGGGCATCCTCGGAGAGAGCCACCAGCACCCTGCCCTGAGCTCCTGACACAGGCACATGTGCTCAGCATGGCAGAGGGGAGATCAAACAGGGCTCCAAAATTTGTTCCAAGCCTTTTGAAATCCTCTGACAGCATTAAAGTCCTGACAGTTCAGTGGCAGTTCCTTAATTTTTTATGGCCCACTTCATCTCTTAGAAAGAGCAACACCTCAAATCCCCGTGCTGGGCTGTGCTCAGGAGCAGATAGAGCCCCATGAACATCACCCAGGCATGGCCCCAGCTGGATGGGGAGGGATGAGCCCTGGGAGCAGGCTGGGCACTCCTCAGCCTCAGACACAACCTCAGCAGCCCCGTGATGGTGCCACAGCCCCACATGCCATGGATGGCTGAGATGTGAGATGGGATGTGAGATGGGATGTGAGATGGGATGTGAGCACAGCTTCCAGCAGCAGGTACAGCAGCAGGAGCTGGGCCCCCTCCAGACCTCTCACTTAGAGCAGGAACCTTCAGAGGAGCTCTGGCACTGAGCTGTGGCTCCTCTCTGAAGGGGCTTTTCTCCTCCAGCCACAGCTCTGCCATCACCCACTGCCAACATTCCTGCTCGGGGAGGTGATGCCAGGATAAGGATTCTTTGCCTTTTCTTTCACACCCCTCTCACACACTCTGTTATAGTTTGATG